>SJXQ01011991.1:390976-416836 GCA_006408695.1 Aepyceros melampus | reverse complement strand
TCATGTATACTCATGGCTGATTCATGTCAATGTATAGCAAAACAAATACAGTATTGTAAAGCAAAACAAACTAAAAAATAAAAATTAATTTAAAAAATTTAAAGGCAAATTGTTGAAAAGTATACTTAGGAGGGGGCTTCCCTGGTGGCTCAGAGGGTGAAGAATCTGTCTGCAGTGCAAGAGACCCAGGTTCAGTTCCTGGGGAGGGAAGATCCCCTGGAGAAGGGAATGGCAACCCACTCCAGTATTCTTGCCTAGAGAATTCCATGGACAGAGAAGCCTGGCGGGCTACAGTCCAGGGGGTCATAAAGAGTCAGACACGACTGAGCAACTTTCACTTCACTTCACACTTAGGAGAATTCTGACTGTGATTTTTTTTTTTTTTTTTAATGTTTAAACTTAAAGATAAGTTCTATGAGAATAGCTATCTCAGGGACAGGACTGTGTTTAAGAGGGAAAAGTAACTTCTACCTTTCAGGTGATGTCTATCTGTGCTTAGGTTTTTTTTTTTTTTTTACCATAACATGGTATTAATTTTATAATAAAAGAATTAGTATAAAGCAACTCTCTAGCCTGAAACATTAAACTGTAGAAAATATATCCACTGAAAGTTGGGATGCTGAGCAAATGTGTATGACATGCTTGCTCAAATAGTTCTCCGCAAGCAAGAAGCTACTTCAGCATCGTCTGAATGCCAAAACGGCCACACAGTGAAAACACCCTTATGATACTGACCATCAGCACTTCAAGGTCATGTCAATGAAACGTTACATGAAGAGTTTAAATTCTTCATTTTATTGTAGAAAATGTCTTCTTTGGGAGGAAAGGGTTTGGAATGGGGGTGGTGGTGTTGTTTAGCTGCTAAGTTATATCTGACTCTTTTAACGACACCATAGACAGTAGCCCACAGAGCTTCTCTGTCCATGGGATTTTCCAGACAAGACTATTGGGATGGGTTTCCAGCTTCTCCTCCAGGGAATCTTCCCAACCCAGGGGTCAAACCTGAGTCTCCAGCGTTAGCAGGTGAATTCTTTATCCCTGAGCCACCAGGGTAGATAAAACTTGAGCAATTTCACAGTGGCTGAACTTGTCAGGATAGTCTTCAAGTAGGCTGCAAGAACAAAGAAATCCTCAGTCAAGCCTGATTTCTCACAATGCAGGTTGGTCAGACCACTTTCTGCTATGGCTTCCAAGGTCACTGTGGCAGGGGAAGAGATCTCGTGTTAAGTAAGACGCTGAGATGACCCTTCTGCAGCAGAGGAAAGACTGACAAAGAAACCAAGGGACAAATAAACCAGAGTCCTTGGGAGTGGTCTCCTTGAAGTTCCCAACGAGATCTAGGGCTTGGTTCCATTCCCCCCTGAAACTCCGCAGCCTCCAGACTTTGGGTTCATAGAGATCCTTATGCCTTTAAGACAAATTCCCATCTTATTTAGGGGCTTCCCTTGTGGCTTAGATGCTAAAGAGTTTGCCTGTGATACAGGAGACCTGGGTTCAATCTCTGGGTCAGGAAGATCCCCTGGAAAAGGAAATGGCAACCCACTCCAGTATTCTTGCCTGGAAAATCCCATGGATGGAGGAGCCTGGTGGGATATAGCCCCTGGGGTTGCAACGACTCAGACAAGACTGAGCGACTTCACTTTCACTTTTTTCACTTTCCCTTCTTATTTAAACAGCTTACATGACTTTCTGGGCTTTGCAACCAAAATTCCTAAGTAATACAAGCTGTAATTGATCAATTAAGAACCAGAATTTTCCATCAATATTGTCAAGAGCCTTTAAAGAGTTTATCTACATGGTAAACAGATTCATTTGGCAGCTTAGCAGCAATTATTTATCTTCCTTGAAATTATTTACTATTCTGACCAAGCTTTCTCAGAATTGGCAAGTAAATTATTAAATGAAGTCAATTTTGTTTATGGTACACACGGCAAAATAGCCCTCTAGTACAAGGTAAGTTACTATTTTTAAGGTAATTGCCTTTGACGTTTTTGGCACTCTGAATTTCTAGCAGAATCTGCCAGCCTTTCTCAGCCCTAAGTAGCCTGTGTCTCCGGTTTCTTGAATTTCAAACCTGGCTTGTTTGTTTGTTTGTTTTTTTTTTTTTAACAACAGTGGGACTGTGTATACCTGACCGCTTGCCCAAAACTGAATGAAGAGGAGGAAATTGGCTGAAGAGAAATTCAGTGACTTCTGCCTTGGCTTTTCCCCAGTGATGTGTGTTTCTGGAAGGTGTCTATGCGGGCATGTGCGGTTTACCATGCAAGCATCCACCTTGCCCCTGCCATCTGCCAGGCCCCGTGCCAGCTGCTGGGTACTCATAGAGAGATGAGACAGGGTCCCACCCCGCCAGGAGAGGCGTCAGGGCCACTAGGAAGATGAACAGGTAGCCAGGAACCACGATACCACATGATGTGTCTAAAGGAGCACAGCCTTCAGGCCCAGAGAAAGGGAAGGCAACTTGGCAGGTTGATCCAGGCAAACCACAGAGAAGAGTGGGAGTAGGGGAGCAGGGACCTGATGGTGGAACAGTAGGCCTGCCAAGCAGCCAAGCAGATGGGCGAGGGGAGAGCATTCCAGGAGAGGAGGAGGGACAGAGGCACAGTGTTAGGAAGGCGTCTGAAGGACTCAGACACTGAGAGCAGGGGGTGGTCCCTAAGTAACCCCATACCCTGCAAGGACAGGAAGGAAATACCATCCTTCCTTCCTTCCTTCCTTTCATGCTTTTGTTCGTGTGTATGTGTGCGCTATCACTCAGCTATATCTGACTCGTTGAGACCCCATGAACTGTAGCCCACCAGGCTTCTCTGTCCATGGGATTCTCCAAGCAAGAATACTGGAGTGGGTTGCCATGCCCCTCTCCAGGGGGATCTTCCCAACCCAGGGATCAAACCCCAGTCTCCTGCATTGGCAGGCATATTCTTTATCATTAGCGTCACCTGAGAAGCTGTTTGTTTGTTTAATAATAGCTTATTGAACTACAACCTACATACCATACAGTTCAACTATTTAAGGGCACAATTCAGTGGTTTCCAGTACACTCACAGTATTGCACAACCATCTCCACTACATAATTTTTAAATATTCTGTCACCCCAAAGAAGACATTAGCAGTTGCTCCCTCTCCTCCCCAGCCCCCGGAAACCACTTGTTTACTGCTTGCTTATTTGCCTATTTTGGACATTTCCTATAAATAAAATTATTCAATATGGGGACTTCCCTGTTCTGTGGTTAAGACTCCATGCTTTTATTGCAGGGGCTGTGGGTTCAATCGCTGGTTGGGAACTAAGATCTCACATGCCGCCACGTGTGGCAAAAATAAATATTGTACAATATGTGGTTTGAGGTGACTAACTTGTTCACTTGGCGTAATTTTTTCCAAGTTCACCCATGTTGTAGCCTGAAGCTATTCTTCGTTCTTTTTTTTTTTTTCAAATAGTATTCATTATATATGAATAAACAACATTTTATTTATTCATTCATCATCCACTGCTGGCCATTCAGGTGCTTTTTGCTTTGGGGCTGTTATAGCAATCTCCATGGACATTCACGCCGAGTTTCTGTGCATACCTGTGTTTTATTTCTCTTGGGTATACACCTGCAAGTGAAACTCAGAGTCATACGGTTCAGCTCAGTTCAGTCGCTCAGTCATGTCCAACTCTTTGTGACCCCAAGGACCACAGCACATCAGGCTTCCCTGTCTACTACCAACTCCCGCAGCTTGCTCAAACTCATGTGCATCGAATCAGTGATGCCATCCAACCATCTCATCCTCTGTCATCCTCTTCTCCTCCAAATTAGATGCACTGGCTTACATTCTCACCAGCCATAGAATGTATGCTTCTAATTTCTCTGTATATTTGCCTACACTTACTATTTTCTATCTTTGATCAGAGCTATCCTACTGAGTAGGAAGTGATAACTCATTGGGCTCTTTTATTTCCCTGATGATTTATAATAGTGAGCATCCCTTCATGGGCTCTTTATTTCTGTTTTAAAGTTCCTCCTTACTGCTCAACAAATGCTCAACTTCTTGACTTAAGAAGTGACAAAGGGACTTCCTTTGGTGGTCCAGCGGCTAAGACTCTACACTCTCAATGCAGAGGACCCAGGTTCTATCCCTTGTCAGGGAGCTAGATCCCACATGCCAAAACTAAGACCCAATCCAGCCAGACAAATAAATATTATTTTAAAAAAGAAGTGACATAAAGGAGGTGAGCACCACCATTTCAGATTCAACAGGTCATATATTAGGGGACCCAGAAAGGGCACAGGTGTTGGTTGGTCACAGCTATTGAGTTGGGCAAAGACCCCCTGCACTGTCAGGGAGAGAAGCTCTGAGGTCTGTGTTTAATCCCTGATATTAAAGAGGAATCTGAGATTTACCATGATCAATATACCTAAATATGTATAGCACACTAGAAGATTCATTAATATAAGAAAAAAGCAGAGATTTAGAAATCAGCCAGTCCAAGTTTTATTCCCTATCCTATCGCTTGTTACCTGTGTGGCTTTGGGCAGATTGTGTAATCTCCAGAAAGCCCAGCTTCCTCATCTGTTCTATGGGAAACCAAATACCTAATTCATCAGCTTATTGTGAAGATTACATTAAACAGTATGTGGAAAGAGCCTGTCACTTGGCGCTCACTTCTAAACTGATTCCTTTCTCTTCCTCCTGATAGTTGACTGGGGATGGATTTGCAGTAGCGTGTTGTCACGCATTTCTTAACTGCTGATGTTTCAGAACAACGACCATATGCCCCCTGGGTCTAGGAGAGAACTTTCCAACTGCATTTACTTTGCTTTTGGCAAGAACTAAGGGCTGAGGGCCTGATGCAATCAGCAAACATTCCTGCGCCTCCTCCTAACCTGGTTCTCAGCAGCTGGGCAAGTTCAAAGAGGAATCTGACTGTACTTTCCCCTCATCAGAGGGACCTCAAAATCTCACTGTTGATGCACGGGAAATCTGTGATGGTTCACACGGTACAGAGAATATGTGCTGTGTGGTCATGAAGAAGTTGGTCCCCAGCCAAGGGCAGGAAGAGGAGGGGGAATCAGATGGTTAAAGGGCATCATTGTCCCCAAGAGAGAAAATGACACATGAGCTGGGTCTCACCATGTGAAGCGTCTGGGGCTTGTATGTCTGCTCAATCACCCTGCTGTGTCCAGCTCCTTCTGGTCCCATGGACTGTAGCCCACCAGACTCCCCTGTCCATGGGATTTCCCAGGCAAGGATATTGGAGTGGGTTGCCATTTCCCTCTCCCAGCCTAGGGGTCAATCCCACGTCTCCTGCATTGACAGGCAGATTCTTTACCACTGAGCCTTGGGAAGCCCAGATATATATTACATGTGATATAAACTGAATGCGTGTGCTCCCTGCCCACGTTCAAATGTTGAAGCCCTAAGGCCCCAGTGGGATGGTATTTGGAGATGAGACCTTTGGGAGACCGTTAGAGTCAAATAAGGTCATGAGGATAAAGCCCCACCATGGGGCTACAGACTCCAAGTTCACAATCTCTTCCCAGTTACGTACAAGGACAAGGCTGAATGAGAACCCAGTGAAGTGGGGGTTCCCCGTAAGCCAAGAGCAAGGGCTTCAAATGAAACTTACCTTGCTGGCACCTTGACTTTGGACTTCCAGCCTCTAGAGCTGTAAGGAATACATTTCTGGTATTTAAAAGCACCCAGTCTACGGTATTCTTCGCCAAGGCTAAGACAGTATACACACAAAACGTTTGTTTTGGGACTTCCCTGGTGGTTCCGACAGTAAAGAGTCTGTCTGCAATGGGGGAGATCTGGGTTTGATCCCCAATTCAGAAAGATCCCCTGGTTGAAGGGAATGGCAGCCCACCCCAGTATTCTTGCCTGATGTATCCCATGGACGGAGGAGCCTGGTGGGCTACAGTCCACAGGGTTGCAAAGAGTGGAACACAACTGAGCAACTAATATTTTCACTTTATTTTTTCACATTATTCTTAAAGTAGGGTCATTACAGTTGGGACCAAAAAAAAAAATTCTCTTTATAAGTAGTTTATCAGTTAATAACAATTAGCAACAGTTAGTTTTTTTAAGTTGCTTTTGAAGAAACCCATCTACCTTATGCTAGAGACATCTCCTGCGACCACAATACACAGTGAGTTAATTACACTTTATCACCATAGCTCCTTGTTTCTGGAGCCTTCCAGGGTCTCTAACTTAGAGAGAACACACATGCCTTCTAACATTTTTGAGTTTTGACTCTGCACAAAGCACTGTGCTCATTCTTATTTACATGGAAGAGTACTTCAATGTTCAGTATTTTTGGTTTCATTACACACAGAGTTTACATGTTGTTTTTTTCAAGGCACAGTTGCTCTTGGGAGATGTGTCTGTTCTGAGCTGTGTGATGTGTGAGTGTATGTGTGTTAAGTTGCTTCAGTCGTGTCTTACTCTTCGGGATCCCATGGACTGTAGCCTGCCAGGCTCCTCTGTCCATGGGATTCTCCAGGCAAGGATATGGAGTGGGTAGCATTCCCTTCTCCAGGGGATCCTCCTGACCCAGTGATTGAACCCAGGCCTCCTGCATTCCAGCCAGGTTCTTTACCAGTAGGGCTGCCTGGGAAGCCCTATCTCTACAATATTGAACCTCAACAGAAACACCTTTGGCCTAATTGTTTGCATGAGAAGATATATTCATAAATGCCCTCAATAGCTACATTAATGGAAAACCGGAAAAATTAGATAATTAAGCACCCTGGTGACTTGAGAATTGTAGAGTGCTGGGGGACTGGTCAGACCTGCATTTGCACATCCAAGCTGTGTCAAGAGTCTCACTAATGCCCGCTGCCCCCAGTCATGTTGGGGCCTCCATCAACCGTGCCTAACTTCAGAGTCTGTCCTGTTCCACTCTGTTCTGCCCTCTCAACCAGAGAATGTTACAGCCCAAAGTACATCACAGTCTCAAAAGTGTCAGTGAGGAAGGGGAGCTCTGGGGTCACTCACCCAACCCTTTCTTAGAGGAGGATGGAAGTGTTAGTTGCTCAGTTGTGTCTGACTCTTTGTGGTTCCATGGACTGTGGTCTGCCAGGCTCCTCTGTCCATGGGATTCTCCAGGCAAGAACACTGGAGTGGGTTGCCACTTCCTCCTCAGGGGATCTTCCTCACCCAAGGACTGAACCTAGGTCTCTTGCAGTTTAGGCAGGTTCTTTACTTTCTATAGATGAGGATATTGGAATACAAAGGTGTAATCTGCCAAAGTCATTGAGCGACTTAGAGGCTAAATTCTGGGTGGGGGGTATCCCTTGGTCTCTTGAATTCCAAGCTTCAGCCTTTCCTCCATCCCCAGAGGTGCACAGGCTGGGGCTTCCACTGCACCAAGCTCCGTTTAGCCAATGACTGTCTGAGCCACTTAATTAAACGGGAGGACACAGCCACCACCCTCACCCTTCAATTATATTTCAATGCATCCTGTTCCCATGGTGTTTTAACACCTCATCCCTCCCCCTGCTCCACCCAACACCCACACCCACCTCCCCAGCAAGGAATTCATGTCACATGGGAGCTATTTTCCATTGAGAAGGCACCTTTCAGATTAGGAGGTGCAGTTATTTAAAATTTAAAAAAATATACATTTCCCCTGCATCAGAAGAGCCAGAGCTGACACAGACTCATCAGACTCATGCTCCATGGAGACAACGGTGGTAGAGCTCTTGGTGGAGATTTAGAAAGAGAAACAGTCCACTGTGGGAAGGGAGAACATTCCCCTTGGACTTTCCAGCTCCACTGAACAAATAGTCAACCAGTACCCACTGTGTGCACGTGCCCGGCTGTGATGGACAATAAAAGATGAAGATGTGTTTCCTTAGCCTTCAAATGCAGGTGTGGTTTTGAAGAGCAAGAAAGCATGCATCTAAATTAAGTGTGTGTATTAATGGAAGGCAGGAAAGATTCTCCTGCAAACCGGTGGCAGAGTTTGTGTGTCGTCTGCAAAATGGAGTTCCATGTCTGCCGAGCAGGACGATGTCCTGAATCCTTAGAAACACAGAATCTGCTGCGAGAGCTGGCCTGAGAGCAGTGCCTCCCACTGAATGTTCAGTCACAGCTTGGGTGGAACCTTGAATTCTCCTTTGGTGTCCAATTCAGGGGTTCTGGGGCATCCTGAAGCCCTTTTGCATCAGTTCAATCCAGCTCAGTCACTCAGTCAAGCCTAACTCTTTGCGACCCTATGGACTGCAGCACGCCAGGCTTTCCTGTCCATCACCAACTCCCGGAGTTCACTCAAATTCAAGTCCGTCCAGTCGGTGATGCCATCCAGCATCTCATCCTCTGTTGTCCCCTTCTCCTCCTGCCCCCAATCCCTCCCAGCATCAGCATCTTTTCCAATGAGTCAGCCCTTTTGCATAGGGTGCCCTAAATTGTATGTAAAGTGTCTTCAAGAAGGATTTGGGGCTGCAATTACATTTAATTTAACACTTGAATTTATTTGACTTAACACCTGCATTTTAGGTTAAGACGATCCAAGTCTGAAGAGGGAAACTTCCTACACTGTTGGTGGGAATGTAAATCGGTGCAGCACTATGGAAAACAGTATAGAGGTTCCTTAAAAAACTAAAGATAGAGTTGCCATATGATCCAGTAATCCCACTCCTGAGCATGTATCTGGACAAACCGTAGTTCAAAAAGATACATGTACCCCTATGTTCATAGCAGCACTGTTCACAATAGCCAAGACGTGGGCGCAACCTGAATGTCCATCAACAGATGATGAGATAAAGAAGACGTGGCACATACCTGCAATGGAATCTTACTCAGCCACCAAAAAGAATGAAATAATGCCATTCACAGCAACATGGATGGGCATAGGGATTATCCCACTGGTGAAGTAAGTCAGAAAGAGACGAATAGCAGGTGTCATTCACATGTGGAGTCTAAAGCATGGCACTAATGAACCCCCCTAGGAAACAGACTCACAAACATCGAGACTTGTGGTTGCCAGGGGGAGAGGAGAGGGGAGGGGTGGATTGGGAGTTTGGGATCAGCAGATGCAAATGATTTTTTACAAACTGCATAAACACCAAGGTCCTACTGCAGAGCGCAGGGAGCTATATTCCACATCCCATAATAAACCATAATGGGAAAGGACAAGAAGCACTCCAAGAACCAACAGGAGGAGAGGGGCACCTCCAGCTAGGCTGGGGCAGGACGCTTGGGGTGAGTAAGGGACTGATTCTGAGAGGAGGAGCAGCCCAAGAGGCCGTTGCAGCCTGCCCCTGAGAGCCGGGGCCTGCCAGCTGCCTGGCCACTGGGCTGTCTCCATCTAAGATGCCCAGTGTCGCTCTGGCCTGGGCCCCCTGCCCGTCACTGAACCCATCCTTGTCCCCCCCTGGGTTGGCTTGCACGCATATAACGCTCACTCCAAGCCCTCCCAGGGTCAGCCTGGTGACTCACCGTCTGCACGCCGCCTCCTCTTCTCCTAATCCCGCTCCTGGAGCCTTCCGTCCTCAGTCAACGTTCCCCAGGGGGCAGCCCCTGGGCAACACTGGGTAGCTCTCACCCAACCTGGCCCAGGACCCAGGGCCCCCAGTCTCTGAAAGCGTGCAGGGTCAGCAGCAGCCCAGAGCGCCCAGCTGGAGCTGGGCAAGAGAAGCCGTGGCAGCTGCCAGCCAGGTGAGGAGACACGGAGGCCCGGAAGGGGAGCCGCGGCTGTCCTTGGGGGCAGGACAGAGGTGATAGGTCTGGGTCGAGGGGGTGCAGCAGCGTTAGGACGGCCTGGACGCGCCCAGAGCAGGACAGCTGCCAGCCAGCCTGCCTGCCTTTGTCCTGAGCGGGAGGGGAGGGCAGTCCGAACATCCCGGGGCGGGTGGGGTGAGGGTGCAGGGTGACTCCCATAGACAGGTCAGCATCCGCCTCTGCAGCCAGTAACCCCAGCACAAGATGAAGACAGAGACTTCGGCGCTTTTCCAGACCAGTATTTTTCATATGTTGTTCTTGTCCATGACCCACAGTAAAATATACATTTTCCATAGTAATCCATTATGTCCACACATTCACACATACACATCTGTGCACATGCAAACACACAAACATACACAAATGAAGCAAGAGTTTCATAACACGTTACTCTTCCTTAGTACAAGTGTTAGTCGCTTCAGTCATGTCCAGCGTTTTGCGACCCCATGGACTGTAGCCCACCAACCTCCTCTTTCCATGGAATTCTCCAGGCAAGAACACTGGAGTGGATTGCCATGCCCTCCTCCAGGGGATCTTCCTGACCCAGGGATTGAACCCGGGTCTCCTGCGTGGCTCCTGCATTGCAGGCAGATTCTTTACCATTGAGCCACTGGGAAGTTCACTCTTCCTTAGTACAAGGCACTATATAATTCCCTACTGTATCTCATTTTTTAAATGCACATCATAACCCTCCAAATGGATTGCACGAATCCTAGAGGGTCCTGACCCTTGATATGAAAGACGCAGGTCTAGGTATCAGGTACCTTCTGAGGGAGGAGGGCAAATGATTGGCGGCTAGGAGGGAAACTTTGAGGGGTAGCGGGGGACAGGCCATGCTCAGCTCTCACTGTCTGTAGGCTCCTGATGGTTCAGAAAGGGTGCGGCTCTAACCGAGGCTTCTAGCTATTCTTTCAGGGTTCTCACTTATGGTAAAAGTGAAAGAGGAGAGTGAGTCACCATTGTTACCAAGTGAGAGGAGGACACGTGCTCTTCCACAGGACTCTCCATTATGAACTAATGGCCTGTGAATGAAAACCAGCCAAGAGATTTTATTACAGACGCCTGAGTGTGTTGCAAAGTATTTAAACATCACAAATCCCTGAATATTCAGCAAATATTCAGATGAGTGGTTACCTGGAGGGGTGGGGGTGGAGAATGATGGCAAAGAGGCACCATGAAACTTTCTGGAGCGCTGGAAATATTCTACATTTTGGTTGAGGTGGTGGTTATATGGACAAAACATGTCGAAACTCACCAAATTGTACATAGAAAATGAATGCATTTTATTGTATGCAAATTACACCTTAATAAAGTTGGCTTTTGATTGCTAAAACTAATCATGATGCTCAGTTGAAGGCAGCATGAAAAACATACTGATGAAAAAATAAATAAATAAAACAGCCTGCCCCTAAATAAGAACCTTGATAACACACACAGACACAGGCTTGGTAGGAAAATGGCAGCTAGTTTATCCAGAATCCAACTAAACAAATCTCGGCAACCCCATGGACTGCAGCCTACCAGGCTCCTCCATCCATAGGATTTTCCTAGTTTATGAGTACTCTGTTTTAGAAGCTGTTGGTGACTATTAGTAAGAGCGCCAGGTCATAAGTAACGTAAGTAACGTACAAATCCTTGTTTATTAGGCATCTCAGCACACAAGGCAGAAAAAGTAATCTGCCCCAGGCATCCTTGTGAGGCCCAGCAGGGGGACCTCAGCATCCAGCGCTCACAAAGCACACTTCAGAACTAGCGTGGTACCCACGCCTCCACCCACATCAGGACCCTGAAGAGGACTCATCCGGTCAGCCTCCAGGACAGTGACAAGCGCCATCTCTTCCCCTGTCTCCCACCCAGCAGAGCAAGCACATGCTTGCCTGTGAGGTCCCTTCCTGCATCTCGAGTCCATGTGCTCTGCTGTCTCCAGAAACGCACCACCCAACTTGTGACCTGCCCTTGTGTAACCTGGTGGATGCCTACTTTCTGTCTCACCTGAAGGCCATCCGCCTTGCCCCACAGAGGATGGCAGGAGCCAAATCTCCAGCGGGAGTCGTCCCCCAGGCAGTTCTGCCCTCCCCTTTCTCCACCGGGAAGTCACAGCCCAGACCCTCAGACAGTCACAGAGCCAGCTCCTGCCCCTGTTCTCTCTAAAGAGAAAGGCATGCGATAACCTCTGGGTCACAGCAAAGGCTGGACTGGGTGTCCCAAGTCTGCCCAGTCAGACAGAGACAGGGAATTAGGGGGAAGATGGACAATCAGGCCCTGAATAATTACAAGTGATGCATCAAGTTGCATTTACAGTCTGGCCCCACCCCTTGCCCCCAGACCTTTCCGCTTCTTCCCCCAGAACTGACCTGGAGGCCCAGAAGCAAAAGCAGCCCTAAGTCACAGCACAGATCAGCCGGGCTGAGCCCAGAACTCCTAGGTGGTGACTGGCCCTATCCAACCCCACCCGGGGACCATCTTCCCCACTGTCTGTGGATTTCCTGCTGGTTCCAAGGGATTTCTGAACAAAGACAGTCAGGTATGGGGACAGCACAGTGATCTGGAGAGCCTGTGTGCCTAGACAACACCTTAGGGGACAGTGCCTGTGTGACTTGGCACAAAAGCAGCCCTTCTTTCTCTGTGTGATTTGGAGGGGCAAGATGTGTGGAGAGGAGAAGCCGGTGGTGCAAGAGAGAGCCACCTCCACCACGAGTCTCCTGTGAAGGCGGAAGAGGTGGCCCTTCCCTGATGGACCCCGTTGCTCAGGAGGAAGGACAGGGAGATGGGAGGATGCCTGCAGTCGCCTGGGGCAGAGGGACCTCTGTTGGTAGAGCGGGCTCATCTGCCAGGGGAGCACCAACCATTCTGGAATCAGTATCATCAAAACATGAAAGTCAGAAACACGAGCACGTGTTTACCTGCCCAGCAGGCCCTTGTCTAGGAGACCCTGTTCTTTTCCAGGGGACTTTCCTGGGGCTTCAGATCAAACAGGTGTTTCTCCCTACTCCCAAGGATGGTATGAGGTTCCAGACTCAATGCAAAGTCTCCCTCACGACTTTTTCCAGGGCTATCAGGAAAAACTCAGTTGTAGCCTCTATGGACATGATAAGCCAAGAGTTGGTGGTGCTCCTTTTTGACACCACTTTGAGAATTCACACTTGAAAAACCAAGCCCAGACAGAGAAGAGCAGGGAAATGACAGACGAGCCAGAGCCAGTGCCCTGACAACGACGCTGAAGCCCTGGGTCCAGCGTTTCCTGAAACTAACCCCACCCCTTTGACCCACCTCTCAGTTAAGTGAGCCAAATTATTTTCTTTCTCTCTCTCTCTTTTTTTTTTCATTGTGTTGATGTGAGTTAAATTTCTTTCATTTATAACCAAAGAGTTCTGATGTACACTCATTGTTTCAAAAATTCCATCTCTAAATAATATACACTCACTGGAAGGACTGATGCTGAAGCTGAAACTCTAATACTTGGCACCTGATACAAAGAGCTGACTCATTGGAAAAGCCCCTGATGCTGGGAAAGATTGAGGGCAGGAGAAGAAGGGGATGACAGAGGATGAGATGGTTGGATGGCATCACTGACTCAACGGACATGAGTTTGAGTAAACTCCGGGAGATAGTGAAGGACAGAGAAGCCTGGTGTGCTGCAGTCCATGATGTCTCAAAGAGTTAGACATGACTTAGTGACTGTAACAACAGCAAAGATACAGTTAATCAAGAAAGGGTGAGAAGTTATTAATTACACAAGATTCTGAAAGATGAAGCCATAAAGGGGAAAATTAATTATTTTAAATCAACTGAAAGGCAAAGATTTCAATTCTGAGATAATCAGCACATAACTGATTGGAAGATGATACTTTAGCATATGTAATTAAAAATAGACTCTGATATTTCTTTTTTTCCTTGGTTGTGCCACATAGCATGTGGGATCTTAGTTCACTAATCAGGGATAGAACCCATGCCCTGCAGTGCAAGCACTGAGTCTTAACCCCTGGCCCACCAGCAAAGCCCCTATAAGTTTTTGTATACAAGGAAAATGAAAATATATATACATACACACACACGCATAGAAAACATAGAAAATGAGAAAAGGCTATGAATAGTTTATTCTCAAATTGGGAAAAAAAAAACCAACTACAAAACATAGAATGAAATAGGCTTATTAATAATCATAAATTCAATCAACAAAAATTATCATTTGTTCCTATCAGAGTGGCCCAAATTTGACAAGGAGATAATATTGTGGAAGATAAGAGGCAGGAATCCTCACAAACCATTAGAAAGCGTAAAAACTGGCAAAGCTCTTTGGGAGAGTAAATTGAAAATATTTAGCAAAAATTACATACAATATTACCCCAGAAGTCCCACTCCAGGACCCAAGACAAAACTTTCACTAAGAAACACATATGAAGATGTTCCTTGCAGTGTTGCTTATGACAACATAGAGTAGGGAATAACCTAAAAGGCCAGAACCAGGAATGAGCAGATACATGACAGTGGGTGCCCATGGCGAGTCCCCTCCAGAAAGGGAGGAACAAGAGCTATGTACATCAGGGAGAGAAAAGCTCAGCACGTAACGCTGAACGAAAATTAAGGCGTGCAAAGTTTAAAACACGTAAAGCAGAATACATTTCATCAAATTACACACGTGTGTAAATCAAGGTTTAAAAAATATTGGGTTGGCCAAAATTGGAAAACCCATGTGAACTTTTTAGCCAAACCAATAGATCAGAAGGACGCACATAAAATACTCAAAAGTAGGATCTATACGGGAAAAGATGGAATGAGACTTGGGATGGGGTGAAGAAGAAACTAGACTAAAAAATTATGAAATATTTTTAGGGGATGAGTAAAGATGAGAGTGTCCTGAGCTGAAGGCAATGCACAGTCCAACTCTGTTCACTAAGATACAAAACAAACTAAAAATGATGAACGTACACAACTTTTGTTATAGGAATAGTTCTGAGAGACTAGAAGCTACTCAGTATTAAAGAATTAAGGGACCAATCAAGTTATGGTTTATTCATTGGATAAAGTAATACACAGCCATTAAAAACTATACTGCAATGTGATATTGTGATTTGTAAGAAATATATATGTTGGAACACTCTTAGAATTTCCTGTAAGGAGAGTAATAAAGGTGCCTTTCATGTTATGATAATGAAAGGCTTTGGGAAAATTCCAAAGTCACCTAAGGATGGAGGCTCGTTGCCAGGGAACTAACCAATGTTTGCAAAGGGTTGAGACTTAGCTCCACTCCCTAACCTCAGGGCAGCAAAAGAGGGATTTGAGATCAAGGTCAACCACTTATAGCCAATGATTTAATCCATCATGCCTGTGTGATGAAGTCTCCACAAAACCCCAACAGGCCAGGTTCAGAGAGCTCCTGCGATGGTAAACAGGTGGATATTTGGGAAGAGTGGCTGGTTCAGAAGGCATGTCCTTTCCCCATATCTTGTCCTATGCATCTCTTCCATCTGACTGTTCCTGAGTTACATCCTCCTGTAATAAACCAGTGACCTAGTGAGAAGAATGTTACCCTAAATACAGCAAGCTCCTACAGCAAAATAATCAAACCATTGATCTATAGCCAGCAGGTCAAAGGCACAAGTAACCATCAACCTGGACTTACGACTGGCATCTGAAGTGGGGGAGGGGCAGTCTTGCAGGACGGAGCCCTCGATCTATGGGATCTGATGTCATATCCACACTTGCCAATGTAGGAAAGACAGGAAACGTGGGTTAGATCCCTGGATCGGGAAGAGCCCCTAAAGGAGGAAATGGCAACCCACTCTAGTATTCTTGCCCAGGAAGGCCCAGGGACAGAGGAGTCTGGTGGGTTATAGTCCACGGGTTGCAAAGCATTGGATGCGACTGAGCATAGCACACACACGCACACACACACAAACCAGGGAAATAGTCGAACAGAATTAAGCTGTAGGATCCCTGCTTTGTCTCTCAGAATTACTTGGATATGTGGGGGCGGTGGTTTGAACATTCTTTGGCTTGCCTTTCTTTGGGATTGGAATGAAAACTGACCTTTTCCTGTCCTGCGGCCACTGCTGAGTTTTTCAAATTTGCTGGCCTATGGAGTATAACACTTTCACAGCATTTTATCTTTCAGGATTTGAAACAGCTCAACTGAAATTCCGTCACCCCCCTAGCTTTGTTCGTAGTGATGCTTCCTAAGGCCCACTTGAATTTGCATTCCAGGATGTCTGGCTCTAGGTGAGTGATCACACCATCATGGTTATCTGGGTCATGAAGATCTTTTTTGTATATTTCTTTCGTATATTCTTGCCCCTCTTCTTAATATCTTCTGCTTCTCTTAGGTCCAGACCATTTCTGTCCTTTATCGAGCCCATCTTTGCATGAAATGTTCCCTTGGTATCTCTAATTTTCTTGAAGAGATCTCTAGTCTCCCATTCAAACTACCATACAATTGCACTGATCGCACACACTAGGAAAGTAATGCCCAAAATTCATCAAGCCAGGATTCAACAGTATGTGAACCATGAACTTCCAGATGTTCGAGCTGGATTCAGAAAAGGCAGAGGAACCAGACATCAAATTGCCAACATCCGTTGGATCATGGAAAAAGCAAGAGAGTTCCAGAAAAACATCTATTTTCTGCTTTATTGACTAGGTGAAAGCCTTTGACTGTGTAGATCACAACAAACTGGAAAATTCTGAAAGAGATGGGAATACCATCTCTGACCTATCTCCTGAGAAATCTGTATGCAGGTCAAGGAGCAACAGTTAGAACTGGACAGGGAACAACAGATTGGTTCCAAATCAGAAAGGAGTACCTCAAAGCTGTATATTGTCACCCTGCTTACTTAACTTATATGCAGAGTACATCAAGCAAAATGCGGAGCTGGATGAAGCACAAGCTAGACTCAAGATTGCCTAGAGAAATATCAATAATCTCAGGTATGCAGATGACACCACCCTTATGGCAGAAAGGGAAGAAGAAATAAAGAGCCTCTTGATGAAAGTGAAAAAGGAGTGAAAAAGTTGGCTTAAAGCCAAAATTCAGAAAACTAAGATCATGGCATCTGGACCTATCACATCATGGCAAATAGATTGAGAAAACAATGGAAACAGTGACAGACTTTATTTTGGGAGGCTCCAAAATCAGGGCAGATGGTGTCTGCAGATGAAATTAAAAGATGCTTGCTCCTTGGAAGGAAAGTTATGACCAACCTAGACAGCATATTAAAAAGCAGAGACATTACTTTGGCAACAAAGGTCCATATAGTCAAAGCTATGGTTTTTCCAGTAGTTGTGTATGAGAATTGGACTATAAAGAAATCTGAGCACTGAAGAATTGAGGATTTTGAACTGTGGTGTTGGAGAAGACTCTTGAGAGTCCCTTGGACTGCAAGGAGATCCAATCAGTCCATCCTAAAGGAGATCAGTCGTGAATATTCATTGGAAGGACTGATGCTGAAGCTGAAGCTCCAATACTTTGGCCACCTGATATGAACTGACTCATTTGAAAAGACCCTGATGCTGAGAAAGATTTAAAGTTGGGAGGAGAAGGGGACAACAGAAGATGAGATGGTTGGATGGCATTACTGACTCGATGGACATGAGTTTGAGTAAGCTCTGGGAGTTGGTGAAGGACAAGGAGGCCTGGTGTGCTACGGTACATGGGGTCTCAGAGTCAGACATGACTGAGTGACTGAACAGAACTGAACTGTAGTGGGGCAGGGGGTGAGGAAAGAACCCACACATTGGCAGTGGAACCAGAATCATGTGAAGTGAAGTGAAGTGAAGTGAAGTCGCTCAGTCGTGTCCGACTCTTTGAGACCCCATAGACTGTAACCTATCAGGCTTTTCTGTCCATGGGATTTTCCAGGCAATAGCACTGGAGTGGATTGCCATTTCCTTCTCCAGCGGATCTTCCCCACCCAGGGATCGAACCCAGGTCTCCCGCATTGTAGACAGACGCTTTACCATCTGAGCCACCAGGGAAGTCCATGGCAGAAATTAATTCATTGATCTAGAAGGTCACTCATTATGTATTAAAAGAAAAAAAGTACATTTAAAATGGTGTGCATCATTGATACATACAAAATATAGAAAATACTCTAAAAGGATATACAGCAAATGCTTAAGCATGGTTACCTCTGGTATCACAAGTATTTTTCCCACTTTTCCTCCTGGTTTATCTGTAGCTTCTGATAGCTCAGCAATGAATAAATATAATTTTTTTAATCCAAACTTTTGAAAATAAGATTTTATTGGGTAAGAAATAATGCATTCACGAGTCAATTCCCAAACATTGACTCTTCTTAGGCCCCTTAACATATTTCAGTGGTTGCAAGCATCACACTATTTTTGTGCCCTTTTAACATATCAACACCTAGACGTGTTGATTTTGGAGGAAAAATAATCAGCACCTTGAGATAGCGCGTGCGTGACCTGCAGGTGTTTCCCTCAGTGGAGGAAAAGCCTAAATATAGACAATGCCAGCGTGAGAATGAACTCACCCCGTTCCATGCTGGGAACGTGAGCAGGGTTTCTTCCTGTTTGTTGCTCAGGCCACTGCGGGGAGCAAGTGGCTGTCTGGTGAATGCCAGGATGAAAGGTGGTTTTCCACTCTGCACTCAGCTCACTGCCTCTTTCTGGGTCATTTGGCACCTGTGTGCCCACGCCATCCTGCTGGAAGGCACCCGAGGGAAAGACCACAGGGCCGAGAAGCTGGCCGTGGCCAAGAAAAACACTGGCTCCGCAGGGCGGGGCTGGACCCTGGGAGGCGGGCTTTCTCCCCTAGTAAAGAACACACACGAGACAAGCACAACCTGCCCGCCACCACTGCCTGGGACACAGAGAAATAACTTCCACATCAGAAGGGACGCAACCTCCGCTGTGCACCCTGGTACCAATTAAAATCCACATCACAGCTCAGAGCATCAGCTCCAATGAGACTTTAAATAAAGTGCTTCCTTGTGGGACTTCCCTGGTGGTCCGGTGGTTAAGAGTCTGCCTGCCAATGCAGGGGACCTGGGTTCAATCCCGGCCCAGGAAGATTCCACATGCCCGTGTGCCACAATTACTAGCCACGCCCCTAAAGCCCCTGCTCAACGATAAGAGAAGTCACAGCAATGAGAAGCCCCCGCGTCACAACTAGAGAAAGCCCGGGTGCAGCAACAAAGACCCAGCATGGCCAAAAATAAATAAAGAAATTATTTTTAAAAAATGCTTCTGTGTACATTCATGATCTTTTGGCAGGTTAAAACATTACAAGGGAAGTAATTTTGGAATTGTCAAAATGGTTGAGGTTCAGCTCATAATTGAAAGAAATTATACTCCAATTAAAGAAAAAAAAGAAAAGAAAGAATCATTGGGACTTGCCTGGCAGTCTAGTGAACAAGACTCTGCATTTCCTTGCAGGGGGAACTAAGATCCCACAAGCATCATGGTGCATAAAAAAAAAAGAACTCTCATTTTTTACCCTAAGGAGATCTGTTCTGAACTTTCCTTAAACCCTGTTGGCTGAATTAGGCAGAATTGGGAGCCCCTAGATGTACCTCGGAGAAGGCAATGGCACCCCACTCCAGTACTATTGCCTGGAGAATCCCATGGAAGGAGGAGCCTGGTGGGCTACAGTCCTTGGGGTCGCGAAGAGTCGGACACGACTGAGCGACTTCACTCTCACTTTTCACTTTCATGCATTGGAGAAGGAAATGGCAACCCACTCCAGTGTTCTTGCCTGGAAAATCCCAGGGATGGGGGAGCCTGGTGGGCTGCCATCTATGGGGTCGCACAAAGTCAGACACGACTGACGCGACTTAGCAGCACCAGTTCCTGCCTAAGGAGGAGGAGAAACCAGTTTGAGGACGAGAGGAGTGAGGGGAAGAAGACTGATCAGGTAGCAGAAACCTCTCCCAGAACCATCCTAAGGAGGCAGAAAGTGTGACCTTTCAGAGGACGGATGTGATTCCACCCTAAACCTAAATCATCCTACATCAAAGAACCTGTTATGAAAACCAAGTGTGGTGTGAAGGACATGGAGATTGGTGTCCATGGGATGTTTCATTTGGCTAAAAGCAGAGCCTCTAAAGGAGAAGGAAATGGCAACCCACTTAATATTCTTGCCTGAAAAATCTCAAGGACACAGAAGCCTGGAGGGCTACAGTCCATCGGGTTGCAAAGAATCGGACATGACTGAGCGACTAAGCACAGCACACAGACTCTAAAACCTCTTAGCCAGTTTTAATAACAAGTTCACTACTAAGAAGGCTGCCAAGGCTGTAAGAAGAACTGGCACTGCTGAGAACAGGCTGAGCAACAAGGAAGAGCCATTGATTGCTGTAGCCATGAACACAGCAATGGAACTTGGGAGACAGGCCACCTTGGTGTTCGTGATGACCAAGAAGGGGAGAACGGGCAAGGCCAGGTCCATGGCTGATCTGAGCTAAGGAACTGTGTTTAAGACAATCATTCCAAAGAGTAGGTCCCTGGAAATGAGAAAGGGGCTTCAAGTTCTTTTAATGTTGACCAACACATGGAACCATCCTTTATGCTGACATGGGTCAATTTATCAACATTCTGTGGGTACAGGTGTTCAACAGCTGTGTGTGATTGTATGAATCAGAATCCATCACACACTGTGAGTTCCTAACAGTGATGTTATGAAGAATTTAGAAACCTTCCAGGCAAGTCCCTGGGATTCCATGACCTACTCATCTGCTCCTCCAATCTCCCTACCAGCAAAAGGCTTGTTGTAAGAACAGCCTGTGGGACTCATCTAGTGGTCTAGTGGTTAAGACTGTGCCTTCCTATGCAGGGGACCTGGGTTCGATCCCTAGTTGAGGAATGAAGATCCAACAAGCTGCAGATCAACTAGGCAACTAATGAGTCTGCACACCACAAAGAAAATCCGACACAGCCAAAAATTAAAAGAAAAACATTTTTTAAAAAGAACAGCATAAGTGAACACGTGCGGCTTCCTAATGACTGCCTCACAGATAACTCTTCATTATGATCTTAAGATTTTCAGGAAGTACACCAACTTTTCTATAATCACAATCCCAGGGACAGAGGAGCCTGGAAGGCCACAGTCCACGTGGCCACACAGAGCTGGACACGACGGCAGTGACCCAGCTACACACACTCCTTCCTTCTTTCCACTTCAAATGTTTTTACGTCGTACTCTCCTGGGTCCTCAGGCACATGCCTGATTTTTATGATCACCACCAGGGTTTGCCAGAGCACTTCACCTTTGCCAGTTATTTCAATGCTCTGCCACGCAACTCAACTTTATTCTGTATAATTAATCACTTCCATAAACATTTGATGAGTACAGACTAGGCTCCTGCTAAGCTGAAGCTTGGAGACGCCTTCCTTACCTGCTTCTGAGTCTTTGATCAAAATGTCGCCTCTCCGGGAAGCCTTTTCTGACCTCCCCACGCCTCACGCCCTGCCCGCCTGGGACCTGCTGTCCCTGGGCCTGCTTTACTTTCCTCTGTGACACTGTTGGCTTCTGACACGCCAGCGTGTGTTTGCCGCATGTCTCACTAGTTCACCCAGGGGTGGCGATTTTATTTGTTCCGGGAAGTTTTGGCAGTACTTCCATTTATCTGTTGAGTGCACGTGGCAGATATTCAGTAAATATCTGTTTATTTGTCAAGTTAATTAACTGATTAATCAATATTCTTCATCCTTCCTCTGTCCTTCAGTGGAGTCATTGGCCACTTCGTCTCTAGATTTTAGGTTCACCAAAGCAGGCTCTAAGGGCAAACATTTTGGATTCCCTAAGTACAAACATATCGATGAATGAATGAGTGAGCGAACAGGTGGATGGACAGACGGACGGATGGATGAACAAAGAAGCAAGCCACCTGGGGCCCAAAGGACAAATGGCACACTGCAAGAAGGGGACACCACTAGGAAGAGCTTGAACGGGAGCTCAGAATTTCTTGTCGTAAGAGCCCAAACCTATGTCTATACTGCTTGTGAAGCAATAGGCCCAGTTAAAAGATATATATATATATATATATATATATATATATATAATTTTCATTTTTTCAATACAATTCAGTGTTTTTCAAATTGAGTGAAAATTCTTTAAGAAAATTTTTCCAGAGTCAAATAACCTTTTAAAAAAATCTCCAGGTTTAGCAGTCTTAGTAGACTTCTTTATGTCAGCACTTATACATGCCTTTAAAATGCTAATATTCATTCTACATGAATCACCCATATTCATAAATCCTTTTACCAATTGTTTTAAATCACAGGGTGCTCTGTCCATGGAATAGCCATGAACACCTGCCAGTGTTCCATAGAAGAATATTTGGGAAAGTCCGTTTCAATTTATAGCTTAGAAATTAGCACTGACACCTACTCCCTGGTAGCCCGATCACTCAGATAACTATGCTAATTTTTTTGTTTGCAAAATAACTGATATGTAAAGTGAAGAAAAACAGTAAGATTTGGAAGAGCTGATGTCACAACTTCCATTAAGCTGTCAGGAAGGATCCAGTATTATTTAAATAATAATAACAGCAAACTTTTAAAAAAATCTGTAAGTGTCAAGGTAAGGAGGAAATGAAGAGAGGACAGGAAGCCTGACCACCCCTTTCTGCAGGTAGGAGCAGGCAGAGTTAGAAAGAAACATGTCTCCATTGAGAGTATAACTTATCCTAAGATAATATAATGCATGTGTGTTCAGCCGTGTCCAACTCTTCGTGACCCCATGGACTGTAGCCCTCCAGGCTCCTCTATCCATGGAATTTTCCAGGCGAGAATGCTGAAGTAGGTTGCCATTTCCTCCTGCAGGGGATCTTCCTGACCCAGGGATGGAATCCACGTCTCCTGAGTCTCCTTCATTGGCAGGTGGGTTCTTTACTGCTGAACCACCTGGGAAGTCTGACTTATACGTTGGTAAATCTCTTTCTCACACTTTTTTTCAGCTGAGGTGAAGAGCAAACTTCATGCCCAGTGGCATGGAGTGTGCTTCAAAACCCATCTGTGCCAGTCTTCAGAGCCCACTAGAGTCACTCTTCATACGTGGGCACAGGTGGTCAAGCCTGGAGTCACATCATGATGGCAGAAGATCAAAAGAAGAAAGAGATCCTAGCAAAGGTCTTTCCCTTCCAACTTAGCGCTAACAAAGGGAGAGAGGAACAAGGTTCAGCGCCACTGGGCGCCGGTCTATTTCCCTGAAGAAAATTTGCTTGCAGGAATCTGTTTCACTTCCGGCACGTGGTGTGACTCTGGCCACCCTCATCCTGCTTCTTCCCAGAGGGGCTTGGAAAACATCAAAGTCGGCTGCCTCTGTTGGGGAAAGGATGCTTGGCTGAGCTTTGCTATGCAAAGCTCTAGTCAAGATAGTGCATTCGAGTCACAGAAGCATAAACTGGTAGAGGGAGGAAGACAATAGAGTTTAGAGAAAGTGAAATGCTTGCTGTGTTTTGCGGCAAGTTTAAAGCCCTCTTACTGACGTACATACGTATGGTGGCGCTAGAGGTAGAGTCCAGCTGCCAGTGCAGAAGATGTGGGCTCAGTCCCTGGGACGGGAAGTTCCCTGGAGAAGGGAATGGCAACCCACTCCAGTATCCTTGCCTGGGAAGTCCCACAGAGAGAGGAGCCTGGTGAGCGACAGTCCGTGGGGTCGCAGAGAGTCGGACACGACTGAGCACGCCGGCGCTATTGATACTATGTATAAAAGGATACATGGACAGGATAAAGCAGTTTCGTGGTCACGAATCTGAGCAAACTCCAGCGATAGTGCAGGACAGAGGAGCCTGGCGCGCTGCAGTTCAGGGGTCACAGGGAGTCAGACACGAGTTAGCAACTGAACACGCTGCAGGAGATCACTAACGAGAGCCTGGTGCACGGCGCACATCCAGCGCTCTGCGCCACCTGAACCGGGAGGAAACCCAACAGACGAGGCGGCGCAGCACACACAGTGATTCACTGCTGTACAGCAGAAGCCAGCGCATCGTGGCAAAGTAACCATACAAGCTTAAATATATTTGAACTATTAAAAAAAAAAAGTTTAAAGCCCTTTGGTGGGGGGTGCAGGGGTTAACATCAGCAACAGGCACAGAGGTGTGTCTGACACAAAGGGCCGCCCTGGCTGCTTACAGAGGGGGCGACAGAAAGCGAAAAAGGCAGACGGAAGCCAAATCACTAGATGTGAGCTGTTACGCTGAGAAGTTTGGTTCTGAATTTCCCCTTCTCTCCACACTTTGTACATTTCGACATCTGTAGATTGCTTTTGTATTTAGGGAGAAAAGAAAATCAGTTTTATGAAAAACTGAGAGGGACAAACATTTCTGCAAGAATAAGATAATATTCTCAAACTAGTTAGAAGTTCAGTTCAATAATTTCTGTTCATCTTGTCTGGCAGCAAGGGCCTCGTCTGACAGAGCTGCCTGCCTGGAGAGGAGGCCGCCCTGGAAGTGGCTGTGAGGTATGTGATCAAGGGCAGAATCAAGGCTGCAGGAGGTCAAGCAGGTGGCTGGAGAACTGAGCAGCAGAGGGGCTTGCAGTCAGCCCCCAGCACTCATCTGTGCCCGGGAGAGCCAACAAGTGGATACACACGGCAATCTGGGCTGGACCAGAGCTGGAGCAGGTAAGCAAAGACCCAGGTAGCCTTCCTCCCCTTTCCTCTCAGCCCCCAAACCCTGGGGCACCGAAGCGTTCTTCCAGATTCCTGTTCTTCTCTCAACATTAGGCTTTTTCTGCCAACACTGAGATTTTTGTTTATTTGTGTTTGCACCTAATGGTGAAGTGCTGTATTTTGCATCAAGGTATCTTGAAAATGAAGCTGCATTTGGGGCACAGTACAGAGGAGGAACGGTCCATCTGTGCTGAGTACAAAACTCAAGTACAGAATTATTTCCTGGTTTAACCAGATTATGCGGTAGTTTGAGCATTCTTTGGCATTGCCTTTCTTTGGGATTGGAATGAAAACTGACCGTTTCCAGTCCTGTGGCCACTGCTGAGTTTTCCAAATTTGCTGGCATATTGAGTGCAGCATTTTCACAGCATCATCTTTCAGGATTTGAAATAGCTCAACTGGAATTCCATCACCTCCACTAGCTTTGTTCGTAGTAATGCTTTCTAAGGCCCACTTCATATTCAAGGATGTCTGGCTGTAGGTTAGTGATCACACCATCGTGATTATCTTGGTCATGAAGATCTTTTTTGTACAGTTCTTCTGTGTATTCTTGCCACCTCTTCTTAAATCTTCTGCTTCTGTTAGGTCCATATCATTTCTGTCCTTTATCGAGCCCATCTTTGCATGAAATGTTCCTTTGGTATCTCTAATGTTCTCCTGACCTGCATATAGGTTTCTCAAGAGGCAGGTCAGGTGGTCTGGTATTCCCATCTCTTTCAGAATTTTCCACAGTTTATTGTGATCCACACAGTCAAAGGCTTTGGCATAGTCAATAAAGCGGAAATAGATGTTTTTCTGGAACTCTCTTGCTTTTTCGATGATCCAGCAGATGTTGGCAATTTGATCTCTGGTTCCTCTGCCTTTTCTGAATCCAGCTTGAACTTCTGGAAGTTCACAGTTCACGTATTGTTGAAGTCTGGCTTGGAGAATTTTGAGCATTACTTTATTAGCATGTGAGATGAGTGCAATTGTACGTCAAGGCTGTACATTGTCACCCTGCTTATTTAGCTTCTATGCAGAGTACATCATGAGAAACACTGGACTGGAAGAAGCACAAGCTGGAATCAAGATTGGGGTGAGAAATATCAATAACCTCAGATATGCAGATGACGCCACCCTTATGGCAGAAAGTGAAGAGGAACTAAAAAGCCTCTTGATGAAAGTGAAAAGGGGAGAGAAAAAATTGGCTTAAAGCTCAACATTCAGAAAACTCATCGCATCTGGTCCCATTACTTCATGGGAAATAGATGCGGAAACAGTGGAAACAGTGTCAGACTTTATTTTGGGGGGCTCCAAAATCACTGTAGATGGTGACTGCAGCCATGAAATTAAAAGACATTTACTCCTTGGAAGGAAAGTTATGACCAACCTAGATAGCATATTGAAAAGCAGAGACATTACTTTGCCGACTAAGGTCCGTCTAGTCAAGGCTATGGTTTTTCCTGTGGTCATGTATAGATGTGAGAGTTGGACTGTGAAGAAGGCTGAGTGCTTAAGAATTGATGCTTTTGAACTGTGGTATT
>SJXQ01011991.1:340132-390801 GCA_006408695.1 Aepyceros melampus | reverse complement strand
TGGTTGCAAGATACCTGCCCCTGCAGGACCCACAGAAAGACAAGGGAAAGGGACACTGGGTGAGAGAAATGTCCTCACAGGTCTTGCTCTCTTAATCAGGGACTGAATGTTATCACTGAGAGCCTCTTGGTGGAATCCTTTGAAGTTTCATCTACTGGCAGGTGAAGCCGGTAACTTGAACAGCTGGCATTTTCAAATTATCAGGCAGGGAGAGGGGATGACCAGTGGAACAGGAGGAGAGGAGTAGCTTTTGCTCAACATCCTACAATATCTGCCACCTACAGTGAAATAAAAATAGATTTATCTTATAGATTTTCTGAGGAGTAGTTTTTAATTGATATGTTCAAAGTGCTTCTCTCCTCACTTGTTTTCATGCCCCCGCACAGGCCTTGTCTTACCAGTGGAAAGTTCAACATTGAGTGGGCTTACTGTGCACATGACGTCATAGGAGTTTAAGTACAAACACCTTACTTTTTGATAGGAATCCTGTTAAAATCTAGTAGCCTTTGGAAAATTTTATTTTATTTCATTGATAGTAATAGTTTATGCTTTCATTTTCATTAGTGCAAACTTTATAATCCTAAAAGAATTCAGTAAGTGCTTATGTACAAAGCATGCTGATGGCAACTGAGGGACACTCAGAAGAAAAAGAAGACAATGGTCTGCAAGAAACTTACTGTCTGGTGGAGAAAGGAAAAGGAGGAGCAGAGTGTGCAGAGTCAGGGTAATATGCACAAAGATGAGACGTTTATGGGGACGGAAGGAAATCTAGTAAAGATTCGAACCTTGGCTCAAACATCTTCCTTATCCCTAGAATGCTAAGCTTCCTCAAAGGAAGATGATAGTAGCTGTGGCTTATGTACTGCTTCCTGGATTTCATCCTCTGCCACCCACACTGCTCCTCAGCAAATTAGAAGAGATGTCATTGCAGCAGAAGGAGGGCCATGCCATTGTAACAGTTTCTAGACTGAAAAATAAAGTCAACTGTCCAGAATTATGTTGTATGTAATTGAAAGTTGGAGAGGTATTTATTTACCTTTCTCTTTTGTTCTAAAATGTGATCAGTGCTATTATGTTCCATGACAAATAAAAGAATGGTTCTGATCCCATGGTCACTGAATTAGATCTGATTCTAAAACATGACTCATGTTATAAAGGTTATGTTCCCAGGAGAATTCCATGACATTTGAAAAACAAAACTCTGAGAAAAAGAACAAAAAAGATAAATGGAAGCTAGTAACTCAGTGGTCAAGGAAGTTAAAAAAAAATCCTTGAAACTGAAAAGTTCAAAATTATAAATTCATTTCAAAATCATATTATTAAGAATCATATCATCTCTTGACTTTTAAATATCTTCAACCTCCTGGCCCTCATCTCTGTCTACCAAGATTTCTATGTGGTCAAATTGATGACTACTATGCCTAATGACTCCTTTCACACAGCATATTATTTAGACAAGTTTATTTGTTTTTTGGCTGTACCATGTCTTAGCTGCAGCATGTGGGATCTTTCACTTATGGCATCTTAGTTGGGGCATGTGGGATCTAGTTCCATGGCCAGGGATCAAACCTGGGCTCCCTGCACTAGAAGGGTGGAGTCTTAGCCATTGGACCAACAGGGGAGTCATTTGCTCTGAGTCTGATACAGAGTTATGTGAGAAAATAAAGTATTTTTCTATATTCAATCACCTCAGTTATCACTTCTTTCAAAAATCAAGTTAAAAATACAGTCAAGATAAGTGTTTTCATAAGGTAAATTCCTAAAAGTAAGACCTCTGGGTGATTTTAAAATCCAGATAAACCTGGTGAGCTCAACAAACTTTTAAAAAATAAATTGATGGCACATCACTTCATGGGAAATAGATGGGGAAACAGTGGAAACAGTGTCAGACTTTATTTTTTGGGGCTCCAAAATCACTGCAGATGGTGACTGCAGCCATGAAATTAAAAGACGCTTACTCCTTGGAAGGAAAGTTATGACCAACCTAGATAGCATATTGAAAAGCAGAGACATTACTTTGCCGACTAAGGTCCATCTAGTCAAGGCTATGGTTTTTCCTGTGGTCATGTATGGATGTGAGAGTTGGACTGTGAAGAAGGCTGAGTGCTTAAGAATTGATGCTTTGAACTGTGGTGTTGGAGAAGACTCTTGAGAGTCCCTTGGACTGCAAGGAGATCCAACCAGTCCATTCTGAAGGAGATCAGTCCTGGGTGTTCTTTGGAAGGAATGATGCTAAAGCTGAAACTCCAGTACTTTGGCCACCTCATGCGAAGAGTTGACTCATTGGAAAAGACTCTGATGCTGGGAGGGATTGGGGGCAGGAGGAGAAGGGGATGACTGAGGATGAGATGGCTGAATGGCATCACCGACTCGATGGACGTGGGTCTGAGTGAACTCCGGGAGTTGGTGATGGACAGGGAGGCCTGGCGTGCTCCAATTCATGGGGTCGCAGAGTCAGACATGACTGAGCAACTGAACTGAAGTGATAACCAGATACTCTGTTATCAATGCTTGCCTATGTGCACGCTAAGTTATTTCCATCATGTTGGACTCTGCGTGACCCCATGGACTGTACAGCCCACCAGGCTCCTCTGTCCAATAACTTCCCCAGGCGAGAATACCAGAGTGGGTTGCCATGCCCTCCTCCATGGGCTTTTCCTGACCCAGGGATCGAACATGCATCTCTTGTGTCTCCAGCCTTGGCAGGCAGATGCTTTACCACTAGAGCGCCTGGGAAGCCCTTACTAACACTTAGCTGAAAGGAAAACATGACTTGCCAAGCTAGAAAGTTGACAGAATTTAAACAGGCAGATATAAATGTGGCACTAATCTGTATTTTTTTTTTAAGTTGGAATAAATCTCTTCTCTTTCCAGCCCTACCCATCCCCACCCCTCCCCACCTCCTTGGAGAGCCTGGGAGAGCAAGCATTGACCTCTGGTGTCCTGGTTCATCCTCAGTCTCTCGGGCAGGCCTGGCTCCCTGGGTTCGGGTCCTCTGTTCCTCCTTGTCTCCCCCCCGGAGAAGATTTCTTATGTTCTAGGTCCAGGATGGTTTCTTTTCTGTTGCCTTCCTCCGACACAATGGCTGCGGATCTGAGCCCTGGGCAGGGGCAACAGGGTTTGCCCATTTGGGCTCCTGCCTCCTGGGTGAGAGGGTCCTGGCCAAGCTGTCCTCGCCTAGCCCATTCCTGCGGAGGTTTCTCCTCTCTCCCATCCCTCTCATCTTTCCCAGCAGCCAGGTCTGCGGAGAAGAACCACCAACGGGGGGAGCCCCGCTCCTGGGACTCCACGCTCTCAGAAGGGCCCACACTGAGCTTGTGACAATGAGGTAGCACTCTGGGCTGAGGTCGTCCCACCTGCCGTGTGTCAGCCCATCCTCTCCTGGTGGGACCAAAACAGGTGCTCCAGCCCCAGCCCTTCCTGGAGTCCGGAGTCACTCCCTAGACGTCGGGCCGGTTGTTGGCCTTTCTCGTTGGGGGGAGCACAGCTATTCCCACCTTCCTACATCATAAACAGAGCCTGGGCCTCCCCCACCTTTATGCTTCTTCTGAAAAGAAGAAGTTTTATTAAAGGCTTAAACTACATACACTTCTGGGGGCTCCCTCTGAGCTAATTTTTGTTTTGTTTCTGGTGACTGTAACATTTGATGGTTGAATGGTTTCATATGCTACTTTTACATACATCAAACAAAATGTATGTGTTTTATCAGTGACAAAAGCCTCTCCCTTGACTTTATCTAATTGATGGTCATGGCAACCCGAGGCTCCCACAACTACCACAGGCTGACACCTGCAAGGGGCAGAGAGCTAAGATGCCAACCCAGCTCTCAGGGCCAAATCTCATGGCTGTTTTCTCTGTAACATGCTTATCCTTGTAACAAGCCTGACCTAGACCAGCCAGAAGCTACTTTTCTCATGTTATTTCATCACATGGCAGCTTAGGTGCCAAGCGATCAGGGTCCTTGCTCAAAGCACAGCCCTGAGCCCTTCCATTCCAGGCTGGCTCCTGAATACACTCTTCAGTCAACGACGTCCTGCAAAGGTATGAAAAAGTGGCAGTCTCTTGGTGCCATAGGGGAGCGCGATGAGAACACCCGTCTCTCGGCAGACGTTGGCAGCACAAAGCACAACCACTTTCCTCTGAGACAGGGGTTGGGAGGCTTCCTGCTGGCTTTTAAGTGGCTCAAACTCTTCTCTCTAAAGAGAGTTCACAGCCACGACTGTAGCTCTATGAGGACTTGAAAGACATTGGTAGGTGTTGGTGTTAAAAATGCAGTGTTTTCTCTTGCCACAAATAAGTATACTAAGCAAAACTTTAAACATATCCTAAAAAAAAAAAAGAATGACATCCTGTGTGCCCTGTGCCAGGCATCGGATTAGATTCAGAGTTGGTGCTCACGGAGATCGACCTTTAAGTTGACGCAGCTAGGCTGTTTCATCGTCATCTGATTTTATTCTTAAAACAGCACTACAAGAGAAAGCCCATTATTTCCATTTGAAACGTAGTTTTGTTGCTTTTTTAATTGCTAAACTAATGCACACTCATTTCTTTTAAATCAAACTATTGAAACATATAAAATGATCTCATCCTCCCCACCCCCAACACTTAACGCTCCATAGGTATTGAGTTGGCTAAAAGGTTTGTTCAGATTTTTCACATAATGTTATGGCCCAGTGAACTTGGTGGCCAACCCACTAATGACAAGCAGGTTATCTATCTTGTATGGGTTTCTAATATATCCTTCTAGACGATGTCTATACCAACAGAAGCAGACCCGTGCATTAATGCATTTGCAATACATAGCTCTTTCCATCTAAATGGGCTACTACTATTTTATCACTTGATATTTTACTATATATAGATGATAGAGATAGATAGATAGATATAGATAAATAGCTAATAGGTAGTATAGATTTAGAGCTGAGACTTCTTTCCCTCTCAGATATATGTAAGCATCTAGGATACTCTTGCAACCAGCTGTTCAGTATTCCGCTGAATGACTGTTCTAAAATTTGTTTAGCCAGTTCCCTAATTGATATCAATGTGAATTATCTCTAGATGTTATGATTACATACAGATCTAAGATAAACTAGCTTTGTGTCTTCTGGGCAAGATAATTCATGTCTCTATCTCAATATTTTCATTTGTATAATCTGAATAAAAATTCTACTTCCCAAAAGATTATTGTAAAGATGAAAAGAGATAATAATGGAAAGCATTTAGAACAGTGCCTGGCATATTGTGAAGACTCAGTGACTATTGAATATTATTGTTATGAGCCTTTGCAAGAATAAAAAGTACATTTCTGCAAGTAAAATTAATGTGTAAAAGAGTACAGACATTTAGAGTTTTGATAAACAAATTGCCCTGCTAAATATTTACTCTAAAAGTGTTCAATCTCACCCACAAACAAATGAGTCAAAACAGCAATGCAGGGGGGAAAGCCCACACTCAGCTCCATCTCCCACCCGCCTTCCTGGCACAGCCTGAACAGCTGCAGGACCAACAGGGCTGATGAGACTCGGGGAAGACGTTCTCCTACTAAGTGGCAGCACGTGAGACAGTGTCCTTTGCTAATTTTGTCAGGCTGTTCTGGGCATATGTGTGATTTTGTTGTTGTTGTTGTTAACAATTTTGCCAAGTCCAGTTTGGGCTTGAGTGACCCAGCGGTTGAGCAGTTGTGGGTCTCATCCCTCTGGTGAGAAAGACCCTCCCAGGAGCTGTGAGCTGGCTCCTGGACACACATGGTTCCCAGTGGGAGGCTCTCACCATCTCTCAGCTCCTTTAAGGCGTGGACTGAGCATCCCAGCTGCACTTAGGTCCATGAACAGCACCAAAAGGGTGCTTCCCAGGTGGCCCTAGTGGTAAAGAGCCCAGCGGCCAATGCAGGAGACGTAAGAGACATGGGTTCAGTTCCTGGGTCAGGAGGATCTCCTGGAGAAGGGGAGGGCAGCGCATTCCAGTTTCTTGCCTGGGGAATCCAACGGACAGAGGAGCCTGGAGGGCTACAGTCCTTAGGGTCGCAAAAGGTCGGACATGACTGAAGCAGCTTAACACAGCACACAGCACCAAAAACAGACAGAATAAACAACAATGGCCAGAGGCTAGAGACTCTCCAATTTAGAGGCTCTGAAGCCAATGATTGAGACCGGGTACGGACTCTTGCCTTCATGAGCTAGCACTGTGTGAGCCTGGGCAAGCCACTCAACACTTATCAACACCATTTCCTATCTCCATGGTTGGCGTTCAGCTGTGAGCACCAGAAGGCCCCAAACATGCTGAAACAGTCCTGTTTCAGCTGGTGTATAGTCACTGTCCTCATCTCTTTGCCTGAACCACTCCAAGTCAACTCCTTCCACTCTTTGTCCAGAATCCTCCCCCAATTCGCTTTACACCTCTGAGACCACTTTATCACAGTGGCCAAATCTGCTTTTGATCATCATTGTTCAGGCCCTACTAGGGTTGAGTAACTGAGAGTACCACTCTTTCCTATCTCAAGGAGTTAAGCAGTCTCATGGGGATAAAGCACAGGAGTCACTTAGCGCTGGGCACCATCCAGCCTCCATTAACAGATGGTGGTCATGGTAGAAGGGCATCCCTGGTGGCCCGGCTGGTAAAGAATCCACCTGCAATGCAGAAGACCTGGGTTCCATCCCTTGGCTGGGAAGATCCCCTGGAGAAGGGATTCAGTATTCTGGCCCGGAGAATTCCACGGACTGTGTAGTCCATGGGGTCACAAGAGTCAGACACGACTGAGCGACTTTCGCTTTCACATGGGAAAAACCCAACCATCAGCATGAAACAGAGACAAGAAATCATGGCTCAGGATCATGCTCATCCTCCCCACATCTCTAGCTTCCTCCGGGAAAGGATTCTTGTGCATTGCATTTTTTTTAGTTTTTTGTTTTCTTTTGTTTTGGCTGCACCACATGGCATGTGGGATTTTAGTTCCCCAACCAGGGATCAAACCCATGGCCCCTGCATTGAAGTGCAGGGTCTTAACCACTGGACTGCCAGGGAAGTCCTTGCGGCGTCTTAAAGAGAACAGAGGAAGCCAAAGAGACAAAGGCAGCCCCATCATGCGGGACAGGAAAGAGGGAGATGGGAAACAGAGACAGGACGGGCTTGTTGGCCAGACGTCTGCAAAGTGCTGGTTTGCAAACCAGGGACAGAAAGTGGGAGGAAGGTAAGCTTCAGGAAAGGTCAGTTTTCCCCTGAGGCGGATAACCGATGCTGACTCAGGATGAAGCCGGCGAGCTACAAGCTTTGGGGCCATTGGCTTGCAAGGGCCCTCCCAAGTTCTAGGAAGGCTGAGTAATGCACGGACGCAGTCATAGATGCTTTTAAAAACTGCAAAATTAAGATGCTTGAAAGGCAGTTGGTTACCATCTCTCTTTCTCCACTCATTGCCCTCAGTCAGCTTCTCACATCCACAGCACTGGAATTCACTGGGGGCTTACTGGATATATTTTTCTAGTTTACAGTATTTCTAGCCGTCTCAGCAGAGGGATGGCTGCCAGGAGTAACCTGATCACCTGTTCCGGGACTCCATGATGTGCTGATGGCTACTCTGGTTTTTGTGTGTGTGTTTGTTACTTTTTATTTTATGTAGGAGTACAGCTGATTAACAATGTTGTGATAATTTCAGGTGCTCAGCAAAGTGACTCAGCCATATAGATACATGTATCTATTCTCCCACAATGTTGGCCACTTGGTGGCATGAAGGTATCCTTGGGTGCCCAGATCACAGATATATGTGTAGAGGAGTGAGAATAAGTTTAAAGTAACTAAGGTCCGTCTAGTCAAGGCTATGGTTTTTCCTGTGGTCATGTATGGATGTGAGAGTTGGACTGTGAAGAAAGCTGAGCGCAGAAGAATTGATGCTTTTGAACTGTGGTGTTGGAGAAGACTCTTGAGAGTCCTTTGGACTGCAAGGAGATCCAACCAGTCCACTTTGAAGGAGATCAGTCCTGGGTGTTCTTTGGAAGGAATGATGCTAAAGCTGAAATCCAGTACTTTGGCCACCTCATGCGAAGAGTTGACTCATTGGAAAAGACCCTGATGCTGGGAGGGGCTTGGGGCAGGAGGAGAAGAGGACGACCAAAGATGAGATGGCTGGATGGCATTACCAACTCGATGGACGTGAGTCTGAGTGAACTCCGGGAGTTGGTGATGGACAGGGAGGCCTAGCGTGCTGCAATTCATGGGGTCGCAAAGAGTCGGACACGACTGAGCGACTGAACTGAAGAAGCCAATAGCTAGCCTATGAAAACCTCCCAATCATTACACATGAATATTATAAGCTGAGGATTTAGTTCTCGTGGACGTCCAGCTAAAGTACAAATTCTTTCCCATCAGGAGTATTCCTATAATGCCACACATACAGTTACAGATGGACTGTATCACTCTCTTTACCCAAGGGAGTTGTGTCAATAGAATTTCTATGAAAGTCATATAGACCTGCAGCATTAATGCAAACAGTAGGCACATCTGGGTATTAAGATGTGTTTTTTACCCACCCCAACTTTCAGTCCATCCTAAAGGAAATCAGTCCTGAATATTCATTGGAAGGACTGATGCTGAAGCTGAAACTCCAATACTTTGGCCACCTGATGCAAAGAACTGACCCATCAGAAAAGACCTTAATGCTGGGAAAGACTGAAGGCAGGAGGAGATGGCATCACCGACTCGATGGACATGAGTTTGAGTGAACTCCAGGAGTTGGTGATGGACAGGGAGGCCTGGCGTGCTGCAGTCCATGGGGTCACAGGGAGTCAGACACAACTGAGCGACTGAGCTGAACTGAACCTTTTGACCATGTGTCCCCATAGCTCACATCTCTTGTCCTTACAAAGTCTGATGGTTCTAGATGAAACAGCATGTGAAGTTGCCGCCTAGCAGCAACAAGGCAAAAGCAAACAAGATTCTTATCAAAAATAATATTTTTCTATACATCAGTCTTTGTAGTATGAGAGCAACTCAATTACCAAATTACATGTAACCAAAAACCTACTGCACTTTCTCTACTCTTATACTCATTTTGTGCCTAATTTTATATTTATCATTTTGTATTCTTAATGACGCCCTCCAAAATTGTACAAGTTTCAGGCCCCACAAAATCTGGATCTGCCCCTCTCTTTAAACTCCATGTTTTGAATTAATTTTATTTATTTCTTTTAATTAATTTTTATTTTTTTAGTTTGTTTTGCTTTACAATACTGTATTCGTTTTGCTACACATCGACATCAATCAGCCACGAGCGTACACGAACTCCCAATCCCGACCCCCACCTCCCCCCTCCCGCCCCACACCCTCTCTCTGAATTATCCCCGTGCATCAGTCCCAAGCATCCTGCTTCCTGCATCAACCTGGACTGGTGATTCGTTTCACTTATGATATCACACACGTTACACTGCCACTCTGCCAACCCATCCCACCCTCTCCCTCTCCTACAGAGTCCAAAAGGCCGTTCTACACATCTGTGTCTCTTTTGCTGTCTTGCGTATAGGTTTATCATTACCATCATTCTAAATTCCATATATATGTGTAAGTATACTGTATTGGTGTTTTTCTTTCTGGCTTACTTCACTCTGTATAATCGGCTCCAGCGTCATCCACCTCATTAGAACTGATTCAAATGTATGAATTAATTTTAGACACAAAAACAGTTGTTGTTGTTGTTGCTGTTGTTCAGTCACCAAACGTGTCTAACTCTTTGCAACCCCATGGACTGCAGCATGGCATCCCTGTCCTTTACTATGTCCCGAGGTTAGGTCACACTCAAGTCCACTAAGCCAGTGATGCCATCCAACCATCTCATTGTCTGTCATCCATTTCTGCTCCTGCCCTCAATCTTTCCCAGCATCAGAGTCTTTTCTGATGAGTCAGTTCTTCACATCAGGTGGCCAAAGTATTGGAGCTTCAGCTTCAGCCTCAGTCCTTCCAATGAATATTCAGGGTTGATTTCCTTTAGGATGGACTGGCTTGATATCCTTGCTGTCCAAGGGACTCTCAAGAGTCTTCTTCAGCACCACAACTAAATTTAGACACAAAACAGCTGTAGAAGTCACATACCCTGCTTCCAGCTCCTGTTAACACACCCATAGCTTAATCAAGAACTGGAAATTAACACTGCTGTGAAATTATTAACTAACCTGTGACCTTGTCAGAGTCTGAGATTTTTCCTGGCATGTCCTTCCTCTGTTCCCAGGTCCTGTCCAGGATCCCATATTGCATTTCACTGTTGGGTCCCACTGGTCTCCTCCAGTCTATGATGGATCCATAGTCTTTTCCTGTCTTTCATGACCTTGATACTTTGGGAGAATATTGATTGGTTATTTTGTAAGATGTTCCTCAGTAAAGATTTTGCCAACATTTATTCATGACTAGAGAAAAAACCCTACTCCAGTACTCTTGCCTGGAAAATCCCATGGACGGAGGAGTCTGGTGGGCTGCAGTCCATGGGGTTGCTAAGAGTCGAATACGACTGAGCATCTTCCATTTCACTTTTCACTTTCATGCATTGGAGAAGGAAATGGCAACCCACTCCAGTGTTCTTGCCTGGAGAATCCCAGGGACGGGGGAGCCTGGTAGGCTGCCGTCTATGGGGTCGCACAGAGTCAGACACGACTGAAGCAACTTAGCAGCAGCAGCAGAGAAAAAAGAGGCTAAATGACATCATATCCTTTCAGTGCATCTTATCAAGGGGTTCATGATGCCAAGATGTATTGTTAGCTGTGACATTTACCTGGATCATTTTGTTAAGTTACTGTTGGCTGGGTTTCTCTGTTGTGAAGTCACTCTTTCTCTTTTCTGTAGTGGATAAGAATGCTGAGGGAGATACTTGGAGACTATGCAAACCCTACTTCTTCTCAAACATTCTCACATTAATTTTAGCATTGAAGGATCTTGACTGCAACAGTTAACACTGAGATGCCTCAGTCAGTTCAGTTCAGTCGCGCAGTCGTGTCCGACTCTTTGCGACCCCATGAATCGCAGCACGCCAGGCCTCCCTGTCCATCACCAACTCCCGCAGTTCACTCAGACTCACGTCCATTGAGTCTGTGATGCCATCAGCCATGATTATTCTCTATTTCCCTCTTTTTGTCTCTACTTAGCAACTGATATTCTGTTCTAAGGAAGTGCTGTCTATTCTCTCCTATTTATTCACTTCACTATTCAATTATTTATACCAATATGAACTCATGATGTCTTTAACTTTGTGCTATATGTTAAAATTCAACACCATCATCACCTGCTCTGTTGACCAAACGCTGTGGCTTTGCCCATGAGGGCTTCCCTCGTGTTGACTCTTGTATTGCTTTGATAAGCTGCCTGCTTTTCTTGGGCATTTTCTTATTTGGGCACCACAAGCTTCATCTTGCATTTTCCTTGCCCCAGCACTGGGATGAACCGCTTTCTCCTGATTCCATTTTTTTGGAGAATGGTGTTTAGAGACCAGGATCTGGGAAGCAGTCATGCTTGTTATTACTGGGGTATCTTTGCTTGCAGGCTCTCTCAGAGACAGAGCTAAGACATGTAGGCATATGTGTATGCATAGTAACCCATCTTAGACACACACCCATATTTCTCTATCCCTATCAAATCATGAGTTTATACTAATACCTCAGATCCCAGTTCAGCAACACAGGGTTCATGCTGGCCTTTTCTGTGAGTGCAGGGGCAAGGCTACCAGGGGCATGGAAATGACAGTAAAGCCCGTACTCCAGAAACCTCCTGTCCACCCTCCAGCCCTGGGGGCTCATGGACATCCCGCAGGGGTTCACATCATTTAAGCTTCTCCTCTAATGCCTCAACTGAAAATAGATCACCTTTGTCCTGTGTTTTGATCACAAAGCCAAGGACACAAAAGAGAAAGCGATCGAATTACAATCGTCAGCTCTCCAAATGTTATGACTGGCCAGGATTCAGATAAATTAAGATGCATCTATTATGCTGAATTTTGTTTCTTGACTTTGGAATTGTGCCAGTCCATGGCAACTAATTGCATTTCAGGTGGAAGCATCGCCTATCACTTGAGTTAACATTTCAATCGGGTGGTTGAAGGGGCTTCCCCAGTGGCTCCACGGTAAAAAACTGCCTGCAGTGCGGTAGACACACGTTGCATCCCTGGGTCAGCAAGCTCCTCTGGAGGAGGAAATGGCAACCCAGTCCAGTATTCTTGCCTGGAGAGTCCCATGGACAGAGGAGCCTGGGGGGCCACAGTCCATACGGTCACAGAAAGTTGGACAGGACTGAAGCAAGTGAGCACACACACACAGGGTGATTGAAATCCCGAGGTCTACATGGTCATGTGATGTGAGGCCTACTGTTTTATGCAAGCTAACCTAAGACTTATCAGTGACAACCTCCCAACAGTGCTAATATTTCCAAAGGCAGGGAGCTCCTCCTCCTTAATAACAGAATAATGCTATTAATAGCATTTACATTGGTTTCCATGAGAGAAATTTTTCCCTAAACACTCAGACTGCTCGTCCTCTCTCTTACTTTTCTCTAGGGAGCTGGGGTCCCTGACCTGATTGGAAAGTCAGGGAAAGACTCCTCCAGCCGTCAGAGAGAAGACTTTCTGATCTGCTTCTCCCAGCCCCAAGCCTTCCCAGCCCAGAATCACACCAAGGTTTGCAAGCTGCAGGATAACTGAAGCTAAATTTAGGCAAGACAAAACTCAAAGATTGTGGATGCTGACAATTTCACACAAATTTAAGCCTAAAACCCTGATGTTGGGAAAGATTGAAGGTGGGAGGACAAAGGGGTGACAAAGGATGAGGTGGTTGGATGGCATCCTCAACTCAAAGGACATAAGTTTGTGCAAACTCCAAGAGATGGTGAAGGACAGGAAAGGCTGGTGTGCTGCAGCCCATGGGGTCGCAAAGACTCAGACATGACTGAGCAACTGACCAACAGTGATAAAAAGGAGATTTGACCTTGCTGAGTCATTGCAGCTTTGGGCAGTTTTGTTCTTCAAAAGGAAGGGCAACAGCCTCTGACCTTGACCCAGTCCAGGCTACGGACACTTAGCAGATGCTCCCTGTCTGTGACAGCCTTAGCAAACCCGGGCGGTGAATGGAGGACACGGAGCCAAGCCTTAGTGAAGACGTTGCCTCTGGGAACCAAGCAGATGCTTTTTAGCCAAATATGAGCTGTGTGGGTGGTGGTCATGCCAGCTGCTACAGCTTGACCTTGAGCTATGCAGACACAGCTGACATTTAAATATACACACCAGTACGCCAGGTGAACCTGAGGCTGGAGGAGACCCTCCTTGACCTTGACCTTGGTGGGTGGAACAGGGTCTGCTTTTAAACTAGAAGGCAGCTGAGCTCTGCGTTTTTTGCAGAGTTAGTTGTAGCTCTAGAATGTGGGTGCTGAGCCTGGGGAGACAGAGAGCATTAGATTGGCCGCTGATTTCCTTCTGCACATACAACCAAAGATAACACTGGAGGGACTAAATTCTAATTAAGGGTTCCCCACAGGGTTGCGAGCTGGCTCTGGGTGCCTTCATTATGAAAACTATGACTCTGGCTTTTGAATACAGAGAACCAAACCAAGTTGCCTGCAGGAAGTGGTAGATTTTCAGTACAAATAAAAAGAACCAGGATCTCTTCTGAAATTAATGGCTGTCATTTTGTGTGAAGGCAGAGAATCGCGGCAAATCTGAAAGCTAGAAAGGCCAGTGCCTCTAAGAATCTTATTTGCTCAGAAAATCAAGGAGAAATCAGAATGACATTAATCAAACAAATAAAAATGGTTTAGGCTTATAGTCAGGACAGGAAAAGTAACAATAAAATAAGGCAGACTGGGAGCATTCAACTGGAGAGAGATTAAGAGCTAAGAGTGGGATTTTAGCAAGAGCCAAAACAGTACTGAAGGAATAACAGATCTTGGGGCCAGGAAAGGATACAAACAGGGTAGGAGAGGTACCTCCAGGTCTAATGGGAATAGGGGGCTTGTTGTTAACGTGATCTTGGTTGTTAACATGTCAGAAAGAGTGGAATCGGATAAAATCTGATATCTCTGCCCTCATCCACTGGGAGGACCACCTTGTAGGGGAGAAGGTGCTTAGCATCAGAGTCTATGATGAGAGCAACTGTGACCCACCATTGACGCTGGGTGGATATTCCAACAGTTATAGAAAGTCTGAACGGATTCCAGAGACGCTCACTCTGACCAGCATGAAACACTCGAAGTAGCCTCCTTAAGCGCTTTTCAAGGGGACACTGTTCCTGGGACCAGGATATCCTGCCCTGTGAGGACAAGCTCAGGAACAAGGGCTCTATGAGAACGTACAGCCAAGACGCCCTGAGCCAGGACAGAAATGTGATCAGGTCCAGCCTGGCTGAAATGCTCGTCCTCGGGGAGCCTGTCCCCCGGTGGAATGACCCACTTGGGAACGGAGTTGTAAGGAGATGAAACTCTGAACAGTGGGTGGCTGTCACAGACCTGGATCTTTTTATTCCCTTTTGGTCATTCAGCAGCTGACAAGGCAGAGGATGGAGGAATATGTCAGAACCAAAGCCACAAGGAACTAGAAGGAGAGAAGGCACTCGGGTTGGGCCCAGGGTTCGAACCCGATGTGTGTGGGGCAGGAGAGGGAGCCATAGTTTCAACTGCTGGAAGCTTAGGAGGGCCTCAAGAGGAAGAGGACAGTGGAGGGAAACCCAGGCCATCAGGCACTGGAGGGTGGACCCCCAAAGGGAGCTGAGCTCTGAGCAGAGAAGCAGAGCAAGCGCTCAAAGTACCAAGACACGCAAACCAGAGGTCTCCTTATGCAGATGGGGGCAGAGACTGCAAACAAGCCCCAGAATGGGCCTTAGGCTACAGATGGCAAAGTTTCTGCAAGAAGGCAGCCATGTCCCAAGCGAACAGGTGGATTCTCCCCAGATGAGATGAACATGTGCCATAACAATGTCTCCAGGCCTACAGATGGCCAACAGACACGTGAAACGATGTCCAACATCAAGAACTAGTAGACAAATGCAGATCAAACTACAAGGAGGTACCACCTCACAGCAGTCAGAATGGCCATCATCAGAAAGCCTACAAATTATATACATGTGTGTTTCCTCGTGGCTCAGATGGTAAAGAATCTTTCTGCAATACGGGAGACTCAGGTTCAATCCCTGAGCCTGGAAGATGCCCTTGGAGAGGGAATGGCTGCCTACTCCAGTATTCTTGCCCGGAGAATCCCATGGACAGAGGAGCCTGATGGGCTACAATCCACTGGGTCATAGAGTTGGAGACGACTGAGCGACTAACTCTTTCACTTTCTCTTATGGCTGCATCACTTGCTGTATGCCAGAAAGTAGCACGGCCCTGTAATTTAACTATACTTCAAATTCAAAAGTAGATAATGTCTCAATGGCAGATTTCTTTCCGTTGACTGTAACTCAGAGATCAAGGACTTGAGCCACTTCTCATAGACTGACAGGCAGCCCGTGGGGTGGGGCAGGGCTGGGAGCAAGGCTCTCTCCATCCCCACCCTTTGCTCAAGTGTCCCGGGCTCCCCGCAAGGCTGAGCACTGGTCTGCCTCGCTCAGGTGGCGGGTATGACATGGGTACATTTTTATTCCAGCCCTTGTAACACCTGGTCTCTCTAAAAAGACTCCCTCGGCCTGCCGAGACCTAAGTGAGCTTCTCAACAGTGGCTGCACATCAGAATCAGGCGGGAAGCCTTGAAAAGGACCCGGCACCTGGTCCCAGCCCAGCGGCCCTGAGTTAACAGGTGTGGGACGCGGCCTGGGCACTGGGAGTTGTACGCAATCCTCAGGTGTATCCAGAACCTCAGAATGTGACCTCGCCTGGAAATACAGGCTTTGCAGATGTAATTAGTTTACAATCAAGGTGGGATCACACTGACTTGGGGGGGCGGTGGTACATCCAATGGGAGCGTCCTCGTAAGAGACAGAAAGGGACACAGAGAAACATGGAGAAGTTGGTGTGCAGACAGAAGCAGGAGCTGGAGGAACGGGCCCACAGCCAAGGAACAACAAGGATTCCAGCAACTCCTGGAAGCTGGCAAAAGCAGGGGATGGTTTCTTCCTCAGAGCCTCCGGAAGGAACCAACCCTGCCAGCATCTTGGTTTTGAACTTCTAGCCTCCCAAGCATTGAGAAAATAAATGTCTGCTCCCTTAAGCCCCTCAGTCTGTGGCACCTTGTTATGGCAGCCCCGGAAACAAATGCACCAGCTGACCACCCTGCGTGGCCAAGCTGGCAACCCCTGCCTTTCCAAAGGAAGAGACCCTCCCTACAGCTGCCTATCTGGGGGTCTGCCCATCGTCCTGGCAAGAAGGTCCCTGCAGAGCCGACAGGAATTAGAAGTCAGGAGCGTGACTTTTGGTCTTTCAGTTCTTTGACTTTTAACTCACAAGGACAAAAAGTTTAATTCCAACTTTAATTCCATGAGACTTCCACTTCTTTGAAGTTTGGCTTGCAAGGGGACTTAATCTTCTGGTTTTATGTTATCCCCAGGGACTTCTTAATGAAGAGAGGGTTTATGTTCAAATTGGAGGTGATTTATTTAATTTTTGGAGTATCTTGAGGATGTCACTTGATCACACTGCAGGAGCTCTGATAGGAATGTCAAACCCAGGGCTAGACCTAACTGAGCATGTGACCTTGAGGGACACGTGACCTGGAGCTGACTGAACTCAGCTGACTTCTGAGATATTCGGAGGCGGAGACTGTGCTGCTAAGTTCCTAAGTGTGTGCTAGTCGTGTTCAGCTTTTCACAACCCCAGGGATGATAGCCCGCCAGGCTCCTCTGTCCATGGAATTCTCCAGGCAAGAATACCACGGTGGGTTGCCATTCCCTTCTCCAGGGGTCTTCCCAACTCCTGCATTGCAGGCAGAGTTGTTAGCACCTGAGCTGCCAGGGAAGCCCTCCTAAAGTTCCTAAGAGAACCCACAAAAGACCAGTGCCTGGTGTAGGCGGAACAGACCTGCCCTGATAGATTGCTGGTGCCCCCTTCCCGGAGATGGGGCTTGCCCTCCGTTGCCCACTGGCCCAGCAGGTGCAGAGGACAGTTGGCTGGGGGGAACCCCTCTGGTTTGCCAGAGGAGGGGCTCTCCCAGAGCCCTGCAGACCTCCTGCCCCACCCCACCCACCTCCAGCAGGAGAGCAAGGCCAGTAAGCAACATGCCAGCAGCCAGTACCAGGTGCTGCCTTGAAGCAACTCGTGGGACGTCTTTCCACCCGGAGAGTCTGTCTCCTCCTCCTTCCACCGGCCCAGCTCGAGGCAGGACGGGGCGAGGCCTGTCAGCCGGACATGACTCACTCTCTCCCTGTAGGCAGGGAGCAAGCCGGCCATTCCTGAACCCGGCCTCATCAGTGATGAAGGTGCTCTCCAGGCCTCTAGCTGCTGATTGTCTTGTCTTTATTGTGACTCAGAGGTCAGGTGGAAGGGCAGTGCCACTACTGACCCTGAGAGCAAGCACCGGGACCCCTCCCGAGGGCTGGGCACAGGGCGCTGAGCTAGGACCCTACAGGATTGCTCAGTATGGTCCTGAGTGTTCGCTGCTGCCTCAGTGAGGAGACTGCCGGTCATCCCCACTCACAGGGAGTATGCTGGGGCCCAGAGAGCCCAGGTCGTGTTACACGGACCGGGGCTGGAAGAAAGGACCCTTGAACCCAAACAGCTTGACCCCCAAGCCCTAAAAGTAATGAGGGAAGAGCACTGTTACCAAAGGAGAAAGATGAGGGGAGGAATAAGTTAGGAACGTGTGATTAACAGGTACACTGCTGCTGCTAAGTCGCTTCAGTCGTGTCCGGCTCTGTGCGACCCCATAGACGGCAGCCCACCAGGCTCCCCCGTCCCTGGGATTCTCCAGGCAAGAACACTGGAGTGGGGTGCCATTTCCTTCTCCAATGCATGAAAGTGAAAAGTGAAAGTGAAGTCACTGAGTCGTGTCCAACTCTCAGCGACCCCGTGGACTGCGGCCCACCAGGGTCCTCTGTCCATGGGATTTTCCAGGCAAGAGCACTGGAGTGGGGTGCTATCACCTTCAAGAGCGTAGGGTACAGCACAGGGAACTGCGTTCAGTATCTCAGCCTACAGTCAAAAATAATCTGAAAGTGAATGACTCTGTACACACGTATATATGACTGAACCACTTTGATGTACAGAAACGAACACAACACTGTAAGGTGACTATACTTCAATAAAAAATAAAAATATATATGCGTGTATGTGTCTATGTGTGTGTATATATGTTGTACATGTGTGTATATATATACACACACATATATATATACACACACAGACACATACACACATGTACGTGAGTCTGAGTGAACTCAGGAGTTGGTGATGGACAGGGAGGCCTGGCGTGCTGCAATTCATGGGGTCGCAAAGAGTCGGACACGACTGAGCGACTAAACTGAACTGAACTGTTACATATAAATGAAGGGACTTCCCTGGTAGTCCAGTGGCTAAGACTCCACACTCCCCAATGCAGGGGGCCTGGGTTCGATCTCTGGTCAGGGAATTAGATCCCACATGCCCCAGCTAAGAGTTTGCCCACTCCAATTAACGATCTCGTGTGCTGCAACGAAGACTGAAGATGACACGTGCTGCAACTAAGACCCGACACAGCCAAATAAATAAATAAACATCCTTTTTAAATAAAAAGCACATGTGATAATACCAAACCTAGGTTGGCAGTATATTATACTTAGCATGGTAAACCCATTAGTATGCATGAGTATATATAAACAGACATTCACATATGAGTTCATGAGTATATACTATGAATATGAGTATATACATGTTAATATGATATTTATGAGTTTATATATAATCACTAGCCTTGATACATATGTGTCATATATAGTTAATATGTGTGTTGGTATATGTGTATGTATCCACCAATTTCTCCCACAAGAATTTATAAGAATAAGTGCTGTATAAGTAGATATGCACAAGGCTGTTTGATGCAGCTCCTTTATAATAACAGAAAATGGAAACAATATGACTGTGCAGAACAACAGCTGATTAAATATATTACAATAAAGTCATGCAAGAGCTAAGGGCTTTTTTTAAAAGTCACATGAGTAAGAATGATGGAAGAGTAGACAGCAGCAATGAGATCTGAAAGTGGGGAGGAGAATGGTGAGTAGCAATGGCAAGAGGCCTGGCTGCAGTCCACGGGGTCGCAGAGCCAGACACGACGGAGCGACCAAACAGCACCAGTGACTGGCGGCTGAGAAGCCTTGAGCAGACAATGAGGATTCTAGAACCAAGGAGCAGAGTCCCCCAGAAATCTAGGAACTGGAGTGAGTGAGGGGAGCGTAGAGCTCAGCCGGGGAAAGCTGAGTGAGGGCTCGGTGAACCCTCCTCTCAGCAGAGGAAATACCCCTTCCCACCCCTGCAAGCCTGGAAGTGGACCCTCCGGAGAGAGGGAAGCGAATGGCCTCTGGACGGGGTGGCCAGGCTCCACTGAGGGCAGAGCCCTCCACCAAAGACAGGCACGTGAAGCATATGTTTATCTCCCGGAGGCTGAGACTCCTTTCCTCCTGCAACTCCAGGCAGGATGTTGGCAGCAGCATCGCCTCCAGAAAGACCACCAAAGATATTAACATCAGCAATTCCCAACAACACAGCCCAGCCATCAGAAGAAACTGACCAGGTCAGACTGGGATCCAGTTTTGCAAAAGTAACGAACAGATGACCATGGAGGGCAGGCTGCTGGGCTTTGTGTGACTCTCGGGTCACTTCTGCCACCCTGACCACCAGCAGGGGCCAGTGTGAAGTTTCCACACCGAACATGAGGAGGTGGGACAGATGGAAGGTTCCACAAGCGCCGGGGAAATGATACCATATCTAGGGACACAGCCCAGAGCCACGCTGCCGGGGAGCGCTGATAAGAGCAAAGCCGGTGACCCGTTAGACAGGAAACAGCATGGGTGTCGGCGACAAGGCCCCAGCATTAAAGGGACCAGAATGCCGAAGAAACGTGGCAAGGAGCTGCTTGCAGGGAAATTCCCTTCAGAGGCAAGAAAGATGCCAAGGGAATAAGCACACTGACTCAGCTGGCTCAGAGGACAGGGGCGAGAAAGAACTTGGGATTTACGGGGGAGAGATTTTTAAAAAGACCTTACTAATTTCAATTCCAAGTTGTGACATTCTGCTTCTGCTTTGTAAGGCATCAATTTGGGGTTTTAGCAACCAAATGAAGAACCCTGATTGAAATCATTGGGGCGGGGGCCAGAAACCCTGTCCAGGAACCCTGGGGATGACATGGGTGGGCACAGTCTTGTAATTATGACCAGGATGGCTGATCCAGCCACTCTTAGCCCCAGAGATCTGCCTCATAAAACTCACAGCAAATAATTCAAACAGTGGAAGCCAGGGTAAGAGGCTGTTGTGGGTTTAACTGTATCCTACCAAAAGACAGACTGAAGTCCTAAGCCCTGGTACGAATGTATGTGACTATATTTGGAAATAGGGTCTTTTCAGGTGTAATTAAGATCTAAGTTGTTTAGTCACTAAGTCATGTCCGACTCTTTGCGACACCGCAGGATGTAGCCCGCCAGGCTCCTCTGTCCATGACGTTTTCCAGACAAGAACACTGGAGAGGGTTGTCATTTCCTTCTCCCAGGGATCTTCCAGGGATCGAACACAGGACTCCCACTTGGTAGGCAGATTCTTTACCATTGAACCACTTGGGAAGATTAAGTGAAGGTTATCCGGGACTAAGATAGATAGACCCTTTATCCAACACAATTTAGCATCCTCATAAGAAGAGGGAAAGAGGGACTTCCCTGGAAATCCAATGGTTAAGACTTTGCCTTCCAATGTGGGAGGTATGGGTTCAGTCCCTGGTCTGGAAGCAAAGATCCCTTATGCCTCACAGCCAAAAAACCATAACAAAAGCAACAGAAGCAATATTGTAACAACTTCAATAAAGACTTTGAAAATGAGTCACATCCAAAAAAAATCTTAAACAAAGAGGATAAGAGGCACAGAGACTACTCAAGAAAGCCAGGTGTCGACAGAGACAGAAATGCAGCGATGCCTCCCCAAACCAAGGAGCACCGCAGACGCTGGTGGAGCCGAGAGATGGTGGCGGGGCCAAGAGACAGCCGCAGAGCTGAGAGACGGCCACAGGGCCGACCTCGGGCCTCCGGAAGGGCCCGACCCGGCTGACACCTTTGATCTGGGACTTCTGACATCTGGAACCGGGAGAGAAGGACTCTGTGGTTTCCAGCCACCCGGTTTGAGGGGCTAATGCTTCAGCAGCCCCAGGACTCTAAGACGAAGGGGTTCAGAGGTGCACACGAACCCAGATTAGAACATCTCCCGACCCACTTCTCTCCTCCTGCCTCTGCTCACCGGGGAGCTCGTTATCACTATGACAATTTTTCCGGAGACACAAGGATGTACAGAATTGCATATAAATGGGACCACACTCTGGTGTTCCAGCACTGACAAGGCCATCAGGAGTCAACTATAGATTCCTGGTACTTAAACACAAGACCCAAAGCCCTCCAACCTGGTTTCCAAGATTCAGTACTGGCACAGAGGAAAACAAGACTGTGCTTCTCATCGGCGAGAAAAATCTCTCTGCTCACGAGCAATTGAAGAAAATGGATGTGGAACAAGAAGACAGCTGTTTCCCAGAGCCCCGTTCCTGCTCTTAGCTGTGCCGGACTGTTCTTCAGTAAAGGACAATTAGGCCCGTTATGGGTGTGTGGTCCCTAAATAGCCATGGGCCTCTGGAACTTGTGTGCCGTGGAGCACAGATTGGTCTTCTCTGAACTTCTTATTAATTAGAGACCCTTATCTGAGCGCAGCATAATTTCTGCCTGTTCCCAAGGGGAGACCCTATAGCTGCGCTGAGCTTGGCCGGGTGCCTCTGCTGTACCGGATCCGCGGGGCTGGCTCCCGCCAGCTGCAGCTCCTGGCCGGTAGGATGCCACCAGCACATGAACACTGGGGAACTGGCTGCGTTCTGTCACTTCAGTCATGTCCGTCTCTCTGCAACCCCACGGCCTGTAGCCCACCAGGCTCCTCTGTCCATGGGATTCTCCAGGCAAGAATTCTGCTGTCTCCAGGGGATCTTCTCAACCCAGGGATCGAACCTGGGTCTCTGCATTGGCAGGTGGGTCCTTTACATGCCCCCCTGAGGAGCTGGAATGGAAGTTAATTCTGCCAGAGAGGGAAAAAGCCTCCCAGAGGCACCAAGAACAGAAAGAACTTTATTTTTACTGAAGGATAGTTAATTTACAAAGTTATCTTCACGTCTGCTGTACAGCAACGTGTTGGTGGGCACGTAAATTGATGTAGCCACTGTGAAAATATATGGAGGCTCCTCAGAAAACTAAATATAGCATCCTCATATGATCCAGCAGTCCCACTCCTGGGCATATATCCAGGCCAAACTCTAAATCAACAAGACACATGCACCTGTCCATGCAGAGAAGCACCATTCACAACAGCCAGACGCAGAGATGGCCTCAGTGCCCATCGGCAGAGGAGAGAAGATAAAGAGGATGTGCTGCGTGTGCACTGGAATACTACCTAGTCATGACAAAGAATGCAGCAACGTCGTTGGCAGCAACTGGGGTGAAAATAGCTATGAAAAGAAGAGAAGAGAAAGGCAATGGAGAAAAGGAGAAATTCCACTTGAATGCAGAGTTCCAAAGAATACCAAGAAGAGATAAGAAAGCCTTCCTCAGTGATCAATGCAAAGAAATAAAGGAAAACAATACAATGGGAAGGACTAGAGAGCTCTTCAACAAAATTAGAGATACCAAGGGAATGTTTCATGCAAAGATGGACACAATAAAGGACAGAAATGGTATGGACCTAACAGAAGCAGAAGATACTAAGAAGAGGTGGCAAGATTACACAGCTATACGAAAAAGATCTTCATGACCAAGATAATCACAATGGTGTGATCACTCACCTAAAGCCAGACATCCCGGAATGTGAAGTCAAGTGGGCCTTAGGAAGCATCTCTACAAACAAAGCTAGTGGAGGTGATGGAATTCCAGTTGAACTATTTCAAATCCTAAAAGAAGATGCTGTGAAAATGCTGCATTCAATATGCCAGCAAAACTGGAAAACTCAGCAGTGGCCACAGGACTGGAAAAGGTCAGTTTTCATTCCAATCCCAAAGAAAGGCAATGCCAAAGAATGCTCAAACTATTGCACAATTGCACTCATCTCACACGCTAGTAAACTAGTGCTCAAAATTCTCCAAGCCAGGCTTCAATGTATGTGAACCGTGAATTTACAGATGTTTAAGCTGGATTTAGAAAAGATAGAGGAACCAGAGATCATCTGCTGGATCATGGAAACAGCAAAATAGTTCAGAAAACAACTACTGCTTTATTGACTATGCCAAAGCCTTTGACTGTGTACATCACAACAAACTGTGGAAAATCCTTTAAGAGATAGGAATATCGGATCACCTAACTTGACTCCTGAGATATCTATATGCAGGTGAAGAAGCAACAGTTAGAACTGGACATGGAACAACAGACTGGTTTCAAATCAGGAAAGGAGTACGTCAAGGCTGTATATTGTCACCCTGCTTATTTAACTTATATACAGAGTACATCATGAAAAACCCTGGACTGGATGAAGCACAAGCTGGAATCAAGATTGCCGAGAGAAATATCAATAACCTCAGATATGCAGAAGACACCACCTTTATGGCAGAAAGTGAAGAAGAACTAAAGAGCCTCTTAATGAAAGTGAAAGAGGAGCATGAAAAAGTTGGCTTAAAGCTCAACATTCAGAACACCAAGATCATGGCATCTGGTCCCATCACTTGATGGCAAATAGATGGGGAAACAGTGGAAATAGTAACAGACTTTATTTTTTGGGCTCCAAAATCACTGCAGATGGTGACTGCAGCCATGAAATTAAAAGACACTTGCTCCTTGGAAAAACAGTTATGACCAACCTAGACAGCATATTAAAAAGCATAAACATTACTTAGCCAACAAAGGTCTATCTAGTCAAGACTATGGTTTTTGCCAGTAGTCAGGTATGGATATGACAGTTGGACTATAAAGAAAGCTGAAAACTGAAGAATTGAGGATTTTGAACTGTGGTGTTGGAGAAGACTCTTGAGAGTCCCTTGGACTTCAAGGAGATCCAACCAGTCCATTCTAAAGGAGATCAGTCCTGGGTGTTCATTGGAAGGATTGATGTTGATGCTGAAACTCCAATAGTTTGGCCACCTGATGCAAATAACTGACTCACTGGAAAAGACCCTGATCCTGGGAAAGATTGAGGGCAGGAGGAAAAGGGGACAACAGAGGATGAGATGATTGGATGGCATCACCAACTGAATGGACATGAGTTCGAGTGAACTCCGGGAGTTGGTGATGGACAGGGAGGCCTGGCGTGCTGCAGTGCATGCGTCACAAAGAGTTGGATACTACTGAGCAACTAACACATTGTCCTTGTACTTTGTCCTAAAATAATCTTAGGACAAATACTGTGTGGTATCACTTATATGTGGAATCCAAAAATTACAGCAAACTAGTGAATGCAATAGAAAAGAAGCAGACCCCCAGATACAGAGAACAAACTGGGGCTTACCAGGATGGAGAGGGGCTGTGCAGGGGTTGGGGGGGAGGTGCAAGCCACTGGGTGTGAGAGGGGCTCAAGGGCATGCTGTGCAAAGTGGGGAATACATCCGATGNGAAAAGGGGACAACAGAGGATGAGATGATTGGATGGCATCACCAACTGAATGGACATGAGTTCGAGTGAACTCCGGGAGTTGGTGATGGACAGGGAGGCCTGGCGTGCTGCAGTGCATGCGTCACAAAGAGTTGGATACTACTGAGCAACTAACACATTGTCCTTGTACTTTGTCCTAAAATAATCTTAGGACAAATACTGTGTGGTATCACTTATATGTGGAATCCAAAAATTACAGCAAACTAGTGAATGCAATAGAAAAGAAGCAGACCCCCAGATACAGAGAACAAACTGGGGCTTACCAGGATGGAGAGGGGCTGTGCAGGGGTTGGGGGGGAGGTGCAAGCCACTGGGTGTGAGAGGGGCTCAAGGGCATGCTGTGCAAAGTGGGGAATACATCCGATGGTTCAGTTCAGTTCAGTTCAGTCGCTCAGTCGTGTCCGACTCTTTGTGACCCCATGAATCGCAGCACGCCAGACCTCCCTGTCCATCACCAATTCCCAGAGTTCACTCAGACTCACGTCCATTGAGTCCGTGATGCCATCCAGCCATTTCATCCGCTGTCATCCCCTTCTCCTCCTGCCCCCAGTCCCTCCCAGCATCAGAGTCTTTTCCAATGAGTCAACTCTTCACATGAGGTGGCCAAAGTATTGGAGTTTCAGCTTTAGCGTCAGTCCTTCCAATGAACACCCAGGGCTGATCTCCTTCAGAATGGACTGGTTGGATCTCCTTGCAGTCCAAGGGACTCTCAAGAGTCTTCTCCAACACCACAGTTCAAAAGCACCAATTCTTCAGTGCTCAGCCTTCTTCACAGTCTAACTCTCACATCCATACATGACTACAGGAAAAACCAAAGCCTTGACTAGACAGACCTTTGTTGGCAAAGTAATGTCTCTGCTTTTGAATATACTATCTAGGTTGGTCATAACTTTTCTTCCAAGGAGTAAGCATTTTTTAATTTCATGACTGCAGTCACCACCTGCAGTGATTTTGGAGCCCAGAAAAATAAAGTCTGACACTGTTTCTACTGTTTCCCCATCTATTTCCCATGAAGTGATGGGACAAGATGCCATGATCTTAGTTTTCTAAATGTTGAGCTTTAAGCCAACTTTTTCACTCTCCTCTTTCACTTTCATCAAGAGGCTTTTTAGTTCTTCTTCACTTTCTGCCATAGGGGTAGTGTCATCTGCATATCTGAGGTTATTGATATGTCTCCTGGAAATCTTGATTCCAGCTTGGGCTTCTTCCAGCCCAGCATTTCTCATGATGTACTCTGCATATAAGTTAAATAAGCAGGATGACAATATATAGCCTTGACATACTCTTTTTCCTATTTGAAACCAGTCTGTTGTTCCATGTCCAGTTCTAACTGTTGCTTCCTGACCTGCATACAGATTTCTCAAGAAGCAGGTCAGGTGGTCTGGTATTCTCATCTCTTTCAGAATTTTCCACAGTTGATTGTGATCCACACAGACAAAGGCTTTGGCATAGTCAATAAATGTTTTTCTGGAACTCTCTTGCTTTTTTCGATGATCCAGCGCATGTTGGCAATTTGATCTCTGATTCCTCTGCCTTTCCTAAAACCAGCTTGAACATCTGGAAGTTCATGGTTCACATATTGCTGAAGCCTAGCTTGGAGAATTTTGAGCATTACTTTACAAGTGTGTGAGATGAGTGCAATTGTGCAGTAGTTTGAGCATTCTTTGGCATTGCCTTTCTTTGGGATTGAAATGAAAACTGACCTTTTCCAGTTTCCAAATTTGCTGGCATATTGAGTGTAGCACTTTCACAGCATCATCTTTCAGGATCTGAAATAGCTCAACTGGAATTCCATCACCTCCACTAACTTTGTTTGTAGTGATGCTTCCTAAGGCCCACTTGACTTCACATTCCAGGATGTCTGGTTCTAGGTGAGTGATCATACCATCATGATTATCTTGGTCATGAAGATCTTTTTTGTACAGTTCTAGCAGAATATGGTCCACTGGAGAAGAGAATGGCAAACCACTTCAGTATTCTTGCCTTGAGAACCCCATGAACAGTATGAAAAGGCAAAATGATAGGACACTGAAAGAGGAACTCCCCAGTATGGTAGGTGCCCAATATGCTACTAGAGATCAGTGGAGAAATAACTCCAGAAAGTATGAAGGGATGGAGACAAAGCAAAAACAATACTCAGTTGTGGATGTGACTGGTGATAGAAGCAAGGTCCAATGCTGTAAAGAGCAGTATTGCATAGGAACCTGGAATGTTAGGTCCATGAATCAAGGCAAATTGGAAGTGGTCAAACAGGAGATGGCAAGAGTGAACATCAACATTCTAGGAATCAGCGAACTAAAATGGACTGGAATGGGTGAATTTAACTCAGATGACCATTATACCTACTACTGTGGGCAGGAATCTCTTAGAAGAAATGGAGTAGCCATCATGGTCAACAGAAGAGTCTGAAATGTAGCACTTGGATGTAATCTCAAAAATGACAGAATATCTCTGTTCGTTTCCAAGGCAAACCATTCAATATCCGTGGTTGCTGCTAAGTCGTTTCAGTCGTGTCCGACTCTGTGCGACCCCATAGATGGCAGCCCGTCAGGCTCCCCCGTCCCTGGGATTCTCCAGGCAAGAACACTGGAGTGGGTTGCCATTTCCTTCTCCAATGCATGAAAGTGAAAAGTGAAAGTGAAGTCACTCAGTCATGTCCGACTCTTAGCAACCCCATGGACTGCAGCCCACCAGGCTCCTCCATCCATGAGATTTTCCAGGCAAGAGTACTGGTGGGGTGCCATTGCCTTCTCTGATCCAATGGTTAGTAACAACTAAAAATGAAAAGTAGCCTCTAAAATTTGTATAAAAATTTTTTTAAATTAAAAATAAAATAACCTTAGGAGCTCTGAGAAAAGAACTAGGGTTGAAAGGGAGGGAGAAGAAAATCAGGAAAGAGTCAAAGCAGTGGAGTGGGTGCTATGTGCTAGACCCATGATGTTTTTTCTGTGTTACCTTGGAATTTCAGGGAAGGCCTCATTCCTGAGGACTGGAGGAAATAACCAACTTCTGGTTCTGATATAGAGAATAAGACACATCCCCCTGGGGACCGGCCCTGAGTTGACCCAGCTGGCTCCGTGATCCTCAAAATCCCACTAGCAGTCTGTCTTGGCAGACACTGGAGCTCACTGGAGATTGTAGGTAGCACGGGAGAAGAGCTGGCCGGTAGGGAGGAGGTGTAAAGCATTTCTCATGACCCCCAAACCCAAACATCCCCAAGACGCCCCTCTTTAGAGCCTTCAGGAGGAGAGGGGAAGAGATTCTTCCTGCAATCTTAACACCCAAATAAATTCTAGGTAAGTGAAAGTGAGTCACTCAGTCGTGTCCGACTCTTCGCGACTCCATGGACTATACAGTCCATGGAATTCTCCAGGCCAGAATACTGGAGTAGGTAGCCTTTCCCTGCTCCAGAGGAATCTTCCCAACCCAGGGATCGAGCCCAGGTCACCCGCATTGCAGGCAGATTCTTACCAGCTGAGCCACAAGAGAAGCCCAAGAATACTAGAGTAGGTAGCCTCTCCCTTCTCCGGCGGATCTTCCCAACCCAGGAATCGAACCAGGATCTCCTGCATTGCAGGTGGATTCTTTACCAACTGAGTTATCAGGGAAGCCCAATTCTAGGTGTGTGGCATGCAACGTGGTAGCTACTGGCCGTGTGTGGCTATTTAAATCTAAATTAATTAAAAGTAAATAAGAGTAAAGTCTCATTTGGGTTTCCGTGATGGCTCAGCGGGTAAACAATCTGCTTGCAAGGCAGGAGACACTGGAGACGTGGGTTTGACCCCTGGGTCAGGAAGATCCCCTGGAGGAGGAAAATGGCAACCCACTCCAGTACTCTTGCCTGAAAATTCCCATGAACAGAGGAGCCTGGGCCGGATACAGTTCAAAGGGTCACAAAGAGTTGGGCATGACTGACTGACTAAGTAAAGACTCATTTATTCAATCATATTAACCCCATTTCAAGTGCTCTAGAACCCTATGTGGTTAGTGCCTACCACTGGATAACACAGACCATATTAATCATCCCGGAAAGTTGTTGAACAAGGCTTTTAAATGGTTCAAAAGTTTAAATGTAAAAATGTACTCTATTAAAACACTAGAAGAAAATTTAACACAAATTTTATAATCTTGAAATCAGGAATTCTCTGGCAGTTACATGGTTAAGACTCTGAGTTTCCACTGCAGGGGGGCAAGAGTTCAATCCCTGGTCAGGGAACTAAGACCCCACAGGATGTGCAGAGTGGCAGAAAAAAAAAACAACAAACCAAGAAGAAGTATCTAAATTCAACCCTAAAACCTAGAGACTGGAGAAAAATGGTTCCAATTGCTAAGTAAAAATTTAAAATGCTCTCTGTGTGAAAAATAACCTCATAAACCAACATTATTGAAAAATCAGAGAAAGATTTATAATCCTTAAGCAGATAAAGAGCTAATTTCCTTAATAAAATAATAAAAGACAAATACCCAGTAGAATAAGGGCCAGGCATTTCAAGAACCAAAGATATAAATGGCCAACTAATATGTGAAAAGATGTTTAACCTCACTCATAATGAAGGAAATGCAAATTAAATAATGAAGCCATTATTAAATATGGAGGAGCCCACGTTTCAACTATCATTGGCAAAAAATTTTAAAGTTTGCATGCATTGTGAGCTAGAGTGTGGTGGGTTCATACATTGTCAGCAGAAGAATAAAACAGAGCAACCTCTTTGGAGGCTGTTCGTCAGTGGAAATCTAAATTTAAAATGCATGTTACCTTTGACCTAGTATTTCCACCTTTAAAAATGTACCCTACAAATAACCTTGCTAATGTGCACAGAGTTATGTGCTCAAAACGGTCAGTTGCAGCATCATTTATTACAGCAAGACAAACCTGAGTATCTATCAAACGGCTTATTAAACAGTCTAAATCATGCAGTCGTCATACAGCGAGGTACCGCAGCACCTGGTAAACCTGTGCTGATACACTACCGTATTGTAGATGTACAATGAACGCGGACCTCTGCTCAGTGTTACACGGCAGCTGGGGTGGGAGCAGAGTTTGGAGGAAAATGGGTACATGTGTATGTATGGCTGAGTCCCTTTGCTGTCCACCCGAAACTATCACATTGTTAATCAGCTATACTCCAATACAAAATTGAAAGGTTTTTTTTTTTTTTAAGAGGTTAAAAACAAACAACCACTCCCAAAGAAACCCATGTGCTGACAGAGATCCCCAAGATACATAGTTAGGAGGGTGCACGGTAGATCCTAGTTTGGTTCGGCTTGAAGATATTCAGAATATACGTATAGACGCGAATATGCAAATGTGCACAGACACACGAGTACACAAGAATCTGCCAACAATGACTCTCAACGAAACTAGCAGAGGAGGCGGAGTTTTGTTTTTCTCTTTCGACCTTTTGTGGCTGTTTTCTCATTTGCATTCATTTGTTTACATTAGAAAGGACATCATTTCAAAACTTGATAAAAGTTCTGCACAAATGGAAAATAGTCATCACTTTCCAGCTAAATCAATTCCGGAGAGGTGGTATTTACCCCAGTCGTGCAGACAAAGGGACCGGGGTGCGTTTCGAGGCTGTGAGCCAAGCTCGGCCCCCACACGCACTGAAAGCAGGGGCACCCAGTCCTGCTGTCTTGGTGTCAAAAGGCCAGGCTAGGTATCACGTGACTCCACTAAGGGACACTCAGCACGAGCACCCAGCTCTGACAGACAAGGGTCTGGTTCCAGGGGATTTGTCATCGAGAGCAAATCAGCTGGCCTCCCAGAGAGAGAAAAAGCCGACCAGGGCAAAGCTGTGGAAAAGTGGAATTGGTCTTGGCTTTGGGCTCCACGGAGGTTTTTTCCATTAACCTGAGGTGAGCCCAGGTGCGAGGCTAATGGAAAGATGCGAAAGAGGCCGTTGAGGACTAGGGGACAGTTTACACAGCAAGGAGGACGCAGTGCCTGTGGTAAGTGGATGCGCTTTTATGAAACAGAGCCCCTGGCATGGCAGGGAAGGCCTCTTGTGGGTCTGGAAGCTCAGCCTGGAGGGGACAAACAGGCTGGGGAGAGGCACCGCCCAGGATGGAAGCAGAGAGCATAAGCCTTGCTTTGTTCTCTGTAGAAACAATGAAACGTCAATAAAGGGAAAATGCCTAAATTTTTCACATTCCCTAACATCCCACTCCTCTAAACTAACTCCTTCGATTTTGACATACCCTCTTTCTCTCTTCCTGCACATGGACTCAAAGGTTTCCCATTTCTAACTAAAACCTATACAAAATGTATCATTTTGCCTCTTTAAACCATATGATATAAAAATGTATTTTCCACATCTCTATGTTGCACTAGTTGACACCCTGTCCCACTGTTGCCTACTCTACGCTGTGGGATACTCCTGATGCTTCAAAAATAATTGTTACTTGAGTATACTTGCTTTACAATGTTAGCTTCTGCTGTACAGCAGAGTGGATCACCTATACACATACATATAACCCCCTCTGTTTTGGATTTCCTTCCCATCTCGGTCACTACAGAACGCTGAGTAGAGTTTCCGCGCTCTACAGTAGGTTCTCATTAGTTATCTATTTCACACGCAGCAGAGTATAGGAGTCAGTCCCGATCTCTCAATTCATCCCGCGCCTCTTCCCCACTCTGGATCCATGTTTGTCCTTTGTCTGTGGTTCTATTACTGCTTTGCAAATAAGTTAATATGTCATGTTTCTAGATTCCACATATATGATATTTGTTTTTTCCTTTCTGACTTCCTTCTGTACGGCAGTCTCGAGGTCTATCCACGTCTCTAGAAATGACCTACTTTTGTTCCTTTGTGTGGCTGAGTAATATTCCATGTGTTATACATATATACCACATCTTCTTTATCCACACGGCTGCCCAAGGACATCTGGTGGCTTCCACATCCTGGCTGTGGGAAAGAGTGCCGCAATGAACATTGGGGTGCACACATCCTCTGGAATCACGGTTTTCTCTGGATACAAGCCCAGTAGTGGGATTGCTGGATCGTATGGCGGTATGCTTCTGATTTCAGAACCTGAAAGATACTACTCCAGTGAACCTCTTCAATGTACACAGTTTTCCCCCTCCTGTTAAATTACTTCCTAAAAATATTCAGGACTGAAATGACAAGACCAAAGACACACCATTTTTGCAGCGTGTTGCCTCATTGCTTTCCAGGAGGGATATGACAGTATTCAGTGCCTGTTAGTTGCTGACAGCGGTGGAACCACAAAGCCAGGAGGATAGTAGCTGTCTCACATGGGGCTGCTGCCATAAAATACCATTGACTGGGTGGCTGGAAACACAGAAACACTCCTCACAGTTGCAGAGGCTGAAAGCTGGAGATCACAGGGCCAGTGCGGCTGAGTTCTGGTGAGAGCTCTTTTCTTGGCTTGGTGATGGCCACTTTTTCTGTGTCCGTGTACAGTGGAGAGAGGTGGGCAGGATCTCCCTGTCTCTTATAAGACCGCCAATCCTTTTGGATTAGGACTGCACCCTTATGACCTCATTTAACCCTGAACTTCCTAAAAGCTTTATCTACAGATACAGTTGCACTGGAGTTAGGGCTTCAGCATATGAATTTTGGGGTAGCTTCAGACTTGCCCACTAAGGAAGTTCCTGGACCATTTGAGCCCAGCTCCATCTAAGGATATACGACCACAACAGCCCTTTCTCTGGAGAAAAGCCAGAGTATCATGTTTGAGAAGAAACCAAGGGCTCTCCACCTTTAACAGAGCTTTGGGGACAGACCATGCAACAGAGGCGGGGAAGCTAGATTTCCACACTGAAGCCTGGAAACTGATTCCAGCCTGCTTTGTTTGTGATAGACGATCATCGGATGCGAGCTCAGCTGAAGCAAATTGGGAACGAGCTTTCTACATTCCAGACTGAACCTGACTCTCAACAATCTGCCTCGAGTTCTCCCATCTCCAATCTTTCCAGACTTTAGGTTGATCTGGTACCACCACCAGGACCTTCCCCGCTTCCCTGGGACCCTGGGAGAGAGTCATGAAGACAAGGGTGTTTGGTTAGAGAATTCTAAAAGGCTTTTTGGCCTCCAGAGAGCTCCAGCATCTTGGAGACAGGTATTACAAAAGGTTGGACTGAACTCAGAGGAGTCAGCTTTACAAAGATTAGTTCACATTACATCAGCTTCCCCGGACTCTGCCCAGTTCAGTCCCCATGCACCACCCTGCCACTCCATGATAAAACATCCTGCACAAGCAGGCAAGATGAAGTGTGCTGCAGAGGTGCCCCTTACTGCCTCCCAGCCCCTGTTGCACCCTCCGTATAGCCTGGACAGTCAGCGCTGGGCTGCACTGTGTGGATCATCTTAGCCACAGGAGTTATCCTGCCCCTAAACCCAGAACTGATAGACGCGACTACATGAACAAAATGCAAGGCCAGGAACCCCGCTCCTGCCCCATCCACACACCCGCACCTGTAGGGACCCTGAGTGATGCTGTGTAGTCCCCGACCCAGTCTCAGCACTCCCTCCATCCAGGAAAGGAATCCACATCTGGGTCCCACCCGCGAGCATGTAATGCGGAATTCACTGACTTCCATGGAAAGAAAAGAAATGTCATGTAGTAAAACGGAATGCAATTTCCCCATTAGCCATATTAATTTCCTCTCTAGATTTTAGACCAAATTATTTATTGCTGAGCCTCTCACTCTCCCCCTCTCTTCCCACAGAGCCTTGAAATCACCTTCTACCATCCAAGGCTTTTCAACTATTCTTCTGCAAACACTTGCTTCCTCTCCTTCAAACAAATAACCCAGTCCTCTGCCAAAACTCGACCAGATTCTGCTCCTTGAGCTTAGACCTCCAGCTCATCTTTCCCATGACGGTCAAGGTCAAAGGGAAGGTCAAGGGCTCCAGGGTAATCAATACATGGACCTGGATGAAAGGAAAACAGAAATCTGGCCTGGACAACTGGGCCAAAGAAGACACTGAAACTGATATAAAGAGTACTTCAGCTCAAGTCCCCCGGAGCGACACTTGAAATGAGTTAATTAGTGATGAGAGAGTATTTGCTTACCTCCATCCCCGCCGACGGCGCTGAGACGGAAGTGGCTCAGTTTTGTTTACCATCACGTCCCAAATCTCCAGAGCACTGACTGCCTCGCGCAGAGCAGGCACCCAGTAAACACGAGCTGGTTGACCGGTCCTAGTCTATGCTGACCCCAACACAGTCTATGCATGCATGTGTCTTCCAAATGAAGCAAGATTTCAGAGGGCACGTGTCTAATTCAGACGTATTTTGAGTTTGAAAACAAATGTAAAAGGGCCTTAAACATTAAAAGTGTGTGTCGTGCTCTTTCGTTCAGTCATGTCCGACTCTTTGGGACCCCGTGAACTGTAGCCCGCCAGGTTCCTCTGCCACAGGATTTTCCAGGCAAGAGTACTGGAGTGCATTGCCATTTCCTGTTCCAAGAATAACATAATTGCATATGTGTAATTTGAATTAATAGCTCATGTTACTAATAAGACTGCCGGTGTTACTACTAAGGTCCCCAGAAAAATAACCATAATGCTGCATGCAGCAGGTGCTTTAGTGGCTCCATTTTACAGATGGGGACACCAAGCCCCAACGACAGAATGAATTCATCCAAGTCACCCAGTTAACAGTAGCCATAGTTTGAATCACGTGGACTGATATCGCAGGTTCTGTTTGCAGTTAGATAGAGTGGCTCCCTGGATAGATCGCTAGACCAGACACTTGGTTCCACTGCTCCCTCTGCTCCGGGTGACTTGAAGCTAGCTTCAAGCCTCTGCTTTCTCATCCATAATTAAGAGCCATCTGGAGGTGCTGCACAGGGGTCTGGCATGGGGACATCACAAGCACAAGACTGGTCGAGCTGAGCATCACTTCCAGGAAGGGTGGCTTGGCAGAGAGCGAGCCAGCCCGTGGTCCAGTCCACTGACAAGGTGGAGGTGGGTGAACTGCCCGGCCCAGAGCTGTAGCCAGAAGCCAAGGATCATGAGGTCCCACTCCAGGTCTCGGGGGAAGAACTGGCTAGAAGACCCAACTCCCCCTGCTTAGGATACGCCACCCTGTGAAGCTGGTGCTGACTGTGTGCCTCTAGTAACCAGGAAGGTGATAAGTGGGCTGACGGCCCAGCAGGTACTTTAGAGTCCCAGAGAAGTTAGCTTTCTGAGGGAAAGACAAAGGGGTGGCATTCATGTCTCAGAAACTTCTAGAAGCTTCTTTGGTTTTTACAAATACTATGAGCTTCCAAAAACAGGTCTACAGTCTAAAATACTTTAGAGAGAAGCTTAATTGCCAGGATTAGAACAGCAACCACAAAAATGTTTCCATTTACAGCTGTGAAGTTGAAAGACCCCATTTCCATAACCATCTTGGTTAACCAGAGATTTAAAAATTGTATTTATTTTTATTTTTAGCCGTGCTGGGTCTACGTCACTGCACAGGCTTTCTCTAGCTGTGGCAGGAGGGGGCTACCCTGCATGGCAGTGTGCAGGCTTCTCATCGTGGGGACTCCTCTTGTTGGGGAGCACAGGCTCCGGAGCACATGGGCTCCAGGAGTCACAGCACATGGTCTCGGGGGTTGAGACTTTGGCTCCAGAGCACAGGCTCAGTGGCTGCGGAGCCTGGGCTAGTCGCTCCTCAGCCTATGGCATAACAGGAGCAGGAATACGAACCCGTGTCCCCTGCCTCGACAGGCAGATTCTTGACCACTGAGCCACCAGGAAGCCCAACCAGAGATTTTTGCTGAACCAGGTGCACTGCAGGCTGACGACACTGGATGAGATCAGCAGATGAGACTGACGGCTTCACCTGGACCTTCCAAGCGCAGGATCCCAGGCTTTACCTGAGATCCACTGAATCGGGACCTGCAGTTTCAGTGAGACTCCAGGTGATCTACAATGGACAAGAGAATGGCAACCCACTCCAGTATTCTCACCTGGAGAACTCCATGGACGGAGGAACCTGGCAGGCTACTGCCCGTGGGGTCGCAAAGAGTCGGACACGACTGAGCGACTCACACACTCACACACACACACACACACACAGGTCACCTGTGTGTACATTAAAGTTGGAGAGGCACTAGCCTATAGACCTCTGGTCCATCTGACGTTTTTCAAGCAAGGAAACGGAAGCCCGGGAGAGGAAGTCTTTACTCCAGGTGACAGGAAAGTCGTAGCTGTGGCAAAGGAGTCCCCCTGACCCCCACAGCCAACTGAGGCTCATCTCTGCTCCTTCTTCTGCCCCAGCCCCACCCCCCAGTTATCTGACTCTCTTCTCCATCCTGTAGCTCCAGAGATGGGGAGAGGACGGGCCAGCTGTGTGGTCTCTTCCAGCAGCAGACAGCCAGGGCTGCATAGCGCCCCTGCGAGAGAACTGAGCTGGGGGATGCATGCTTCCCGGAGCACGCAGCTTGGGAAGAAGGGTGTGGGGACCACAGCTGGTACCCTTCCCCACACCCTAGGCACACCTGCCAAACCTACACACGGATTTTTCCCATGGGAACCTGAGATCTCTTGGACTACAGAAATAAGCTAGGTTCAAAGCCTCAGGGAACCGATGCCTCAGAGGAGAGCCCTTCGTGAATGAATCAGCGGATGCCAGGACCGGGGCTTCCGTATCTGTCGGAGATGAGACCCACTGTAGGGGGATCCCGTGTGTTCTTCCAGAGGACCTGGGAGATGGAGGCCCAGTTGCCTCCAGCAACACCCTTTTCAGGAGCCCGTCCTAAGCGGGCGTCCTTCCCGTCCTTATCATGTTTCCCAACCCTCCCTCCTGAGGCTTCCTGAGGTTGCCTCCCAAATCAACCCCATGCCCTCAAACCCTCTCAGAGTTGGCTTCTGAAGGAATCCAACTGGAAAGAGCCGAGAAGCTCAAAGCGCTGTAGTGCGGGGGGTTCCGGTTTCCTCCAGAGCTTTGCTTCTCTGAATAAGGGATGCAGGCTTGGGGCAGAGCTGAACTGCAGTGGAGAAGAGGGACCAGGGCTGGCTGATGATACTCCAAGATACTTTTCTTTTTACTTTCCTGGAATAGCCCAGGAAGGTATATCCACTAACTGTTACATCCACTAACTATTCAGTGAATATTGGTTTGAGGAACACCACATTATTTTCCTTCCAAGCCACCGACAAAGCTCTACCCAGCTTTGTGTGATACTCAATAAGTTTTTTTTATTATTACATAACTGCTTCAGAGACTTGGTTGGTACAATATAACTGATGAAACCGAGAAATGAGTTGCCTGAGGTTGGTGAATACTGCTAGCATATTCATAAAATTCCTGCGCACTCAGCCCCACGGACCTCAGAATAAAGGCTCTGTATTCACTGTGCTACTCCTTTGTTATGTATTCATAGGATGCCCACAGAATTGCCGTGGCTACAAGGGAGTCCAGAGTAAGGACTCCCTGGCATTTTCTCAGGATTTCCCCTGCTCTGTTACTACCAAATTTCTGCTGTTGACCCACTTGGGTAGCTAGAAGGCAGCTGTGCAAACAACATTTTTCAGATTTTCTTCAAGCAAGAGAAAGGTCAATGGGATAAGATGATTAATTTTTTTTAATTAGGAAAGAAAAGTCTACTGTTACGGCAATATCTTCCAGAAAGCCCTCTAAAACTAGGCAGGACCCTCTGAAATTTGCTCAGGGCTCAGCAAACTCTTCCTGCAAAGGGCCCAGCGTATTTTAGACTTTATAGACCTCGAGGTCTCTGTCATGACCAGTCGACTCTGTGTTGTGAAAGCAAGCAGCCAGTGACAATGGGCAAACACAGGGACACGTGTGTGCTAATAAAACTTTATTTAGACACCAAAATTTGGATTTTATTTCCAGATGTTACAAACCAGTCTTCTCTTGACTTTAAAAATATCATGTAAATGTGGTTTTTCCAATAGTCATGTATGGATGTGAAAGTTGCATCGTAAAGAAGGCTGAGCACTGAAGAATTGATGCTTTTGAACTGTGGTGCTGGAGAAGACTCTTTAAAGTCCCTTGGACAACAAGGACATCAAAAAAATCATCCGAAAAGAAATCAACTGAATATTCATTGGAAGCACTGATGCTGAAGCTGAAGCTCCAATACTTTGGCCACCTGATGCAGACAGCCGACTCATTAGAAAAGACCCTGATGCTGGGAAAGACTGAAGGCAGGAGGAGAAGTGGACAACAGAGGATGAGATGGCTGGATGGCGTCACCAACTCCATGGACATGAGTTTGAGCAAACTCCAGGAGATGGTGAAGGACAGCGAAGCCTGGTGGGCTGCAGTGTATGTGGTCATAGAGTCAGACACGACTGAGCAACTGAACAAGAATAACACTGATGTGTCTTGCATATTAACTAACTCCACTGCCCTGAAGTGAATCTAATGGGAAACCTTGCCTATTACCGATTAAAAATCATATTTAAAAAGTGGAGGCTGTGTTGGGGGTGAGGGAGAACCCCACATACTCACTTCCCACCCCCTTGGCAAGCAGGCTTCCTGAGGGAGCTCCAAGGAACACAGCTCGATGAGCACTGTCCTAAGAGGGAGTGAGTCTGAGCACACGGCCACTGCTGCTTTTCCAAAGGCAGCCTCATCTTCCTGGGATTCACGCAGAAAGCTGGCAGGCGTGCGGGATGCCGGATACCCTGGACCCCACCTGGGCACACGACTCCCCTGCAGGGCAGGCTCACACTGGGGGCAGAGGGTGACACGCAAGAAGGATGACTGTCAGGCGGTGTGTTGAGCTGGGTAGGTCACAGCTTAGAAAAGCATCTGCTGCTAAGCCGCTTCAGTCGTGTCCAACTCTGTGTGACCCCATAGATGGCAGCCCACCAGGCTCCCTTGTCCCTGGAATTCTCCAGGCAAGAACACTGGAAAGAGTTGCCATTTCCTTCTCCAGTGCATGAAAGTGAAAAGTGAAAGTGAAGTCACTCAGTTGTGTCTGACTCTTCGCAACCCCATGGACTGCAGCCTACTAGGCTCCTCCATCCATGGGATTCTCCAGGCAAGAGTACTGGAGTGGGTTGTCATTGCCTTCTCCAAGAAAAGCATCAATCCATGTCAAAACATGGAGTCTAGTGAGAACAGAGTGAGGTTAGGGCCGGAAACTGCTCTTCTCTTCCACGGAAACCATGCCCGTTGACCTAGATATGTTTTATAACAGGCTGATCTCTGTGATCACACTGATGAAACATTCCCTTAGGTGTTTTTGTTTTTTTCATTTGCCAGCATGGCACCACTTGCAGGATCTTAGTTCCCCAACCAAGGATGGAACCTGGGCTAAGGCAGTGAAAGCGCTGAGTAATAACTACTAGACCGCCAAGGAATTCCTTCCTTGTGTTAGGAGATCTGATGTGCTTAGAAGGTGTCAACCATAAATTGGCACTTGCCGTGGGCTTGCCATCTAGCTCGATGAGGGTTAAGCCATGAGCCGCTGCAGCTGATGAGCTCCAACACCCCTGACGGAGTTCAGGGTGGAGAGCAGAAATGAGGGAGGCCCTCTGTGCTCCAGGAAACTGGCAGGACAGGTCTGTCTTCAGGTAGTCAGATCTTCTCAGGAGCTGATTTTATGAGCCCAATTCTTGTAGCTCCTCATATCTAGAAAAGCACTGAAATCCTTCATGGTGACGATTGTTTCTCGTGACTAAGCGAAGCTTCACGAGACCAGGAGAAACTTTCCACAAAAATACGTGCTTGGCTGCATGGACTCCCCCTTCACCAAAATCACATACGTATTGTCCTCCCCCTGCCTCTTTGGAGCAGTCTCTCAGAGCTGTCTGAGCTGCTGTCTCCCGGCGGCACTCGTCATATTGCCCCCAATACAACTTCACTCGCAATTCTCATGTTGTGCATTTTTTAGTTGACAAAGGGAAGGTATGTGTGCTCACACTCATAAAACTGGGCTTCACACTCTGGGTGTCGAGCCTGGCTGTGGCCTTGGGCAGTCACTCCTGCCTGACCCTCGGGCCTCTTTGGTAGACAGCATTCGCTTTGCTGCTATATCTTAAGAGGTTAAATAAGATGACGTTGACAGGTGCCCAGCCAAGGACTTAGCAGCCAGTTGATAAATATTTAAGCTGAACCTATATTTGGAAACCAAGTGAAAACTGAAGAACAGAAAAGCAGTCCTTCTGGGGGGCTGTTGCTTTGTGTATATTCAGAGGGGACAGCAAAGGGCACAGTTTGCCAACTGGATTCAGTCCTGAAGTTTAGCAGAACCCCTGAAGATATTGCAGCAAATAATCTATAAGACAAACAAACATAAAGCACAAGTGCAAAGACGCTTGCGAAGATACATGGCAAATGTGACAAGAGAAAAAAAAAGTTGGTCAACATTACGGAAACCCTCCTTGCAGATGCCAGAACAGATCCTTTCTAAATCCGTTACTTGGTTTTCATATGATCCAGGAGAAGATTATATAATTTCAAAACTGTCTGTAAACTACTCATTTTCATCTGATTTCTCAACGTCTAATTTGTTCATCAGCCACAGCTATGTGTATAAAACCAGCTTTTTAATCAGCTCACAGAGTGTATAGAAGCACATTAATCTTCCATTTTATGGGAAAAGGATTCTTGTACTTAGAATTATTATGCATTTTGCACTCAGGTACACAGAGGAATGATTCACACACGTGTGTTAGCTTGTGCCTCTAGAAACATCTGGTTTAAAACCTGCTGCACACCCAAGCTCGGTGTCCAGCATTTTCACACCCCCAGGAGCTGACATGAATACGGACAGTTTTCTGAGAGGCACATGCAGAGAGGGCTGGAGCGGGTTGCTAGGAGAAGGAGGCTTCTTTGCCTTTCATCTTCATTTGGAAAAAAGAGAAGAAACAGCAATTGGCTTGCTGAGAAAATTCTAGGGACACAGCTCTTGGGTGACAGTTTTCCTAGCAGGCAAGGGGAAGGGCATCTCCATGGAGCCCTGGAGTGTCTGCACTGGGGCCAGCACCACCCTCTGGTCTGGCCGCCCGAGTCTCAGCCACGCTGGTTCCCGCCCACCTTGTGTGAGTTCAGGGCTTGGTGACTTTGACAGGGTCAGCCCTGCTCCTGCATCTGTTTCTAACAAGTAGGGCAGGAAGTGACTTCACCCATGGGCATCTCAGTTTATTGGTGCGTGAAAGGGACTCTGAGGTCCCTTATGTGGTGTCTATTCCATGACAATCTGAGACTAGATTTCTTTTTTAAAATTTTTCTTTTGGCTGCACCAGCCAGCATGTGAGATCTTAGTTCCCTGACCAGGAATCGAACTGGTGTCCTCTGCTTTGAAAGGAGACTTCTTAACCACTGGACCCCCAGGGAAGTCCCTTAGTCCAGACTTCTAACTGCTTTTCCCTGGCACAAATCTTAGGAGCTAGAATCCTGATCCACAGAGAGGCTGGGTTTTTTGTTTTAGTTGTGAGGGTGGTCACTAAATCTCTGTTGATGTGGATATAGCCAAGGAACAGCTCATGATATATCTCAGTGAAACATGCAAAGCCCATGTCTATTTCCATTGCAAGGTTGGCATCAATGGTGGGTAGATTCAAGGCCTGGCAAGGTATCTGAGTCTTAATGCTGGAGTCTGTGAAGATACTACGTTACGTGGCAAAAGGGATCTTGCAGATGTATTAACGTAAGGATCTGGGGCTGGGGACATTCTCCTAGATCATCAGTGGGCTCAGTGTGATCACCAGTCCCTTTAAAGGGGGAGGCGGGAGGGTGGGAGAGAAACTCTAAGATGCTATGACGTGGGCTCTGAAGATGGAGGAAGGGGCCGTGAGCCAAGGGCGGTAGGCAGCCCCTGATGCTAGACAAGGCCGGGAAACAGACCCTGCCCTGGAGCCTTGGGAAGGCAGGCAGGCCTGCCAACACTTTGACTTTTACCCCATGACACCCATTTAGGCTTCTGTCTTCCAGAACTGTGATAATAAATATGTGCTATTTTCAGCCAGTAAGTTTGCAGTAATTTGTTATAGGAGCATTGGAACTGGAAACACTGTGGAAACTGCAGTCAAGTTATGCTTAGCAAAGACCCAGAGAGAAGGCAGGGTGGGGCTGGGAGTGAAAAAGTTGGCTTAAAGCTCAACATTCAGAAAACGAAGATCATGGCATCTGGTCCCATCACTTCATGGGAAATAGATGGGGAAACAGTAGAAACAGTGTCAGACTTTATTTTTGGGGGCTCCAAAATCACTGCAGATGGTGACTGCAGCCATGAAATTAAAAGGCGCTTACTCCTTGGAAGAAAAGTTATGACCAACCTAGATAGTATATTCAAAAGCAGAGACATTACTTTGCCGACTAAGGTCCGTCTAGTCAAGGCTATGGTTTTTCCTGTGGTCATGTGTGGATGTGAGAGTTGGACTGTGAAGAAGGCTGAGCACAGAAGAATTGATGCTTTTGAACTGTGGTGTTGGAGAAGACTCTTGAGAGTCCCTTGGACTGCAAGGAGATCCAACCAGTCCATTCTGAAGGAGATCAACCCTGGGATTTCTTTGGAAGGAATGATGCTAAAACTGAAGCTCCAGTACTTTGGGCACCTCATGCGAAGAGTTGACTCATTGGAAAAGACCCTGATGCTGGGAGGGATTGGGGGCAGGAGGAGAAGGGGACGACCGAGGATGAGATGGCTGGATGGCATCATGGACTCAATGGACTTGAGTCTGAGTGAACTCCTGGAATCGGTGATGGACAGGGAGGCCTGGTGTGCTGCGATTCATGGGGTCGCAAAGAGTCAGACATGACTGAGCAACTGAACTGAACTTGTCCTCTGAAAGGGCTTCTCTCGTGGCTCAGCTAGTAAAGAATCCATCTGTAATGCAGAGACCAGAGTTCCATTACTGGGTTGGGAAGATCCGCTGGAGAAGGGATAAACCATCCATTCCAGTACTCTTGGGCTTCCCCTGTGGCTCAGCTGGTAAAGAATCCGCTTGCAATACGGGAGACCTGGGAGCAATCTCTGGGTTGGGAAGATTCCCTGGAGAAGGGAAAGGCTACCTACTCCAGTATTCTGGCCTGAAAAATTTCATGGACTGGATAGTCCATGGAGTCGTAAAGAGTCCGACAAGACTGAGCAACTTTCACTTTCACTTCGTCCTCTTAGAAGTAGCATTCCCTTATTGTCTTCACAAATCAGCAAAAGTTTCACAGAATAATTGTTCCTTTAAACAAATACTCACACCCACTATCTATGAGGCATTGATATTCTAATATGTATTCTATTCTATTTGCTGATAAGATAGGTTTTGCAACCTCTTAAAGAACTGTGGAAGGAAATGGCAACTCACTCCAGTATTCTTGCCTGAAGAACCCCCAAGGACTGAGGAGCCTGGTGGGCTATAGCCCATGGGGTTGCAGAGTCAGACACGACTGAGTGACTAAAGACAACACAAAGACTTGTGACTCATAGAATCTCTGAATAACAATTACTCCTTAATTAGAGAAAATATAGTGATTTTTTGTTGCTGTTTTTGGCTTAAAGGGTCATAAACTATCATGGCATCTGGCCCCATCACTTCATGCCAAATAGAAAGGGAAAAACTGGAAGCAGTGACAGATTTTGTTTTCTTGGGCTCCAAATTGACTGCAGACAGTGACTATAGCCGTGAAGTGAAAAGACACTTGCTCCTTGGAAGGAAAGCTATGGCAACCCTGGACAGCATATTAAAAAGCAAAGACATCACCTTGCCCACAAACGTCCATATAGTCAAAGCTATGGGTTTTCCAGTAGTCGTGTACGGATGTGAGAGGTGGATGATAAAGAAGGCTGAGCACTGAAGAACTGATGCTTTCAAATGATGGTGATGGAGAAGACTCTTAAGAGGCCTTTGGACAGCAAGGAGATAAACCAGGCAATCCTAAAGGAAAGCAACCCTGAATATTCACTGGAAGTATTAATGCTGAAGCTGAAGCTCCAATACTTTGGCCACCTGATGAGAAGACCCTGATGTTGGGAAACTTTGATGATGAAATGGTTAGATAACATCACCAAGTCAATAGATAATGAATTTGAGCAAACTCCAGGAGATGGTGGAAGACAGAGGAACCTAAAGCCCATGAGGTCAGAGTCAGACACAGCTTAGTGACTGATCAACAGCAACACACTCTCTTGGTTTGGGGCAGATTCCTTCCTGGTGACTCAGGGTAACGGGCTGTGAGGAAAGGAGCAACCGGTCTCAGGAGCAAGGAGAAGAAAGGTCCGGAGTGACAGGACCCCACGGAAGAGCCAGGACGCTTTCCGGAGCATAACACTAGAGGCTCAGCTTCAGTTTACTCTCATCCACCCTGAACTCTGACTTTACCCAGTCTCGCTTTCTGTGGCCCCAAGCTTTCCAAGAGTCCTCAAGAACCACACTGCCAAGTGAGTGATAGTTGGAGGCAAAATACTTGGGTTTCATACAGGAACCATTTGCATTTTCAGTGGGATTTTGAAAATCTTGATAAAAACTATATATCATCCATTATTAAATTTAAGCTATCTCATAAACATGAAAATCTTTTTTAAATGACCTCGGACTAAACAGTATTACTGCTCACCTTGTTTACTCTGTGTGTTAGAAAGATATTCTTTTAACCTTGTGAATAACCTAAAAATATAAGTGCAAAAGAAATGAAGTCTTTGAAGAGTGTGTTCATCTGTGTTTCTGTTTTCCATTCCTTTGCAATGGGGCCATGGGTTCCTATGGGGAATTCTGAGCTTGTTAGTGGTAGGGGGCTTAGGTTGCACAAATCTCATGAGTTTCAAAGGCTACTTGGCACTGAGGGTGTGTGGGTGGGTAGGTCCAAGGCTGATTCTGGCGACCCAATATTTCTTTTGAAAACCCTGCTAGCTACACATAGGCAGATTCAAAGGCAATTCCTGTTACACTGACAATCCCAAATCGTCAACAGCAAACGCATACTGAACAGTGGTAGAGTCTATTAACGTGCTACAGGAAGAATATATCACAATGCCTGGAAGCTACAGATATATTACCCTACATGGCAAAGGGGAATCAAGGTTGCATGGAACTAAGGTTACCAATCACATGATCTTGAAATTGGTAAATGAGCCTGGATTATCAAGTGAGATCAATACAGTCATAAACATCCTGGGAAGTGGGAGGAGGCAAAGGAGGGGGTCAAACCATATGAGAGAACAATTCAACTCACCTTTGCTGACTGTGAAATTGATGGAGGGAGAGGCCACGAGCCAAGGAGTGTGGGCAGCCTCCAGTAGCAGGAAAAGGCACAGAAACAGATGCCACAGAAAAGAACATGACCTCTGATACCTTGATTTTAGCCTGTTGAGACCCGTGTCAGACTTCCAGCCTATAGAGCGAGAGGATAACACATCTGTGTTGTTGGCGGCAGCAACAGAAAAGCCGTGACCTGTCTCGGAAGGTGGGCCGTGGGCACGGATAAGGGCTGCCTGGGATGACAAGCAGAGCTGATGGAGGAGCTGGAGTCTCTCTCAAGGGGGCTCTTATTTGTTCAACAAAAGACGGACCAAGAAACAAAAATTTCATGTATTTTCACATATATCATGATTCGCCTACATTGTCACAGGTTCCAATATTCCCCCTCCATTAGCGTCTATTCCTGTAGAACAAGTCACTCTCAAATTTAGTGGCTTACAACAAGAATCATTTAGCAACTCTCAGGGTTTCTTTTAGAAACTATTTATTTGGCTGTGTCACGTCTTCGTTGAGGCGTGCAGGACCTTTGTTGCCACATGTGCGATCTTTAGTTGTAGCATGTGAACTCCTAGTTACGTATGGCGTGTGGGATCTAGTTCTCTGGCCAGGGATGGAACCTGGGCCCCCTGCCTTGGGATTGTGGAATACTGGCCACTGGACCACTGAGGAAGTCCCCTAACTTTCATTTAAATTCAGCTAACATTTATTGAAATCTATTATGTGCCCAGTATGATGAGAAGTGAACGTTTGCAGTAGAAGAGGTAGTTGCTCATTGGTTAACTTGTTGAATACTCATGAATAAATATTCCAGGACTATGCAGAAGGGAAATGGTCCTGGTTTTCACGGAAATTACAGAATGACCGGGGAAGCCATTAATCTGATAAGCATTTATTCTGCACCTCAGGTGTCAGGCATTGCAAGGTGCTGGAGATAGACCAGGGAACAAAGCAGATAGGAACGCTGGCCCTCGTAGCATTTATGTTCTAGTGAGGAACACAGAACACACCCACGAGAAGTAAAGAAAGTATGTACTGTATCAGAATGGGATAAGCATTAAGAGAAATGTAGTTCAGTTCAGTTCAGTCGCTCAGTTGTGTCCGACTCTTTGTGACCCCATGGACTGCAGCACGCCAGGCCTCCCTGTCCATCACCAACTCCCAGAGCTTGCTCAAACCCATGTCCATCGAGTCAATGATGCATCCAGCTATCTCATCCTCTGTCCTCCCCTTCTCCTCCTGCCCTCAATCTTTCCCAGCATCAGGGTCTCTTCAAATGAGTCAGCTCTTTGCATCAGATAGCCAAAGGACTGGAGTTTCAGCATCAGCATCAGTCCTTCCAATGAACACTCAGGACTGATCTCCTTTAGGATGGACTGGTTGGATTTCCTTGCAGTCCAAGGGACTCTCAAGAGTCTTCTCCAACACCACAGTTCAAAATCCTCAATTCTTCATTGCTCAGCTTTCTTTATACTCCAACTCTCATATCCACACATGACTACTGGAAAAAACCATAATCTTGACTAGACGGACTTTTGTTGGCAAAGTAATGTCTCTGCTTTTTAATATGCTATCTAGGTTGGTCATAACTGTTTTTCCAAGGAGCAAGTGTCTTTTAATTTCATGGCTGCAGTCACCATCTGCAGTGATTTTGGAGCCCCAAAAATAAAGTCTGTTACTATTTCCACTGTTTCCCCATCTATTTGCCATCAAGTGATGGGACCAGATGCCATGATTTGGTGTTCTGAATGTTGAGCTTTAAGCCAACTTTTTCACTCTCCTCTTTCACTTTCATCAAGAGGCTCTTTAGTTCTTCTTCACTTTCTGCCATAAAGGTGGTGTCGTCTGCATATCTGAGGTTATTGATATGTCTCCTGGCAATCTTGATTCCAGCTTGTGTTTCATCCAGTCCAGGGTTTCTCATGATGTACTCTGCATATAAGTTAAATAAGCAGAGTGACAATATACAGCCTTGACGTACTCCTTTTCCTATTTGGAACCAATCTGTTGTTCCATGTCTAGTTCTAACTGTTGCTTCTTGACCTGCATACAGATTTCTCAAGAGGCAGGTCAGGTGGTCTGGTATTCCCATCTCTTTCAGAATTTTCCACAGTTGATTGTGATCCACACATTCAAAGGCTTTGGCATAGTCAATAAAGCAGAAGTAGTTGTTTTTCTGGAACTCTCTTGCTTTTTCCATGATCCAGCGGATGTTGGCAATTTGATCTCTGATTCCTCTGCCTTTCCTAAAACCATCTTGAACATCTGGAAGTTCATGGTTCACGTATTGTTGAAGGCTGGCTTAGAGAATTTTGAGCATTACTTTACTAGTGTGTGAGATGAGTGCAATTGTGCAGTAGCTTGAGCATTCTTTGGCATTGCCTTTCTTTGGGATTGAAATGAAAACTGACCTATTCCAGTCCTGTGGCCACTGCTGAGTTTTCCAAATTTGCTGGCATATTGAATGCAATACTTTCACAGCATCATCTTTTAGAATTTGAAATAGTTCGACTGGAATTCCATCACCTCCACTACCTTTGTTCGTAGTGATGCTTCCTAAGGCCCACTTGACTTCACATTCCAGGATGTCTTGCTCTGGGTGAGTGACCACACCATCATGATCATCTGGGTCATGAAGATCCCTTCTGTACAGTTCCTGTGTATTCTTGCCACCTCTTCTTAATATCTTCTGCTTCTGTTAGGTCCATACCTAAACTAAGCAAGTGTATTAACTTCCTATCATTGCTGTAAAAGATTACACAAAATGAGTGATGTAAACAACACAAGTTTATTATTTTATCATTCTGAAGGTAACATGTCAGAAATAAGTTGATAGAACTGGGTTCCTTCTGGAACCATTGGTGGTGATTTAGTCTCTAAGTCATGTCCAACTCTTGCAACCCCATGGACTGTAGCCTGCCAGGCTCCTCTGTCCATGGGATTCTTCAGGTAAGAATACAGGAGTGGGTTGCCATTTCCTCCTCCAGTGGATCTTCCCGACCCAGGAATCGAACCTGGGTCTTCTACATTGCAGGCAGTTTCTTTCCCGACTGAGCAATACCAGGGGAACCATTAGGAGAATTCATTTTCTTGCCTTTTGCAACTTCCAGAGGCCACCTGTGTTTTGGCTCATGACTGCTTCATTCTATCTTCAAGGTCAGAAGTGGAGCATTCTCCAACTTCTTTCTCTCTGAAACATGCATCTGTCTTCCTAGCTCCTCCTCTGACTCTGACCCTGATGTTTCCCCTTTTATAAGGTCTCTTGTGATTATATTGGACCCAGAATAATCTCATCTTGACATCATTAATTTCATCCCATCTGCAAAGCCCCTTTTCATCCCATCTGCAAAGCCATGTAAGATAATGTATGTACCCCTTTCAGAGATTAGGATGTGGTCATCTTTGGGGGCCATTATTTTTCCTGCCACATCAAGGAAGGAAGACATGGATTGCTGGGGAAGAAGGATGCCATTTTAGACAGGTTATCAGAGGAAGTGTCCCACATGGCGCCAGTGGTAAAGAATGCAACTGCCAATGAAAGAGACTCAAGTTTGATCCATGCATCAGGAAGATCCCCTGGAGTAGGAAGTGGTAACCCACTCACGTTTTCTTGCCTGCAAAATTCCATGGATAGAGGAGCCTGGCAGGCTCTACAGTCCATGGGGTTGCAAATAGGCAGACATGACTTAGTGACTGAACAAGTGCATGTATGGCTTTGGAGACCAGAGGAAGGAGCTAGATTTTACTCTGAGTGGGACAGGAGTTACTGGAAGGTTCTAACAGAGGCTTAACATGACCTAACTTGGGTTTTATAAAGGTCACCAGGACTGCCTTCTGGAGAATAAACGGTAAGGTACAAGGTAAGAAACAAGGAGACAAACTGCTAGATTCATTTCCTAGCAATAACCTAGAGGCAAGAAGAGCACAGGTTCAGTAGGGTAGGGGCAGTGGGGTGGTGAGAAGCTGGAGATTCTAGGTCTTGGGAGGTCGAGCTGACGCTATTTGGAATGTGGGAAAGAGAGGCACCAAGGATGGTATGAGGTGGTCAGCCCCAGCAAAAGGAGGCCTGAAAAGTGAAAGTGAAGTTGCTCAGTTGTGTCCGACTCTTTTTGACCCCATGGACTATGGCCTACCAGGCTCCTCTGTTCATGGAATTTTCCAGGTAAGAGTACTGGAGTGGGTTGCCATTTCCTTCTCCAGGGGGTCTTCCCCACCCAGGGATTGAGCCAGGGTCCCCTGCATTGCAGGCAGATGCTTTACCGTCCGAGCCATTCATAACTAGGATGGAGAAGATTTCAGGAGGAGCAGGGGACAGGCACAGCAAGAGATCAGCTTGAGACAAGTCTGACTGATAGCATCAGCAAGCATCCAACAGATGCTGAAGAGACAGTTGGATATGAATTTGAGGTTCACTAGCCTGCGTAAGACCCTTACACTGGGAAAGATTGAAGGTGGGAGAAGGGGACAACGACAGAAGATGAGATGGTTGGATGGCATCACCGACTCAATGGACATGAATTTGAGTAAACTCAGGGCGTTGGTGATGGTCAGGGAGGCCTGGTGTGCTGCAGTCCATGGGGTGGTGGGGCATCTCCCCACTGCCCCACCCCTACAGGACTGAGCGGCTAAACCGCACTGAACCTGTATAGGGCATTCAAAGCCCAAAGATAGAAATTCCTGCATACAGAAAAGAGAAGGGACCCAGAGACTTAGTGGCTCTCTGTATTTAAGAGAGTAAGAGGGCTGACAAGCCAGGAAGATAGTAGGAAAGTCTGGTGAACTCGTTGTCCCAGCAGCCAGGAAAGAGAGGTTCAAGGAGGGGAGGGCTCACTGACTGCTGAAAGGTTAAGAAAGAGGAAGCCACACTGTCCGCGTGTGCGTTACCACAGTTACTGTGGATGCGAGGTTAGCCAGAGGCGTACCACAGAGGGAGCCATGAACTGTGCCTCAGTGCGCCAGGGACCCCAGAGGGATTGGGGTGAGGGAGCAGGGGGTGAGCAAAGGCGGCGAGGGCTGAAGGGAGACGGCACATTCGTCTGAGGGAATTGTGAGCCCAGAGAGTGTAACTCAAGGATGCTGGATATCAGCGTGCGGAAGCCACACAGCTTTCATCACGGATGCCGGGTGCAGAGTCCTATTTCCAAAAGGCCCCTTGGAGGGGTGGGTGCAGGGACCAGGCCTGTAGGTGCGCACAAACTGATCGGAGCTCAGCACGTCTGCAACAATCCGGTTTGCCTCAAACCTTTGGGATTAGCCCCCTGCGCGCTGGGGCCCCTGCAGCAATGCGGTCCCCCCCCCACCCCCCGCCCGGGATGCCGCCGGCTTGACAAATTGACGCTGGGACGAGGGTGGGTGCGCAGCCTGGGGACCCACGCAGAGCAGGCTGCAGTTTCAGACCTACATCTCAATTAAAAAAAAAAAAATTTTTTTTTTTTTTAAGAAAAAGAACGCCTAGAGACCCTCCATGGTGTGTCACCGCACCTCGCCGCGTGCCGGTCCAAAGTACACTCATGTAGTGTGAATGCCCGCGCCGTCACGGTAAGGAGGCTCTTCGCCTTCGGAAAGAAATTTAAGTTTATTATGGAGAAAGCACTCGTGTCACTTTCGCAAAAGGAGACAGAAAGTTTAAAAATGGGGGTGGGGGGAGGCGAGGTAACAGAGCGCGGTCGGGGGCCACGGCGAGCGGCAGAGGCTCCTCCAGCCAGGCAGTTAGAGACAAACAAAAACGCGGGAGGGGTCGCGCACCGCCTCCCGGGTGCCGAGGCGCCGGGACGCGCGCCGGGCAGCGCCGGGACCCGGGGCGAGCGCCGGGGCCGCGCGCGGG
>SJXQ01011991.1:320670-338698 GCA_006408695.1 Aepyceros melampus | reverse complement strand
ATGAACTACCAGCAGCAGCTGGCCAACTCGGCTGCCATCCGAGCCGAGATCCAGCGCTTCGAGTCGGTCCACCCTAACATCTACTCCATCTACGAGCTGCTGGAGCGCGTGGAGGAGCCGGTGCTGCAGAACCAAATCCGGGAGCACGTCATCGCCATCGAAGGTGAGGGCCGGGCCGCCGTGGGGCTTCTGGAGGGCGGGCGCGCGCTCGCGCGAGCGTGTGTGTGCGTGCGTGTGTACACACGCGCCGGGCCATGGCACGCGGCTGCCCCGCCGAGTGGGCACTGCGGTGCTTCTCACCCCGCAAGGCCGGGCGAGAGCGGAGGGGGAGGCCGAGAGGGCCGGTAAGCGCGCCGCCAGAGGTGGATCGCCGGCGATAATGTGCTAATGGGCTGTAGAGTCTCCGCTGACAAAGTGACTCTGTGCGGCCGCGTCCTGGGCCACCCGAGTGACCCGGCCCAGCCATAAGCCCCCAGGGCGGCCGGAGCGGTTGGCGCCCCCGGACCGTGTGACAGGTTACTAGGCCGGGGCCGAGCATTTTGCTGGACGTTGAAGAGGTCTTTGGAAAAGTGCTGCTGCTGGGGGCGAGGCTCTGGCTGGCGGGTCTCCTTCGCAGGGTAGGGCCAGCCCCTTTGGTGTATTTGCCCATTTCGGGGACACAGTGGAGGCAACGGAACTTAGCCCCAGCGGAGAACCAGCCCCGGGTACGGACAGCACCTCGGGTCTGACCTACCTGCTCCTGCGCAGAGGTTGATTTTCTCTAGTGTTTCCTACCAACATCCTGTATCAGATCAGAAGAACGCTCCCTTGGATTGGGGGGGGGGGGGGGATGTCACTTTCACACGCCTGGCACTGAGATGCCACTCACCCTTCCTGCAAGTCGGGTGAGGCAGAGATCCTCAGGAGAGGTGCTGCGGAGTTTTCTGCCTCTCTGGGGCCAATGTTTTCTCTGGATCCCTGTGGTTCTTATTTCTCTGCTACTGAGCTTCCAGCTTATCCCCTTGCTTCCCCTTCTCTTGCTGTTGGCCAGTGATGGTAAAAGGTCTGAAGGGTGAGTTGTCTGTAATATAGAATTGTCCCAAGCAAGAGTCCCTCTGGCCGCTGTTGGGAAATGCTGAGGATGTTCCGAGGCCTGGCCAGGAGTGTATGCAGCCTAGGCATCGCCTAGCTTCGGTCCATCTGTAAGCAGGGGACATTGGCCTCAGGGCCGGGGGGAGCTTTGCCTGAGTGCTGTGTAGCCTGCACGGCTCACCCCAGAGTGGCTGGGCTTGACGCCTGGCCGGTTAGATGGAGAAGGCGGTGTCGATGCTCTTGGCATCTGGCGGCCCCACAGACTTGAACCGCGTCCCAGCTCGGTTGCCCGGTCGGCGTTCTGTCTCCATAGGGGACTTGCTAATTCTGGGAAGGATCTGGATGGTGCTCCAGCCTTCTGCAGGCCTGGCTGTCAGAACACCTGCTGCCCCGCTGGCCATTTAAGATGCTTCCAGATTCCTCGAGAGGCACCACTGATGCTGGGCTAGCTGGCAGGAACATGCCTCCAGGGTCCAGGCTCTGGCGCGGTGGCCACTCACGTGAAAGGCCCCCTGCTCCTGTCTCTTTCCTGGCAGCATCCACAGAAGTCTGATGAAACTCTCATAAAGCTGGTACCGAGCGTTGGATGCACCTGGCTGAGAGCGCCTAGTCTCCCTGCAAAGACCTCATCAGAGCGTCCTTCCTGCTGCCTCGGGTCCATTTCTGGTCTTGAAGCCCAGCTCTGGGGTCTCAGACGCTCCCCACGCAGCAGTTTGACTTTCTAGCAAGAGGATGTGGTTTCATTCTTCTTTTTTGGAAAAAACAAAACCAAAAACCCATGTGGTTCCTCAATGATGGTTTCTGGTAGCTAGATGTCTGTCTGCCTATACACACTGAGACTTTAGGCTCCTTCTTGGCCGGAACCCTTGTCGTTTGTTGATGAGACTCAGAATCAGTGATGAATCCTGCTTGGGACTTTGACTAGGCTATTATTTTTTCTGTTAAAAAAAAAAAAAGGAATGTCTGTGTTGTGTCAGGGCTGTGGTTTATTTAATGGAGCTCTAAGACTCATTCAGATCTGCCTCCCTTCTTTGCGTTATTAACAATGATTGCACCTTTCATTTGTATAGAAGAACTTTAGCAAGTATGTTCTTATATTCATAAGCTCGTTTTGTGGTGGTCCCGACCCTGGGGGAGAATGTGGGCCAGATTCATTTTCTAGAGGATGGAGCTTCAGGGGAGAAGGTTAATGACCTCCTGAACATTTGACTGAGGTCAGAGGTGAGTCTGAACCAAAGGATCCTTGGAACCCAGGTCTGCAGGCTTCCCCCACTCCCCGGCCACCTTCTGCTGCTCCTCCTAATGAAATTCGTCGTTATAATGAACTGCTCCCCCACTCTGTGCCAGCTTTAAGATGCAGTTGTGATTTATATCTGCGCCATTGATATTTTGGAAGCTGAGAAGATTGCTCAATTGTGGCAGGACGACATTTTTCCTATGACAAGAGAAGTACGCAGAAGCAGTTTGGTGCAGTTGTGTAGGGCATGGGTTATGGGTTCTTCCCTCACCCAGATGGGGGAGCATGGCCCTGGGATACACGTTTGTCAGAGCTCCGTGCCGTAACCGAGCTTGCGCTGCGGAGCATCCCAGTAGCCCTGAGGAGCACACAAGTATCTGCCCCTGCCTGTGAACCTGGGAGGGGAAGATGGCACCTCCTAGAATTTTAAAGTCTGTGCGCATCATAATCAATCGTTTTAAGAATCGCTTGTCCCAACGAACAGGGAAGATCATCTGCATTTTAGAGGATATCCAGCCAGGCTTTATTTTCTGTCTCTGTGAGTATATGCACAGAATTGGAGTCAGACTTACAAAACTACTTCACAGGTGCAATGTGAGCACTTTTCCATGTTATGAAAAATTTTGAGGATAATGATTTTCACCTTGGCGTAACATTCCAGCATTTGACTGTGTCATAATTTACAGAAACTTTTCCTGTTTTCTGGCATCTTGAAGCGTTTTCGCTGTGGAAGAGAGGAGCGGGCTCGTCGAAGGGAAGGAAGTTTCGGCTCGTGCTTGTTTTCAAAGTGATTCCCAGAGAGCCTGGATTGGAAAATCTCTTAATGACGGACTAAATTGTATAGATTTTAGTTGAAAGGGCTCACCAAGAATCTAACCCTGAGTCGGGTCTGTGACCCTGTTTGAAGGCCTGGGAAGTGTGATTTAATGCTTAGTCTTGTTTTGAAACATTGCTGCTGTTAAGTCACTTCAGTCATGTCTGACACTGCACGACCCCATAGATAGCAGCCCACCAGGCTCCTCTGTCCCTGGGATTCTGCAGGCAGGAATACTGGAGTGGGTTGCCATTTACTTGCCAAAAAAGAAGAAAGAAAGAGTTTTTTCAAATATTTACTTGAGACAGATGTATTTTTTTCCCTCCAGTATCTGGAGTCTTAAGGAGGAGGCATTGCCCATTGTTTTCAGATTTACCCCATCAGTTTTCTGGGGTGTCCCTCAGAGGTGTGGCCGGCACCCCAGGTGTCCTGCATGCCTGGAAGCGAGCTGGGACCAGCTGTCTCCAGGGTGAGCATCCTGCCTAGGGTCCCCACTCCAGTTCTTCTCAAAAAAGCCCATCTGGAGTTGATGGGGTTGAGGTAAACGCAGCAGCTGCCTTTCTTGTTAGATAAAAAAGCTTGCTCTTCTTGCACAGGTAAAGCCTCTGTTAGTGATTGCATGTTGTAATTCAGCTTGCCAGCAGCCCAACAGCGATGCGGATGACAACCCAGCCAGCTTACTCAGCCGGGCCACGGCTGAGCCCCTAACTGGTCTCGTGTCTCCACACCCACCAGGCAGCAGCTCAGGGGGACCCGAGTGCCCCATTGGTGGCTTGTGTGGCTTTCTCTGAGGGTTTAGGGAAGTCCCGGCATTCGACAGAACTGTGCCTGACATGCCGGGTCAGGCACTCACGGGGCGTTCAAGGGCGGAGCTCTGGCAAGTGGGGGACCTGGGAAGATGGGACAGGGGCCCCCCTTCCTCCCGTGGTGCAGCCGCTCCGTTGAGCATCGTGTACAGCAGAGAGCTAAGTGCTTGACCTGCATATCTCCATCTGTCTTGTGATGATCTGGTGATGTTGATGCCGCCTTTGAGGCCCAGAGGGCTTCCCTCATAGCTCAGGTGGTAAAGAATCCGCCTGCAATATGGGAGACCTGGGTTTGATCCCTGGGTTGGGAAGATCCCCCTGGAGCAGGGAAAGGCTACCCACTCCAGTATCCTGGCCTGGAGAATTCCACGGACTGTATAGTCCATGGTGTTGCCAAGAGTCGGACACGACTGAGCGACTTTCACTCTTTACTTTGAGCCAGAAAGGGTAGGAAACTTGCTCAAAAGAGATGAGCAGGGCTGGTCATCCTCAGGGCTGACTCTCCAGCCCTTTCTGAGCGAGTGATGGGACTCTTGATTACTCACAGTTCCTACAAGTCAAATGTACAGACCATCCGAGCCTGTGCCTCCCCCCCGCCCCCATCCTTTATCCAAGAGAAGAAGGGTTAGCGGATGCTGCCAGTGGCTGGAGGTCTTATGTTCTCTGTGAAGTTGCTTACTTCAGCAAAACTGTTGTAGGAGCCTGTTTTCCTATGGAAATTTATTTAATCTGGTAGTTGCAGGATTAGGGAACAAATACCTTCTCCCTGCCATTAGGTGAGCATAATTCTTCGATACTATTGACTGTATTCATAATATTTCAGGCTTCATCAAAGTGATAACCATGGGGACTTCTAGTTATTGATATGAGTATCACAGTCTCCTCTTTAAAATTAATTCTCAGGTGGCTGTTTGTCCCTTCTGAATTAAATTTCATACCTTAATGGCTTCTGACCCTTCCAGAATCCAGGCGTCCTTTCCACCTGGCTGGGGTCAGCGTGTTCCCAGCCTCTCCCAGGCTCTGTCCCAGCTCCCTGAGCAAAGCTCATCTCCTTACACCATCCAGCCTGAGGACTGGGGGCTCTTTGAGGAAATCAAGTCATGCACATTTTCATCTCCTCAGCGATGCTATGTGTCGTGTTTGGCCCTTGGAGGACGCCCAGGAATTGTCGAGGGTGTGACTTGCCGGAGGGACTCAGGTTTTTTCTGGCTTTTGGGTCCTCTTGCTCCTCACTGGTGATCTGACGGGTGTTGATTGTGCAGAGAGGGTGTTCTGAAACTTGTCACAAGAGCACAGATGCTTGGACTGGGATGCTTTGGGGTCAGGCGGTGGTGGTTAACCTGGGTGTGCTGTTTGGGTAGCAATGAGTTTTTTTTCTAGTGCATGTAGGGGAAGAGAAAAATTTCCTTGCTAAAGCCTGGCACCTTTTTCAGCCCAGCTGTCTGCAGAAGGGTGGTGCTTTTTCTGCCGGTGTAAGTGAGTTTCAGGTGCAGAGTCTGTATCATTGATAGGGACGAATGAGTGACAGGTCTGGGTGGCTGACAGTGTGGTATCTTCAATGGAACATTGAGAGTCTTGATTCTTGAAGTTCAGTGTGCAGTCAGACAAGTTGACAAGTTTGTTGTTGACAAGTTTCCAGAGGATGCTGGCTTGCGTGTCCGCATTTTGAGAAGCAAGGTCAAAGAGGGGAGGGCAGTCCAGCAGTGGACTGGGCACCTTCCCTGAGTGTCGCTCTCAATCAGTGGAGGAGGTGTCCTCTCATCCTCCCCTGTGGGGGACCGGTAGGGGCCAGCAGCCCTGGCCATTGCTTCTGGTGACTCAGCTTAAACACAGTGGAGGAGGGATTGAAGCCCAGGTTTGAATGGGTTCAAGTCCATGTTCACTTCGCCCCCACAATGATGCTGATCATGGTGCCCTGCAAGGAACGTGATGGGTGGAGGATGGGCATTGCCAAGGGCGGGCCTTCCCCTTTGGCTTATGGTAAAGAATCCACCTGCAGTGCCAGAGACAGAAGCGACATGGGTCTGATTCCTGGAAGATCCCCTGGAGAAGGGCATGGAAACCCACTCCAGTATTCTTGCCGGAGAATTCCATGGACAGAGGAGCCTGGCGGGTTCCAAGAAGTTGGAAACGACTTGGCGACTAAACCACATGCTCCTTAGTCCCTCAGGGATGGTATTCTAGAAGTCCCGTCTGGGGCTCCCTGGACTTCCCCTTCCTGTCTTGCGATGGTGGATTTTTAGAGAAATCTCCTGTATGTTTCAGCGAGGTTCTTCTGTATTCACTTGTTGTGATAATTTGGCAGGTGAAACATCCTTGTGTTTGTTCTTTTGCTGCTAAAAGGGCGTTTCCCTAAGGAGAGCGATCTGTTATTAGCAGCTTAAGAGGGCTGTTGGGGGCCCTGGAGGAAGTGACTCAGGAGGGAGCTGCAGCCTCCACGGTGGAGCCTGGAGCCCTGTGTACTGCCGCCTCTGTCTTTTGTCCAAAGCTGGCTTTTCATTTTGTTAAGACTGAAGTCCCGTATCCTGCATCCCTTTTTCCCCTGTGTGCCCTGCAGGTGTTTATCCTTGGTGACACTGGGGCTGGTTTTAACTACTGATTTGATCCTGTCTCTTGGTTTCTCAGCGTTCAAGCAAACCCCTGTCCCTGCCCCCCACCCCAGGCCCAACGCCCCGGATTCTTTGAGGCCTAAGTGATTGAGTTTGGCAAAGCCGATCAGGCTTAGTTATTTTTAAAATCCAGGGTTCGGGGTTCTGATCGGGTGCTTAGCCACGTAATTCCTCCGCTCTGTTAAGTACCTTGCTCTGAGAAGGAGCGTGCACCCTGCCGATGTTTGTCTCTAATCTCTGCAGCGTGTCTGTGATTGTCCCGGGTGTCTGAGCACCGGGCCTCCTCCGTGCCACGTCCTTCCGGGAGCTCTGGGCCTCTGAGGGTCCAGGGGGCACTTGCACTCTCCTGTTTTGTGGTGTGGGAAGCCTGCACACGGGGCTGCAGGGATGACCTGTCCAGGGGCAGGGCTGGCATTGTGGTGGGTCCCGTCCCTCCCCTGTGCCTGTGCCTATGACTGACCCAGGCCAGGAGGGGCTTACTTGCACCTGGGAGCTAGGAGGGAAGGAGAGAAGATACCAGCGCTAGCACAAGAGGTCTGTTAATGGACCCTTTGAGTAACCAGCCAAATAGCTCTCTGTGTGCGAGGTTGGGACATTTTCCATAAAGAGCAGACTAAATATAGGCTGGAGGGTGGGGCCCAGGGCCTGAGCTGGGTGAGGGGGGCGCTGTCCTCACTCCCATTTCGTTTCTCCCACTGGTAATCAGAACTCGCCACCAGCCCGAACAGGTGGCCACCCTGAGCTCTCCGGGAACAGATTGGTGTGTTTGTTTAACCAGGGGCTCATTTGCAATTTTCACACTTCTCTCGCTGTTTGATTCGGATTGTCTTTTTTTGGGCTGCAGTGTTGGGAGTATTTGTGCAGTGTTTCTACACAAGCAACTGTGTAATCTTAAAAACTGCTCACGCTGTCTGCTTGTCATTAGCATCATGCTTCGAAGCTGCCTTTTATTTATTTATTTATTTTTGAAAGGGTGGGAAACACTTTTCATGGTTCTGGGAGAAGAATTCCAAATAATTACCGGCCATGTTCACAAACGATTTATGTTTGGTCTTAGAAATGTCAACATCCAGCAGGCTCTTGCAAATAGAACCATGTTGCTTTCCAGCTTAGCACACAAAGCTCCTGTTAACAGATTCTCAGATAATAGTCTTAAAGAGAGTACCGGATCTTTTAGGAGGTGGGTTTAGCCTTAATTCAATGCGTTTTTAGTTAATATGGACACGCTATACCAGGTCTACTGAGGATACTTGAAGGAGTTAGAAAAATTTTTTTGCATGAGTGCCTGCAGCAAAGCAAGGCACCCTTCAGCTTCCTGAGTTTATTCCTTCACCTGCTCCACGTGACTGCTGCTGCAGCAAGAGTTGATGTTACAGATGCGGTGACTACGGGCACGCTTTTGTAATGAGATAAATAGAAGTGGGTCTGGAGAGAGTGGAGTGGGCTGAAACTCTGCTGTTTGTGTTTCCAGGGATGCTTGTCTGGAGGGGAAGATTGGCCCATTTTCCAGGGAGGGCCTTCCGTGGGCCAGCCCGCCTGCCCGCCCCGCCCTTCGCTGTGGTTTCTATGGATCTGGGAGCTGCTGTGAGCAGTGCCTCGTTCTTCTCCTGTCCCAACACCACTCCTGTTAGTTCAGGCTGGTGAACCTGGTCTCAGACAAACAAACAGTTGTTTCAGTTTTACTTTGGACCATCAAGCCTGGATCTCCGATTTTCTGTATATTATTGTACCATTAGGAATTTGGGGGTTGGAGGTATTGAGACCACTTTAGATGCGGTAGCTTTTGGGGACTCTTTTTTGGGGGGAGGGGGCATAGAATGTAGATCTAGAAGGATGCCCAGGTCCTAAGGGAGGGTGTTTTCACAAACTGACCACGTGGGTATGTCCCGCATCCAGATCAGAACAGCGAAGTTGGCCAGCGCACGGCAAGACCCCTCCGTGCTGTGTGTGGTTGGAGGTGGCTGCCTCTGCTTGCTCACCTGCTCTCCCAGCGATGGGCATTTGGGTGGCTTCCTGTTCGGGGCCGTGGGAATAGGCCTGCCTGTCTAATGCAGGACACCTCTGGTGTCCCTGTTCCTGTTGGTGAGGGGGTGGTAAGTGTCCTGTTAGCCCTTCCCCCAGGTCAGCGAAGCTGCTCCTGAACCCGCTCTGTCGGCGGCCCTGTCTGCAGGGACCTTTCCTTGCTGTGCAGGGTTTACACCGCAGACCCTCAGGATGGAGGCTGCCTCCTGCCTACCGCCCTCCCTTGCCTTCTTTCCAGCTGTTTGTCCAGAAACAGTCAAGTGCCTGATAGTTTCCGGCACTGTCTCAGACATTAGATTTTAGAGTTAGGATGTCTATGGGCTCTTCATTCCTGGTTAGTGAAATAATTGCAGCTTCATACTCGGAGTGGTGAGGGTACAGCCCTTCAGCAGGAAATGGTTTCCTTGAAAATGCGGAGCAACCTCCGGGGTCCCCGGGGCTCTCCCTGGCTCTTGCTTGACCTCAGTGGTCAGTGGGGGCTCTCTTGGCTGAGTCCAGACCGCCCCTCCTGACCCCGAGTCCATCTCACACCCCTGTGCCTGCCTGTCCATGTTGCTGTCTGAAGGGAAGCGCCCTCTGCAGCTCTGGGTTCGGACTGATCTGGGTCTGAATGGTTACATATTGGCCTCCTCAGTCTGTGCTGTTTGTGCCAATTATGTGGAGACACAAAAGGAAAAAAAAATCTACGTGTTGCCAGAGCGCTGTTATTCTCAAGGGGTTGTTTTCTTTGTTCCTCTGACTGCGTCCTGGGATCTGCCCCGCACAACCCACCCCCCACCCCCCCAAAAGGCCACACTCAACCCAGGAAGCGCGTAAGGACCCCGGGGCTGGAGAGAGAGGGGCATGTGCCTTGAGAAGTCTCCAGTGGCGGTACCAAGGCAAATATTTATTTTGAGGGTGGGGGCTGGGAGGGCCAGGCTTCCCTTCACTTTGTTCAGGTGAGGAGTCTGGGCGGTGAGAATGCTATCTGGTTAAGAGCTGGGCTGCTGTGAGGGAAGGTGGGGGCCAGAGCAGGGAGGGAAACAGAGATGCGCTCCTCGAAGAGGCAGGCGCAGGCGCAAAGGGGCCTGTGACTCACCAGGTGGAGGGAGCGAGGTCTGACCCTGGGGACGCAGGGGTGGGACCGTATTGGGGCAGGAGGGTTCCACCTCCAGATGCCCGAAGGGCCTGAGGTTTGGGCAGGAGGGGTGCTCAGCTACCAGGGATGGGTCCATAGGCACTGGGATTTGGAGAGGAAGCACGCAGCCCCTGCAGGGGGGCTCCAGTGGATGGTTTCAGGAGTCACCCTGCCTGTCACCCTGGCTGGGGGGCTGGCATCTGGACCTCATGGGCCATCAGGTCCCCCTCTGCAGATTCTTCGGTGGGTGGCAGGGGCACGCCAGCCCCTGGGGAGTGTTTCTTGCCAGGGGCACCTGTGCGATCGAGTCTAGGCCGCGGCGGCCTCTCAGGTCCTGTTCCCCCTGCTGGTGAGTCTCCTGGACGGCGTCTCCGGCCCAGAGCGCAGGCCCTGTGGCGCTCGCTGATGCCTGTCTCCACCTCTGACTCGGCCTGTTGGCTGTTTGTCTTCTCACTTGGTGGCTCGAGTCCGCAGATGGGCAGAGGCCACATGCTGGCAGTGCAGAGGTGAGCAGGCCGCTCGCTGTGTGAGTCAGGGCAGGCGCGGGCTTCAGGCCCGGTGTGTACCGGGCTGGGAAGGCTGGACGGGGCTCCTGGGGACGTGAAGTCGCTCAGTCGTGTCCGACTCTTTGCAACCCCCTGGACTGTAGCCCATCAGGCTCCTCTGTCTATGGGATTCTTCAGGCAAGAGTACTGGAAAAAAAAAGAAAAAAAAAAAAAAAAAGAGTACTGGAGTGGGTTGCCGTTTCCTTCTCCAGGGGATCTTCCTGACCCAGGGATTAAACACAGGTCTCCCGCACTGCAGGCAGATTCTTTACTGTCTGAGCCACAAGAGAAGCCAGGAGCTCCTGGAGGAAGCCCCATTTGAACCCCAGAGATGGGAAGCTCATGCCACTGGGGTGGGGTGGAGTGGGGAGTGATCACTGATAGGACACCTTGGTCTCTTACCTCCCAAGGAGGCTTTGGAAAACTCATCTCTGCCCAAAGAAATCTCCCTGTCTTCACACAAAAACTTTTTTTTTTTTCCCCACTTAAAAAAAGTTTTACCCTGGTTTCTCAATTTGGACTTGCTTTTCTGATCATCTTATATTGGGGCATAAGAAAATTATGTATCTCTTTCTGCCTACTGCCTAAATCTAGAGTTTCCCCCTCAAACATTCCAAGCCCCCAAGTGCTTTTGCGCAACTGGCTTGGCAGGAGAATCTTGCAGTGGGGGACAGTTGGGTGATGTGCTTCTAAGAGTCGTGGTGACCCTGCCTGGCCGGTGAGCAGAGTCTGGACGTGTGGGAGTGCTGCTTTTCTGAGAGTGGCTCAGAGTTCTAGACTTAGACTTCAGAGCCTATGTTTTATTTTTCCTAGAGTTCGAACTTCTGCATCTGGTGAGGTGTGCAGGTTGAGGGGTGTCATGCTCAGGATTTTTGGTTTCCAGATCACCTTCTTGGATATTAAAGAATCTCTGGGTGGCCTGGAACGGTGGGACCCTGCACGCACTGCTGGAGACACCCGGGCGCTGGGTGTAGGTCAGGGCACGGCAGGGGAGACCCCGCACCTGAGTCTGCAGAGCCCTTACCCACTGGGTGGGCTGTGGGCACCTACTCTGGGTGTCTGTGTCCCACAGCCTGGGGTCTGGGATTTGTGTGAACAAGACGTTTGCTATTAAGAGAGATGAAAGTCGTGTTTACAAGTCAGGGAGGATCTCTTTTGCTCAACATATTGTGTTGAAAAATTTGAAACATATGGAAGAGTTGAAAGAATGTTCAGGGTGAAGTCTTACATATCCATTGCTTTGCTTCTCTGCTTGCATTGTCTGTCTTTCCAGCCAGAGCATGACTGTTCAGCTGGCATTTGTAACACAATGCAGAGCTTTCCTAGGCTAGTTCCACGTTGGTTTGGAATCAGAGGATTTCTGGAAGCGGTGTTGTGGTGTCAGATTCCAGGTGCGGTGCAGACCCAGCAGGGACAAGTTGCTTATTACTTGTACATCAAATACGAAGTCCCTTGGACTGCAAGGAGATCCAACCAGTCCATCCTAAAGGAGATCAGTCCTGAATATTTTCATTGGAAGGACTGATGCTGAAGCTGAAGCTCCAATACTTTGGCCACCTGATGTGAAGAACTGACTCATTAGAAAAGACCCAGATGCTGGGAATGATTGAAGGCGGGAGAAGAAGGGGACGACAGAGGGTGAGATGGTTGGATGGCATCGCCGGCACGATGGACATGAGATTGAGCAAGCTTCAGGATATAGTGAAGGACAGGGAGGCCTGATGTGCTACAGTCCAAGTTGTAGCAAAGATCAGACACGACTGAGCAACTGAACAACAGCAACAGAATACGAAGTCTCTTCTGCTGGGGCAGTTGGCTTCACTTGTGTTTGGAAGCATGGTTTTTGTTGTTAATCTTTTCTTATTTTATTTTTCGTTTTATTGAAGTATAGTTGATATACAGTGTCGTCTTAATTTCAGGTATACAGCATGGTGGTTCACTTACACATGTGTGTATATGTATATTCTTTTTCATTCTTTTTTCCTTATAGATTATTAGGGAACATTGAGTGTAGTTCTCTGTGCTATACAGCGGTTCCCTGTTGGTTGTCTATTTTATGTAGAGTTAATCTCTACATAATCTCTACGATCTCTGTTGTTAATCTTGATACAGTTCAGCCTTGAACGCAAAGGGAAGCTTCGGATTGAGCTCTGACTTGAATCCTGCGGCTGACCACGTGTGTGTCTGGGAGGGCAGCCCCTCTTTGGGCCGTGCTCTTTTGGCTGCGGGGATGGCCTGCCATCCTCTGTGTCCAGGACTTTGGTTTTCTCAGCAGCCGGTGTGTTGCTGTGGAGCACAGGCATTTTCTTGCTGGATCGTGTTGCACCGTGAACACTTCCTGGAAGCAGAAGGACGTTGTGCAGGGTCACAGCCTGAAGGCCTTGTTACGACATCTGGGGGTGTGCGAGGGGCAGCAGGAGGAACCCCATCCGTGAGGATAGCCTCCAACATCTCTCTCTCATTCCCCTGCCTCGGCCAGGAGAGTGAAAGCAGGTGTGGAGTTGTCCCTAATCCAGATGGCACACCAGTGTGATTGTGAGCACACGGTCAGTGCTGCAGGTGTGAGGAATGCGCCTCGGTGTGTGTGTGCACGTGCGCATGTGTGCGTGGCCTGTGTACTGGGTGTCTAGTTCAGCTCTCATCACCTCTCCGCTTCAGGAGTTCCGGGCATATCCCAGGCTGAACCGGGAGCTGAATGGCCCCATGGTTCCTGACTTAGCAGTGTTAATTACAGTGTTAATTACAGAACCTGATTAGGCCCCCGAGTTCCCTTCCCCAGACTGGGCCCACGTGGGGCGTGTCTTCTGGGCTGTCCTTGAGCCAGCGATGACCTCACAGAGGGCCAGCCGTCCCAGCCTCCTCCTCCTTGTCTGACCCCCTGCAGCTCTCTCCACATCCTGCCCAGAGCTGGCCTGTGACCACACGGCCTTTCCAGGAATTGAGTCAGCATATTCTGTCCCTGTACCGTCTCTCTCAGCATCTCTCCCCCACCTCCTTTTTTTTTTCCCCTTTTTGGGACGTGCTGTGTGTGAGGCTTGTGGTGGGATCACAGTTCCCCAACCAGGGACGGATCTCAGGGCCTCGATAGTGAGAGCACGGAGTCCTAACCTCTGGACCCCCAGGGAAGTCTCTCTCGCCGTCTTCCGCACGGCTGCTGTCTGCACTGTGCGGGGCTGACTCCAGGATGCCCCCAGGTTGGACCGGCTGGTCAGACCTTGTTCCCTCCTGACTTGGGCTTTCAGGCCGTCTTAGCCCACCGCCCTGTCTTTGCTTCCAAACCAGACTTCCACATGCTGAGCCTGTGGGGTCTCAAATACCTAGCCAGAGCCCCGGCTTTCAATCTCCACTCTGTCAGCCTCAACTTTTCAAAGTCCAGGCAGGCTTTTTAGGGAGGGAACTCACTGCAGGATGAACCTGAGTGGTCACCTCTTCATTTGTTGCTTGTCTGGGTGGGGGTGACCTTCCACACCCCCTGAGTGTCCGCCCTTTCCTCCCCCTTCTCGTCTCACTTGCTCACGAGGACCACCTCTCCCTGCAAAGTGGGAGAAAGCTTAATAGTCTGCTATGTCACCTGCTGATGGGGTGGGGGTCCTCTTGGTCTAACAGTTTAGGTTAAAAAGAAGGCCCAGTCTCCCTCGCGCATTTTCACGGTGGAAGGAGATTTCAGATGTCCTGCTTATCCATGTCAACAACAGGCTACCAGAGTTCTTCTTATGGCTTGGCTTTCTCTACATATTAAAAAGCCACTTGTAGGGGCTTCCCTGGTGGCTCGGTGGTAAAGAATCTGCCTGCCAATGCAGGAGAGCTGGATTCGATCCCTGGTCCAGGAAGATCCCACATGCCACGGAGCACTCACGCCCATGTGCGACAGACGCTGAGGCTGTGCTCTAGGGCCTGGGAGACACAACTCGAGGGTAGCCACCACTTAACACAGCTAGAGAAAGCCTGCACACAGCAACACAGACCCGGTGCAACCAGAAACAAACACATAAATTGCGTGTTAAAAAAAAAATGCCACTTGTTTGTGTGACCTTACCTTAAGTCCCAGGGACCTGGGGAGGTCACTTTACTCGCCCTTGTAGCCGAGCTCCCTGTTGGTACCCCCTCCCCTTCTCCCGGGATGTCTCTCCCATAGAAACGTAATGCGATTTACAGTTACATTTGTGACTGTGGTGTTTGTGTGGGTGTGTTAGGGTGTCTTTTCCTGAGAGGACAGGAGCATGTGGTCTAGTTCTGTTTTATTCCCAGAGTTACTCCTGGTGGCCTTGGCAATCGCTGGTTAAACACAAGGACTGTCTAAATTGGCATTCGTGTCTTGAAGCCTTGGGACAGGACTCTCCAGACTGCTGTGACCACACGTTGATTCTTCAGCAACTGCTGCCTGGGAATCCTGTAGGAAGATACTGTATACAAGCCATTGCAGCGAACTTTTCCAGAAACTTGTGTCTGGAAGATCCATTTTCCATGGTTACTGTTACACTGGCCATTGTTACGTAACTCCTTTTAGATTCAGATACAGGGATTTTTTTTTTTTAAGCCTGGGTATTGGGAACAAAAAAAAAAAACAACCCATGACTTGAAGAGTGATGACTTTGAGATTGCCTTTTGGAGCTTTCCGGAAATAAACCTTTTCATCAGAAACTTAAGTTTATTTGACTGCGAGTTTCTCTCTAGGCTTAAAGACGTCTTGTTGCCGGGACCATTCTTGGTTAGGAGCCGGGAGGAGCTGTGTCCACGCGAGCAGGGTCCCCGAGACTCAAAGCCCCTCGAAGGCCCAGGGCTTTCTCGTGTTTTCCGTGACCGAAGCCCACGTGGTCCTCTTTCTGCCGCTCTCACTGTGCAGAGAGGGGCGGGAAACGGGGCTGGCGGCCGGCCTGGGCGCAGTGGACAGAGACCTCCCCCAACCCCGGCCAGCAGCTCACTTTGTCTCCTCGCTCTTTGCTCTGTGTGTTACAATCCCTGATGTTTAGGTTCCAGTCCTTCCTCTGAGTTTGGAAGGGAGCAGCGTCTTGCTGAGTCTTCTCCTAAAGCTCCCCCTCCCCAGGCAGCCAGGCTACACTTGTGCTGGGCCAACCCCTTTGGAGCCGAGCCCTTCCCCAGAACTTCCTGCTCTTCCGTCGGGGGACCGTTTGATCACGCGTGGTCCTCTCTGGGCCCGGCTCCTGTGTCTGGAAAGCCTCCCCCGGGGGAGGCAGCTGTCCGCGATCTGTCACTTGGGTGGTGGACGGCCAGGCTCACACCCAGGCCAGCTGGCCTGGAGGCCACACCCCTCCCCCCACACCTCACCCTGCCCCAGTGGCTCTGTTTCAGACTCTAGTTATGGATTAGTTTCAGGGGGACAGAGGACATCAACAGGTACTTAGAAATGCCCTGCATAGCGAGGACGCTCGGGAGAAGCCGGCCTGGGGTGGTGGATGCTCAGCGGGCGTCCAGGTGGAGGGTCTGGCTCAGCCCATGGGCCTGGGGCACAGCTCTGCTCCTGCGTGGCTTTGCCTTGTAAGGGACACCATTGCCTGGATGCCTCCTTGACAGCCGCGCCTGCTCTGGATTCCAGAAATTTCTATGAAACATTCATGAGCACCCTCCTGGTTTCTCCTCTTTCCCTTCCTTAATAAAATCCATGCTAGCACCAGCTGTTTATTGTGTGGGGACCCCTCCCTCCATTGAGGACTTAACATGCAGTGTGTCCTTTAGGATAGAGGTGGTCCAAACCCCCATTTATAGGCCAGGAGCCTGAGGCCTGGGATTTAAAGCTTTGCCCCCAGTCCATCCACGCCTAAAGGCGGCTGAGTTCAGATCTGAACTCGGGACTCGTACACCAACACTACCTGCTCCCTCCTCGTACAATTTTTCTGTTAAAAAAGTTTTTTTAAACTACTTAATTAGGTTGTGCCAGGTCTTATTTGCAGCACACAGAATCTTTAGTGCAACACCAAACTCTTAGTTGCGGCCTGTGGGATCTAGTTCTCTGACCAGGGATTGAGCCCTGGCCCCCTGCATTGAGAGTCCAGCGTCTTAGCCACTGGACCAGCTCAGGGAAGTTCTGGGATGTTTTAATGATGCAGAAAGGAAACCTCACAGACCTGCCCAGGTTCTGTATGGGGGCTAGGAGTTCCCTGCGGTCTGTGCGCTTCTCTTGAAAGTGGCTGCAGAGGACGTCGCACCTGCCAGCCTGCTTTTACCCCGTTGCTATGGTTGGTGGCATGGACCATGCTGGGAGGACACAGAGCTCCAGCTGGCGGCCTGTGGTGACAAGTTCCCAGGCGGGAGGAGGCAGAGATTCCAAAGAGCACGGTTATGAAAATTCCACCGGAGTTCACAAAATCTGAGACACCTTGATTCCAGGCTGCTTGAAACTACAGCTCTTAAATTTAAGGCACCCGAATTATGTGACGTTTTAACAGTAAAGATGCCAGCAAGCCATTCATCTTGCTGTTGTTGCTCAGTTGCTCAGTCATGTCATCTCTTTGCAATCTCATGGACTGCAGCATGCCAGGCTTACCTGTCTTTCACTATCTCCCGGAATTTGCTCAAACTCATGTCCATTGAGTCAGTGATTCTATCTAACCATCTCACCCTCTGTTGTCTCCTTCTCCTACCTTCAGTCTTTCCCAGCATCAGGGTCTTTTCCAATCAGTCAGTTCTTCGCATCAGGTGAGTCAAAATATTGGAGCTTCAGCTTCAGCATCATTCCTTCGAATGAACACTCAGGACTGATTTCCTTTAGGGTTGACTGGTTTGATCTCCTTGCAGTACATGGGACTCTCAAGAGTCTTCTCCAACACCACAGTTCGAAAGCATCAGTTCTTCAGCACTCAGCCTTCTTTGTGGTCCAACTCTCACATCTGTACGTGACTGCTGGAAAAACCGTAGCTTTGACTAGATGGACCTTTGTCGGCAGTTCATTTTCAACATGTGCCAATAGAAGTTGCTCTTCCTCTGAGCTATAATTAACTTAATAGGGAGGAATTGATGCCCCCCAAAGTCAGTGTGATTGGCCTGAAGTCACGCAGAGCCAGGTTGCAGAGCTGGAAGCGGCCAAGTCCAGTGCTCGCCCAGTGCTGGTTTGTGGGAGAGCGGGGCCAGGTTTCTGTGTGGGCCTCGACCCGGGACCTGCCTTCCACTGTGGGCATGGGCAGTGGCTCAGATGGCTCCGTCTCTGTTTCCGAGGGTGATGCTGGGGGGCAGAGAAGGGAGGAGGCTGAAGGGAGGAGGCTCGCCTGGGCTTGTCCAGTAGTTGCCTTTGCCAGGCCGGTGGTTCTCGGAGTTCCGTCCAGTGCGCTCTGTCCACAGCGTCCCTTTCACGGGCATTGGGTGCCGGTCCGTGTTCTTGTTCGGTTCTAGGCCAGACTCGCCTGCAGGTGTGGCTTAATCCTGCTTTCCCATCTGCGCTGGGGGCAGACCGGGGCGAGGCGGTGGGCAGGGGCCCCGGGTGCTGGGGAAGGAGTGGGACGCACTGGAGGCCATGCCCCCGTCCTCCTGAATCCCCCGAGAAGGCGCTGGCGGGGAGGGGAGTGCAGTGCTGCTGCTGAGAGGCCCCACCTGCTGGGCAGCGCTTTCCTGAGGGGCCGTGTGCCCGGGGACGGAACAGTTGCTCTCAGAGGTGGATTGTATGGCTGCAGTGCTCTTGTGCACTCCCGTTTCCCAGCTTTCTGGACCTACAGTTTCTGTAAGAGAAACTGCACACACCAGAAGGTTTCCGTGTGAGGGGTGTTGGCAGACCACCCCGGAACCACCCTCAAGATGCTGGGTGTTCTCACCCCCCGAGGCGTTGCCCCAGCCGCCACCCCCCCTCCACCCCCTGTCT
>SJXQ01011991.1:292910-315416 GCA_006408695.1 Aepyceros melampus | reverse complement strand
CTGCTTCTCCCGCGGACCAGGTGGTTCCCGCGGGCATGCATTGCTTGGGCTTCCTTCCTGGCCCGGCCTGTACACTTGTATCCTCTTGTCTTCCTGTCCCTCCGGGCCACCGGCACCCCAGCTGCATGCATGCCTGGCAGCAATAGACGCCCCGTGAATGCTCGGGGGAGGAACCCTTCCTGACTGTTCTACTCTGCGCTCCAGGCCTGGGAATAAAGCAGAAATGCTGTGCCCTTCCTTTCCTTCTCTCATGCCCGGCACATTTTCAGTTGAACTTCCTCTGGCCTTACCTGGTGGCTCAGGCTGTAAAAAAAATCCACCTGCAGTGCAGGAGACTTGGGTTCGATCCCTGGGTTGGGAAGGTCCCCTGGAGGAGGGCGTGGCAACCCACTCCAGTATCCTTGCCTGGAGAATCCCATGGACAGAGGAGCTTGGTGGGCTGCCAGTCCACGGGGTCGCAAAGAGTCGAACATGACTGAGTGACCAAGCACAGCACTGGGATTTTCTGGGCTTCCCTGGGACTCAGATGATAAAGAATCCACCTGCAATGCGGGAGACCTGGGTTCAGTCCCTGGGTTGGGGAGATCCCTGGAACGAGGGCATGGCAACCCACTTCCATATTCTTGGCTGGAGAATCCCAGAGACAGAGGAGCCTGGTGGGCTGCAGTCCACGGGGCCACAAAGAGTTGGATGTGATTGAGTGACTAAGCACACACTTGTGTTTTCCGCTCCGTTGTGTAACTTTTGACTGTGCGAGGCATATACGGTAGTGTCTTAAGGAGAGTCTTTGATGTCTGGCCCTGCTCTTTCTATCTGTGTGCCTTTGGGGAAGCTGTTTGAAATCCTGAGCCTCTGTTTTCTCCTCATTTTCTTGGAGGAAGTGGGTTTCCACACCTGGTACCCTTGGCTTGTCTTCCTGCCAGCTTCCTCCCCGCTCCTGTCTCAGCTCAGACCGAGGTCTGCTGAGTGGATACACATTCATTGGACCCCTCAGGAGACTTCATATCTTCTCCATGTCCTGAGGTCAGCGGTGCAGATCCTCAGCTGGCGAGGTTGCACCGTGGGCGGGGTGATCCCCCGCCAGCCGGGTCTCTGCAGTGGGAGTCACCCTCCCTAATGCGGTTGAGCCAGAAGCCGGCCATGCAGCTGCTGTTGATGGACGGATGCAGGCAGAAGCATCCTTGGTCCTGCAGAGTAAGATCTGATTGCCTGGGGATGCTGGGGCCAATTGGAAGGACTTGTGTCAGCGTCCATCTGCAGGGCTGTCCTAACAAGCCATCACAGACTGGGAGGCTGAAGAAATGGATGTTGATCATCTCACAGCTTTGAGGCTAGAAGTGTGAGATCAGGGTGTCGGGCTGGTTGCTTTCTCCTGAGGCCTCTCTCCTTGGCTTAATTATGGATGGACACCTTTTTCCCTGTGTCCCGACATGGCCTTTTCTGTGTGCACGTCCTGGTATCTCTCTCTTACGAGGACACCGGTCCTATTGGATTGATGACCTCATTTAGCCCTATTTATTTCCTTTAAGGCCTCATCTGCAAATACAGCCACACTGGGGGGCAGGGCTTCAGCACAGGAATTGGGAGGTGGTGGTGGACACAGTTCAGTCCCTAACAGCATCCTGCCCTGCCCTGGCCTCCCTGGTATCACTCGTATGTTGTACCCGAGGATCTGTTGTTTCTACAGCATCACAGGGGTTTCATTACGCACTCAGATCAGGCAGGGCTCTGGTACTGCAGGTGTGGGGTCAGCCAGTCCTTGATTTCCAAGGTGAGAGGGACCAGGAGGCAGTGACTTTCCCAACCTGAACACAGCTATGTATTTTCTCTCTTTATTATAGCTTATTCTTATAATGTCGTTACATCTTTGATAACGTTTTTGAAGTGAAAGTGTTAGTCGCTCGATCATGTCCGACTGTTGGCGGCCCCATAGACTGTAGCCCGCCAGGCTCCTCTCTCTGTCCATGGGATTCTCCAGGCAAGGATACTGGAGTGGATTGCGATGCCCTTCTCCAAGGGAAGCCCCCATAATATCTTTATTTACTTATTCTTAATTGTATTTATTGTGTCTGTATTTTTATATGTTTATTATAATTCTGTCTTCATTGAGATTTCAGAGACTAATTTGTACTGGGAAAAAAAATACTGGCTGTGAGGTTACGGCTTTATAAAAAGCTCAACAGAGTATGTGTTCAGATCAAAGCAGTTTTTAAAAAATGTAAAATTATAAAAAAATATAAAATTTAGTTGAAGAGAGAAGCCTAGTGCAAAGTAGAAATAATTGTTGACACTGAGACATCAGTCCCTACTTGCCTCCCTGGGTCCTGATGTGGAGGGTTATTGCCCAGGGAGCAGGTGGGGGGGGGGTCCAAGCTCCGTGTCCCAGGGGTGAGCCCAGCAGCTTATCCTTCGAGTCTGGCCCAGAGACAGCCTCCAGAAGAGCGCGTGGGACTGGCTATCTTCCCTTTGTCTGAAGATGACCATTCTGCCGCCTGCCTCCTGCCACATTCAGCTCTTTCTGGAGCTCTGGCTCTTGATCCAGCTAAGAACCATGAAAACGCTGATACTGCTGGATTGTGGATTGATTTCATTGAGTTTATCACAAGTCTTGAACCCAGCACTGGACAGTTTCACAACTTTGATTTTTCTTTCACCTACTCTCTTCGAATATTTTTTTAAACACACAGAGTTTTAAAGGTGACAGAAATAAAGCTGGCCATCAGCCCAAGCCCCACACCCACTAAATTACGTCTTCTCAAAGACATTTTGTGTCATGCCCCTCCCCCCTTGGCTTCCTGGAATTGACTTTGATCCCCTTGGGTCCTGACCCAGAAGCCAGGGTGGCCGTTGCGGGTCACTGCGCTCAGCCATCCACAGTGAGCCTTGGGGAGTGGTGCTGGGCTTCAGATGGTGTTTCCTCCTGTCGTCCAAAGAGAGAGACGAGCAGGTCAAGCTCTGGACGTTTTCATTGGAAAAACAACCTCCAAGCCACATGCAAACCAAGGAATACAAAGGAAGGGTTATTCACTTTTAGATCCTCAGAATAACATGGGCCTCATCACTCTTCAGCAGCAGGAGGCCATGGTTAGGTGGCCTCCCCACACCGTCCAGGAGGGCAGAACTGTCAGAGCGGACAACCTTGGCATGTTCGAAACTGGCTCTGTTAATGATAACAATTTGCAGATTACTGGACATGAATCATGCTAATCAGGTTATGTTTATTAATCAGTTTAATCCTCAAGCAACTCCAAGATACAGATAGGATTCTCGGTTTGTAGATGTGGGAACATGAGGCTCAGAGTGGAATACTCATTCATGTATGCATAGAAAATAGAGAATTGTGTGTGTGGTGTGTTTTCATGTGTACAAATGCTGTGTGTGTGTAGTGACGGAAGGTAGAAGAAAAATCTAAGCGTGAACTTTTTGAGTGAAACGTTGCTTTTCTAAAACTTGCAAAACAAAGCAAACATATAAAATGTACATAGCATAACAAAAGCACCTCCCAGGCACCCAGCAGCCAGCTTCAGTGGCCGCCAACCCAGTGGCCAGCCTTCTTTGCTCTCTATATCCTGCTACCCATCAGTATTGCTTTGCAGCAAGTCCAAGCCATCCTATCATTTCATCCATAAATATTTCAGTATCACCTCCAAAAGAGAATTCTTAAAAAAAAAACAAGTGCATGTGACCACCTCACCATTGTCACACTAAAAATTGAACAGTTGGATTTCCCTGGTGGTCCAGTGGTTAAGACTCTGAGCTTCCTCTGCAGAGGGCTTAGGTTTGATCCCTGGGGAACTAAGATCCCGTATGCTACACCTCTCAGTCAAAAAAAGAGAGAACAGTGTCTTATTGTCATGACATGTCCAGTTGGTGTCCAAATCTCCAATTGTCTCAGGACTCTCATAATATTTTTTTGGTTTCTTTGAAGCAGGATCTGAATAATGTCCACACACTGCAGGTGGTCAGAGCATTTCCTGTGTCCCTTCCGATGGGTGGGTCCTGCAGCTGTCTTCCTTCTCTTCTCATGGAGTTGATTTCTTAACAGAACTGCAGTGCCTGGTAACACTTCCTTGGTCTGGAATTTGGGGGACCGCAACCCCTTAGAATTCTTGTACATGCTGCCCCTGTGTTTTCCTATAAATTGGTGGTTGCGGAGGCTGGTGTCTGGGTTCTTCCTGGTTTTGTCTGCCCAGACGACTTCTGGGGTGGAGGCTGGGCTTCATCAGGGGACGACCTCTGAGTTGTCTTTCTTTGAAGTGCTCATCATCTGGGTGCGTTCATGCTCAGAGGTCGCAACAGGGAGACTTTGTGATTCTGAAATTCCTTCTTTTCGAGTTGTTGGGAAGCCTCTGGGGGAGGCAGTGTTTCTTTCCCCGGGCAGATCTGGTCTCTGCTCATCTCTGGGGCATGGTGACTGCTGATGCCTTGCAGCAGAAGAAAGCAGCCTCCCTGACACCGGTTTTATCAGTGCCTAGCACGAGAGATGCAGGCTTGCTGGGATGGCGCCAGCTTCTGGGAGTGGGGTCCAGTTTCCCACTCCAGGGTGGGGACCATCCACCAAGTGACCACCCCAGCCCTAGTCGCCGTCACCGGGACATCCAGCAAGTGACCAGCCCAGCCCTGGTCGCCCTCACCGGGATAAGCTGTGAGCTGTGTTTTGTGCTGTGCGTGTGTGTGTGCCTGCGTGCTCAGTGGTGTCCGACTCTGTGACTCCCTGGACTGTAGCCCGCCAGGCTCCTCTGTCCTCGGAATTTCCCCTGGCAAAAATGTTGGAGTGGGATGCCATTTCTTCCTCCAAGGAATCTTCTCGACCCAGGGATCAAACCTGTCTCTTGCATTGCAGGTGGATTCTTTCCCTCTGAGCCGTCAGGGAAGCCCTGTGTTTATGGCATCCGGGGACAAAACAGCAAGTGCGTGCCCAGGGACAGAGCTGGCCGCACTGGGTGCCTGCGGGGAGACACCAAGAGGGAGGGCGTGGAGGTGGGGACAGTGGCCAGATGGCCTCGGTTTGAGCTTGGACCATGCTGTGTCCTCAGCAGCTGGTGGCTCTGTTCCCACCCCCCGCCTCCTGTCCAGCAGGACGATGCTGTGCCTTCTCTCCCAGCTGTGTCTGAGTGCTGGAAGGGGTGGTGTTGGAAGGCTGCCTCCCGCCAGCGCTGAGCACAGCACCCGGGACAGTGTGTGCTGTGTGATCAGCCGCGTCCGCCTCTGTGCCAGCCAGGCTCCCCTGTCAATGGGATTCTCCAGGCAAGAATGCTGGAGTGGGTTGCCATTTCCTGCTCCTGGGACAGTGTAGGCACTGTTAATCTTGTTTCCAGGGGCGAGCGTCAGGGTCATAATAGTGGGGGATGGGGGGTCACTGTGGCCTCGTGACAGCCGGCTGTACTCGGCTCCCCACGGCTAGGGCGGTGGGCCCTGTGCGGTCCAGCGACACCCCCGCACACTGATAAGAAGTACTGCTCCCAGTGAGCGGGTCACGCGGGGGTGAGCCGGGGTCGAGGAGGGGTGGCGCAGGCCCAGGATGGAACCGGAACAGCACAGGGTGGAAGCTCACAGTCTACTTTGTAGCGAGGCTCTGGGGCTGGTGAATGATGGAGGCTAAAGCGTGGAGCCCTCGAGGTGAGGGTCCTTGGAGGAGAGGGTGCGGGTGGAATGCGGCTGCGACCGAGGTCCGAGGATGGCGCTTCCGCCCGCCGGTCCGTGTGACCCCCACCTCCCCGCCACGCTCCTAGGCTTTGCCCCAAAGCCCGAGGTAGCCGTGCACCTGCCTCCCCTCCGTTCCAGGAGACTTGCTCATCACACAAAGCGGGAAAATGGAAGGTTGTACAGGAGAGCCCGCCCAGCAAGGCTCTGCTGCCTGATTGGGGGGGCCTGGGGGTGGCGGTGCACGTCCAACAGAATGATGGGGGGAGGGCCTCTTTAGGGCTCAGGGCGATTCTTGGATATTGCCTGCTAACTAGGTATTGCATTCTCGTTAAGCTAATTCCATGCGCAAATTCTAGGTGAAATGTCTCCATTGCAAAATATGATTTTTTTTTTTAATTTAAATAAACGTCTTGAAAATGTGTTCCTCCTGAGTCCACACAGTGTGAATGTCATTTTAAAATGTCAGGGTTACCTTTCTTAAGGTGAAGATGGGGCAGCTGTGAAATTTAGTAAAGAAAATTGAGACTGATCACTTGAACGGTCTTTGACTTCATTTTGGGGGTGGTAACTGTTGAACGTTAAATTCCTATTTCATGCTGATGTCTGCTTTGAAACTGGAGATGTTGATGTGGTCTTAAGGGAATGTCTCCATCACGAGAGAGGGGACTGGTTAATGAAGTGGGTGGGCTTCGTGGGTGTTCTATCCGATGGCTGTTTTTCAAAGTCAAGGCCGCTCAGCCACGGATCCAGAGGCATAGGATGTTCCCGTCGATGCAAACCTGGGGAGCAGCTGTGACGGGCATCCCTGGAGCAGCCCCGTGGGAAGACCTTCACTGCAGCACAGATGTCCTGGCCTGTCTCCTCCCAGGGGAAGGCTCCACATGGCTGTTGCCTCTGCTTATAATTCCTCTCTGTTTACTTGGAGGCTGGGAGTTAGATTTTTATTTTTGCAGCAAGAAAATCATTTGAAAATGTGGAAGATCACCCTTGTAATCCTAGGATGGAAAATGATTTACATTGCACAAAAGCGTTTTGTGAATAATTTATGGTAACAAGGAATGAATTCTTTGGAGAAGAAAAAAAACACCTTTAAAAAACACATACCTACCAGCAGTAGCAGCTTGGCAAGATTGTTGTACATAAATTAAAGTCAAAAGGAGGTGCGTTACGGGGTGTGAATTAATGGGGACGATGCGAGGAAGTTCACCACCATCCTGCGGTTGGAAATTGGAGGCCCTTGATGCTTGTTTGGGTTGAGAAAAGTGATGCCGCGTAAGACACCTGAAAACGAAGGGACCACTGTCTTCCTCGGAGATTGTGAGTGAGCCTGGATGAGTTCTGGTAGCATTTATCCCAGAACTGTGCAGTCAGACTTCCACTGATGGGATGAAACTGTGGAACCGATAGAAGAGTGAGATGTTTTGGGAAGCGTTCCTCTCCATACTTTTGGGATGATGGTGGTCTTGTCTTGTTTTTCGTCTGAAATGGAAATACTGGAGTCTTCCATGAACTGTATCAGCCTAGGTCTCCTGCACTGCGGGCAGATTCTCTGCTGTCTGCGCTGCTAGGGAAGCGAGGGGAGGGAAGGTTGTAGTGCCTCTGTGACAGCAGTGATCCTCAGGAAGTGGTGTGGGACGGGAAACTGCAGGATCCCCGCAGAGCTGGTAGTGGGGGGCAGTGCGTGATTTTAGGAGCAGGATCTGGGTTGTCCAGCCACTGGCCAGACATGATTTTCAGTGTGGAGGTCTGGCCTGGGACGCTTTTAAACCTACTCAAGTCAAGAAGTTAATAGTAAGTGGGGAGAATGCCTGGAAAATAGCCGTCTTGTTAGTTTTATTCTTCATTTATTTCTCAGGCTGGGTTTATTTGTTCGTTTGGCTGTGCTGCTCGGCACGTGGACTCGTAGTTACCTGACTAGACGCTGAATCTTCACTCCTTGCAGCGGAAGCCAGAGTCCAGTGGAACCCATTGACCGCTAGGAAGTCCTCATCCTGTTATTTTTAAATAGACTATTAAGTAGACTCTTTAGACATACGTAATCTTGTGTTCATTGTAGGGTTATTCAAAGTAGGGACGGGCGGAAAAAAGTCCATAAGCAGGCATTTCAGGATGCCGTGTTTACGTGTTTTCATGTGCGTTTCAGATGGTCTTTGCTTCCATTCACATCTTAGAACAGAGGCTCTTCCAGTGTTTGGAGCCTCACACCCTGTTTTTAATATCTGGTAATAAAACTTAGACCGTCTTTACCCGATTGCATATGTTATCACCCTTTCAAGTGAATGGACATTTCAGAATTAGCCTCAGATTGCTGGGTATTGAAGCCGCTTCTGAGTTTTCGCTGTTCTAAACAATGCAATAAAGGACGTTTTCTTAATAGCAGCACTGAGCATTTGTTTCTTTGTGATGTCCTCTTCGATGGGTAATTGTTGTATCAAAGTGGTTTTTTCTTTAATGAAAATAGTGTATTGTTGCACTGATTCCAGAAAGGATACATTTGTACCAGTTTATCCTCTGAGGAGGAGAATGGACCTGCCTTCCCCACCCCCACATCTGGGCAACGCACTCTAGAGGGAAGGGGTGGAAAGCGGGGCCTTTGCCAGCCCAGTGGCTGGACCGAGACTGTCCTTTCGCCCAGCAGGCCCCAGGGACAGGCGACCACCTCCACACACGGGTCATTTCACTGGTGTTTTGTGATTTCTTCGGTGTCATAAAGAATCTGTCTGCCCGTGGAAGAGACCTAAGAGACCCAGGTTTAATCCCTGGATCAGGAAGATCCTCTGGAGGAAGAAATGACAACCTGCTCTGGTATTCTTGCCTAGAAAATTCATGGACAGAGGAGCCTGGTGGGCTACAGTCCACGGGCAGCAAAGAGGTGGACACGACTGAGCGACTGAGCGTGCACTCAGTTAACTATGGATATCATAATTATATCCCTGATTAATTATGGATATTGTGCAATAATGGTAGTGATTACCGACTTCTCCTTTTAGGTCTGGAACTTGGGAGTGGGATGGGGAAGCAAAGCAGCTGGGAGGTGGCTGTGGAGACGTGGTTGAGACTGCTCTTGCCATGTAGTTGGCGACCATTGTCGTCTTCCCCCAGCTGGCTTCCCACAGGAGCTTTGGGAGCACGCGCCTCTCCATCCTTTGTGACCTTCGGTGTGTGCAGGCCCCTTATGTGTGATGAATAGTTTTGATCGCTGTTTGTCTCTCGGTTACTTGATTGTCCTCCTGTGCGTTTCCCTGGTCTCTTCCTCGTCGGCCGTGCCAATGGTTTCCAAGCCCCCTTGCTCCGGAATCTGACTTGGTGTGGGGAGTGGCTCCAAGCCCCGCCTTTGGGGCCTGGTAAGCTTTCTAGCCCGGTTGTGAGAAAGCCCGTCTGTTGCCGTGTCGTGGTTAGAACACTGGTCCTTTTATGTCGTGGGAAGCAATTGTTGTGAGTCCTCTCCGGGGACCTCGTATTTCTGTGCCATATGCTGGAGCTGGCTGTGTGCTGGTGGTTGTAATAGCTGCAATTTAGTGGGCATCTACTGTGTGCCAAGAATTTTATGTAATTGGCTGCCTACTGTAATGATCTATAAAATCCCCACTGGCGTGGCAGGTAAGGATTAAGAGACTCAGAGAAGACTCATGTCACGTCAGGTTCTACAGATGGTCGATGGAGAAACCAGGCTTGGATCTGGGTGTGCCTGACCCCAGAGCCCACGGGGTCCACTGCAAATGGTACCCGTGGGGTCCAGGGCAGAGATGGCACAGCCAGCATCCCACTCGGCAGCTCCGGGCCGTGGGCGCCTTATGTTTGAGAGCTCGGGTTGAGCCCTCGTGTCCGAGGGCTGGAAGGGAATGATGACCCTCTGCATTCAGCTTGCTCCCGTTACTGTGCTAACCCGTCTCTACCTGGGATCCCCTGTGTGAGGCACTCATGTTTGCACGTGCGTCTGACCGTCACGCGTCTGACCTGTGAGTCGGGGCTGTCAGCCGTAGCAGGAGTCGAGGCTGAGCGGTTGGGGAGAGAAGGGAAGCTGGGCAGACGGATCTCCGGTCCCCAGCTGCCTGCCCGCCTGAGCAGGTGGAAGACCACGGAGCTGCCGTGGTTGCAGGGATGGGGCCGTCGGAGGTGTGTGCCTTACTGTGTGACGGGCTGGGCTTCAAGAATCCCTCTCCTGTAGGGCTTGGGAGGCGTGTGGCATCCTTGCACTAAGCTTCTCTGTGTGATGTTGGGAGTCAGGTAGGGCTGGGGAGGCAAGAATCTGCACCCAAGTACTTCAGGCAGCCTGCTGGCGCATGCGCCTTCTCTGTGTCCAGACATTTATCACTTCTTTCTGAAGTGGGCAGAGCCAGGAGCCTTGAAGTTTGTGTCAGAGAAAGGATGTGAGCTGTAAAGTACCTCTGACATAAATCTCACTGAAGTACTACCGGGGCTTCCCTAGAGGCTCAGACGGGAAAGAATCGTCCTGCAGTGCAGGAGACACAGGTTCAGTCCCTGGGTTGGAAAGACCCCCTGGAGAATTAGTGGCAACCCACTGTAGTACTCTTGCCTGGAGAATTCCATGGACAGAGGAGCCTGGTGGGCTAAGTCCAGGGGGTCGCAAAGAGTTGGGCATGAAGAGCTCCTGGAGGGGGTGTCCAGAAGGTGCAGGTCCGCCTAGAAGATGCAGTAGCATCTGAAAGGCGCAGTTGTGAGCCAAGTTGCTGCCAGGCTACCGAGCTGCCTGCAGTGAGCGTGCTGCCAGGCTACCGAGCTGCCTGCAGTGAGCGTGCTGCCAGGCTACCGAGCTGCCTGCAGTGAGCGTGCTGCCAGGCTACCGAGCTGCCTGCAGTGAGCGTGCTGCCAGGCTACCGAGCTGCCTGCAGTGAGCGTGCTGCCAGGCTACCGAGCTGCCTGCAGTGAGCGTGCTGCCAGGTTACTGAGCTGCCTGCAGTGAGCGTGGCCGGTTCTCAGAGTTGGTCTGTCAGTCTTCACGACTGAGGTCTTCTGCAAAGTTACTGCACAGAGCGAGTCGTTGCCAGGACTCTGACGGGGCCCCTCGTGATCTTGGTATTAGTTTCCTGGTGCTGCAGTGACAAGTCACCCCTAACTTAATGACTTGAAAACACAGGTTTATGCTCTTACAGTTCTGGAAGTCGGAAGTCCCCAGTTAAGGTGTCGACAGGCTGTGCCCCGTCCGAAGGATCTAGAGGAGAATTCGTTCCCTGGTCTTCTCCAGCCCCTCCAGGCTACCTGCACTGCTTGGCTTCTGGCTCCTCCCTCCATCCTGGAAGCCAGCCATGTAAAAACCTTCAGATCTCTCTCTGACCCCCTCTTCCATCCTCACAGCACCTCTTCTCTCCCTTTTCCCAATTCTCAGGACCCTCAAGGTCACTTTGGGCTCATCTGAGTAATCCAAAATAATCCCCCTGCTGTACGATTCTTAATCACGTCTGCAGACTGGCTCTGGCCCTGTCGGTGACAGTCTGAGGATGTGGCGTCTCTGGGGGGTGGGGGGCGTTTCTCTACCCACCACAGTCCCCTGCTCTGTTTCCCACCAGAGTCAGCGTTCCTGCAGGTGATTCTTCTCCTGTTGTGCAGACCGGGCATCGCGGGACTCAGCCACCCTGGGCTCCGCTGTTCACACACGGTAGGGCAGGGGAGCCGTTGAGTGTCAGGCTTCCTGATTCTCTCTGCCAGCTTCCACTGCAGCTTTGGAGGCAGGGTTAGAAAACAAGCGTTTTGGGCAGCCGTGAGGACCTGTGAGCACGTGGGGGCCGCACACCTGGACTCAGCCTGAACGAGGCTGGTTTTGGAACCCGAACTTGTCGTTGTCCAGACTGAAGCCTCTGACTGTCCTGCAGTGACTGGGGGCTCCCCTTTTTGCTGGGGCGACAGCGTTTGTTGTGCAGGGGCCTCGCCCCCCAGCTCCTCAGTGTGAAGAGACCCTCTTGCAAGCCCCTCCCCTGGTCCCTAGGGGCCAGGACTCTGGACCTACTCCGTCCCCTCCCCAACTCCTGCAGGAACATCTCTTATTCTTTCGGCCTCACCCCTGGGGAGTGTCTTCATCTCCTGGACGGTCTTCTCTTCTCAAGTCCTGTCGCTTGTGACTGATCCTCTCCGCTTGGCCACTTTCTGCTCTGAGATGCGTAATAACTCCTGCACGTGTCCTCCTGGGTGGGACAGGGCTAGAGACCTTGGTTCTAGCAGGGGAGACTTAGGTCCTCTGCCTGCCTTTGCCTCTAGGTAAGGGACGCAGGAGCCCTGGCCCTGGGACCTGGTACTGTGGTTACATTGCTCACCTGGTGGATGCTTGCCTGGGTTTTAGACTTCTTCAACAGCAAGAGGGGAAAACGGAAAGACAGAGTTGCTCGCCAAGAGGAGAATTCGCATGAATGAAGCAACGCCTTTTCGGATTATTGACATGTTACCTGCTCAGTATAGAAAATGGGGAAATGATAAAGAAGGAGAACAACGGCCCATGACCCCTCCAAGTGGAGGCAGCTGCCATTGCTCTGGACGTTTCCCTTTTCCCCACCTTGGGGTTTTACAGGGGTTGGTATGTGTTGCCTGCACTGTGGCATGTCCAGGAATCTTTGTTGCGATGACATTTTGCTGTGTCCTTGCCTTTTCTAAAACAATATTTTTCATGCTGCGTGATATTTAAGTACATGGATGTATTGGAATTGACTCATCCCAAAGTTCATCCCAGACAGCTGAGTTTGATCCCTGGTTTCGGAAGATCCCCTGGAGAAGGGAATGACAACCCACTCCAGTGTTCTTGCCTGGAGAATCCCATGGACAGAGGAGAGCTTGGTAGGCTACAGCCCATGGGTCGCAAAGAGTCAGACACAATTGAGTGACTTTCACTCACTCACTCACTCACTCATCCCAAACTAGCTTAAAAAAAGTTTTGAGTGTGTTAAGTAAAAAATGACAACAATTAATATTTTAAATCAGGTAAAGAGAAACCCCGGAGCCCCTACCTCTGTTTGACTGCCTGTTTGCGGGGGCCAGGCTGCTCCCTGCTGGCCCTGATGAGTGGACAGGGAACCGTGGTCCTCAGCGTGGCGTGTGGATGGCGGGCTCTGCCTGCCGCTCGGAGCTGCTTCTGTTAGTTGACAAACACGTGTCGCTTTCCTTGGTGCAGTTTTGTCATTTCTGCAGGTTAGTCATGGCGGAAATGGAAGGGAGGGGGAATAAAAGAAACATCTCTGGCTGCTGATTTCAGAAAGGAGAACAAAACTGAACAAAACATATTTGCGAGGCACCCGCATAGTGAGAATGAAGGGAGATACAGATGAGCAGTGAGTGAGCACCAGAGGCAGGACTTCCCTGGTGGTCCAGGAGCCAGGACTCTGCGCTCCCAGGGCAGAGGGTCCAGGTTTGATACCCGGTCAGGGAACTGGATTCTGCATGCCGCAACTAAAGGTCCTGTATGTGGCAACTAAGACCTGGGCGCAGCCAAATAAAGAAATATACATGAAAAAAAAAGTGAGCATCAAGCAAATGGAGTCACAGCCTTTCCTTGGATGTCTTTGCTTTGAAAGACTTGTTTTTCAATCTAGTAATAGTCCATTAAATATCGGAAATGGTCAAGCTCGTTAAAAACCACCATCAAGTTGCACGCTGATGAGAGAGGCTTTGCCTCTCTTCCTCTTAGAACTAATGAAATCCAGAAGTTTGTGGCAGGCAGGAAACCAGGAGGATTTTGATAGGAAATTATGTAAGACAGCTTCATCCCTGTTGTTGTTTTTTTTCCTGGGTCCGCTGCATGGAGAATGGTCTCTGGGATGTGTGTGCGCCCACTCCTCATCAGTTTACTCTGCTGTGATTACCATTGTGTGGAAGGAAGCACCACGGGTGATTAGAAACTGGGTGGCAATTTGTGCTGAGCATCACGTCAAAGGTTCTGCTTGGAATGCTGAGCAGAAGGACGCCCTGGCTGAGATGAAACACACGGCAAGCATCCTACTCCAGTTGTTAAAAATCATCAGGCAGGCCTTGGTACATGTTTTGGGTCTTTGTTCTTTTGTCTTTTGCTCAAATGAGAAGCTCAGAGGATGGCCCTGGGAGGCCGGCACGGAGGCCGCTGTGGGACTTTCTCACGTGTGGGAACTGCTCGGCCCCGATGCCTCCCCCTCTCCGCTCTTTTTTAAGTGTCTCATTGATTTCTGGCTGCACTGGGTCTCCGCTGCTGCACACAGGCTTCCTCTGGTTGTGGTGTGTGGTCCTCTCATCACAGTGGCTTCTCTGGTTGCCGAGAGTGGTCTCTAGAGCGGGGGCCTTCCGTAGTTGCAGCGTGGGCTCTAGGGCACAGGCTCTCTGTGGTTGTGGCGTGCGGGCTTAGTTGTTCCAAGATACATTGGGTCTTCCTGGACCAGGGATGGAACCTGTGTCCCGTGCACCTGCAGGCAGGGAACCACCTGGGAAGCGGTGGTCAGCTTCCACCAGGTGGCAACCACGGGACCACGGGAAGTCCTGCCTTGCCTCTTGATTGCACTGCTTTTGTCTCCAGACCCCATTTTGGCTTCAGGGTCGTTTGTTTATTACCTTTTTTGGTGAATGCTTGAAATGTAGTCAAAGGAGGAGCTTATTGATATAGGCATGAAAGTGAAAGTTAGTCACTCAGTCATGTCTGTTTGGGACCCAGTGGACTGTATAGCCCGCTAGACTCCTCTGTCCATGGGATTCTCAGGCAAAAATACAGGAGTGGGTTGCCATCCCCTTCTCCAGGGGATCTTCCCGACCCAGGGATCGAACTCCAGTCTCCTGCATTGCAGGCGGATTCTTTACCATCTGAGCCACCAGGGAAGCCCAAGAATACTGCAGCAGGTAGCCTAACCCTCCTCCAGGGGATCTTTCCAGCCCAGGGATCGAACCCTGGTCTCCTGCATTGCAGGCAGATTCTTTACCATCTGAGCCACCAGGGAAGCCACATATCCACGTGTGAATTATGTTGTTCAGTTTGATCGTAGCACACGCCCTCTGCAGATGGCCTCCTTAAACCCCAGGGGTGTGCTCTGCCTCCGTTTCCTCATCTCAGGACACCAGGGATGGTGGTGTTACCTCCTTCGAGCAGCGTCCGTCCGGAAGTTCAAGTACAGCAACTGCGGACATGTGTTCACTGCAGCCCCCTGCACAGATCAGCCCACGCCCGAGAACAGTGGCAGGCCCCTCTCTCTTTCTTAGATGGTCAAGGCATTGTGTTTTTTAACCTCATCCTGCCCTGTGTGGGGCTCCTCCGATGAGTTCTCAGCCGTAGTATTGACCTTTCTTACAAAATGGTGCCACAGAGCCCAGGCAAGTGATGGTCGGGGGCCACGGCCAGTCTGCCAGGGCAGCTAGGAAAATGCTCTCCCCACTGCAGGGAGCTCCTGCCTGCTTCCCCATCCTCCTGAGCTAGAATTCGGGAGATCAGCTGTCCATTTGAGCAACTTTCCGCAGCCAAGAATTTTCTGGGGGAGCCGAGGTGCTGGCAGGGAGCTGGGGAGGGTCTGGTACCTCCAGTGCTGCCCGCACGATCCCTGCACACACTGGGCTCTGGCTAAGCCCAGTGCAAGAAAGGAGGGACTGTGTGTGCAGAGCCAAGATTACTGAAGAGGCCCTGAGGGTCGCTGGTGCCGACCCTCATTATGTCCTCACTGCAGATGAAATGAGAACGTGACCGCCCCTTCCCCCGCGGGATGAATGGATCTCAGAATAGCATCCTGGTCAGGAGATGCCACTTGAAACGGTCCTCTCTCCGCTTTATCCTCCCCCTCTCTGTTCTGCGCAGCGGGTAGGAGGTAGGTCGTGGTGAAACGTGTCCTCAAAGACCCCGAGCTGGGGCTTCCGGGCTGTGGGGTGCTCAGTGACTCAGAGCTGCGGTGCTTTTGTGAGTCCAGTTCTTCCAGGCCGGCCGATTGCATTTTGAAAGAAAAGACTTAACCGCATCCTTGACCAGACTTGCATTTTCACGCCTGATAAGTGAGCCGGGCTGCATGCGATGAACTTGGAGGCAGGTTTGCTGGGAGGACAGGACGGAACCTGGCACCATGCATTCCTGCAGGCAGTGGGCCCGCTTTCTGGAACCTTCTTCCCATGGTGAACATGCATTTGGAGCCCAGGGCCCTGGCTGGGCTACTTTCTAGCTCTCCAGGATTTCTGGCTTTCAAGTCATGTATGACTTAGACCCCTGCTTCATGCACTTTCCTTGCTTGTCTTCCGAGGAACCTCACCTTTCAATTTTAAAGCTTGTCATTCTAAAGCACTTTGCATTTCCCATTGCTTTACTTTTCTTTTTTTTTTTTTTCCATCTGGAACAATCCCCTTTTCCATTAGTGGAAAGCTTAATAATCCATCAAGGACAGATCAACTGTCCAGTTGCCTATGAAAACTATTTTCCTTCCCTCCATGGGGCTCCCCTGGTGGCTCAGTAAAGAATCTGCCTGCAATGCAGGAGACCCTGCTTCGATCCCTGGGTCGGGAAGATCCCCTGGAGAAGGGAATGGCTACCCACTCCAGTAATCTGGCCTGGAGAATTCCATGGACAGAGGAGCCTGGAGGGCTACAGTCCATGGGATCGCAAAGAGTTGGACACGACTGAGTGAGTAACGCTTTCATTACCCGCTGTGGGGAGGGGCTGTGTGCCGCCTTTGTGGTGTCGTCTTGTTTGCTTATGGAGCCTGGCACGTGTGTGTGCATGAGTGTCCTTCAGGCGGGGCACCCTTTCCCGTCCTGGTTGTCCCCACGCTGAGTCCTTGGTGCTTGTTGCGCGCAGGGCCCAGCACCTGTGTGTGTGGATGGGTGGTGGAAGCTGAGTCCCCCGAGAGGCAGGCTTTAGCCAGACTCTCACACAGAAGTGTTTAAACTGAGTGTGCGGTTGCAAGCGTTGGGGGGTCAACAGTAAATGACCAGGAGCAAGCTCAGCTTCCTGGAGCGAGTTTTTTGGGGTAGATGGAGGCTACAGACAAACAGAGGTCACTAAAATGCTAGTCAAGTGTGCAGCTGGGAGGAGTGACAAGGGGAAGCACACAGCAGGGAAGGGGTGTGAGTTTGTGTGAGGTTCTTTCTTTCTTCTCTTTTAGGTCGCTGAGTTGTGTCTGACTCTTGGCCACCCCATGAACTAGACAGTCCAGGGAATTCTCCAGGCCTGAATACTGGAGTGGGGAGCCTTGAGGTGGGGGTGTTGAAGCTGTAGTGGCCTCAGGGAGGGCCTTGCTGAGTGGGGCGCTTGTCACAGCCCTGTGGGGAGGGCGGATGGAGCTGTCCTTTTGGGGAGGGCAGAGCCGGGAGCTGGGCAGGGCCCTGACGCTTTGGGGACACAGAGGGCAGAGGAGAGGGCCAGTAGAGCTCAGAGAAGCAGTTTGGCCCAGACTGAGAGGCCCTGTGTGGACCAAATAGCAGCAGGGAGGAGAGAGTGTCTGGGCCTTGGGAGCGAGTAGCAGTGCAGGGACCCGCGGCCTGGGGTCCAGCATCTCCCCTCTCTCCTCCCATTGCCTGCCATGAGTGAAACAGAAATCCTAGGAGTCTGCAGCTCTCCATATGAACACTGTCACTTTGAATCTAATTATCACTTCTAATATTAACAGTGCTGAACCTGTGGGAGCTTTCAAGTTCAAATGATTGAATCCTGAATCCAATCCAGTAATTATCTCAGCAATTGAGATACCATGGGCTGCGGGTCATGGATGCTTTAAGGCCAGAGTCACCTAGTGATCTGGGGCTTTGCTGCTGGAAATCACTTTTTTTTTTTTTTTTTTTGGTTTTTCTCTTGCCCCCTTTTTTTTCTGCATGGCTTTGTCAGCCACATTAAAAATGTTGTGCCTCCATCATTGGAAAAGCTAGTGTGCTTTCCCCTGAAGGACAGGCTTGAAGGCTTTTTCTAATGTATTGCACCAGCCACACGGAGTGGCTTCAGGTTAGCTTTTAATTCGTGTTTTCTGCAGCTGCTAATATGCCCGGTAGTCATAATTGTTGCACATTTGAGATAAAAGCTAAACCTCGGCTTATCCCCTGCCTCCCAGGAGAAATTCGGAGGACAGCTACGAAGCCTGATCCCTATTGTGATGCTGTTGAAAAGAAAATAGGGTTATAAGCTTATTCGGAGTCATTGAGTGTTTCTGGCTGTGCAGACTGGGTGTTCGTGGCTTACAGTGTAAAATCTGAATTTCCAGGGCAGGGACCAGAGCGGTGTCTGGCTGACACACACCATGCCTGTGATGGGCCAGCATCTTATCTTTATGTCTTGAGCATCATTCAGTCCCGGAATGCACTGGATGGCACACACACAGTGGCTGTCCCGGGATGTGCCGACCGCATTCCCAGGCTTTGGAGGAAAAACCCCAGCTGGTGTGTGTGCGTGTGTATGTGCATATTATGTGTGTACGTGTGTGTACATGTGCTCACACGTGCACATCATGTGTATGTGTGCACACAGGTGTGTATGTGTACGTGTGTGCCTGTATGTTGCACACACACATTGTTATGTGTGTATGTGTGTGTAGGTGTATTATGCGTGTGCGTGTGTACATTATGTGCGTGTGCTCACACATGTACATTAGTGTGCACACATCTGTATGTGTGCACATGTATACGTGTGTGTTGTGTGTGTGTACGCGCGTGTGTGTGTACACACGTATGTGTATGTGTGTGTGCTTGCGCACTGCTGCATGGAGGATAGGGGCTTGCTCCTAGCGTAGGATCCTGTTCTCTGGAAAGTTCTCCCTGCGCAGGTTTGTGCCCCTTGCTGGCACCGCGGCCTGTGCCTGGAGCAGACTAACACCCGTGATCCCTCCACCGGGGAGCCGCCCTCTGCCCCTCTGGTTCAAAGCGAAGCATCTCAGGTCATCAGTCCCTCTGCGAATGGCTTCCCTGCCAACCTCCTCACCTGTGCTCTCGCCTTTGAATGAGTTTGCCTTGTGGAGGACATTTTTGAAGTGTGTCATGCGGGAAGAACTGGACAAAGAATACCAGTGGGGGAGAGTCAGATTACCATATGGAAAAAAATAAGAGGAAAGATGTTTTTAAAACACACTATTGCTTTATTATAGTATTTTAACACCATTTAAAAAGTCTGTGGATGCTGGTTTTTGACCCTGCTGTTTCTTAAAAAAAAATTTATTTGGCTGCATCAATTCTTAATTGCAGTTTGCAGCGTCTTTAAAGTTGTGGCATGTGGGATCTGGGTCCCCGATTGGGAACACAGAGTCCTAACCACTGGACCAACCTTGCTACTAGCAAGGACTTCATTATAGCATTTTGAACTTTTTTTTTTTCCCCTAGTGGGAAGCAGCGGAGAAGGCAATGGCACCCCACTCCAGTACTCTTGCCTGGAAAATCCCATGGATGGAGGAGCCTGGTAGGCTGCAGTCCATGGGGTCGCTAAGAGTCGGACATGACTAAGCGACTTCCCTTTCACTTTTCACTTTCATGCATTGGAGAAGGAAATGGCAACCCACTCCAGTGTTCTTGCCTGGAGAATCCCAGGGATGGGGGAGCCTAGTGGGCTTCTGTCTATGGGGTCGCACAGAGTCGGACACGACTGAAGCGACTTAGCAGCAGCAGCAGTGGGAAGCAGAAAGAAAAAGTTGGTCAGGTCTCATCAACCACTTATTAAAGTGTGAGTTTTGCATTTATGTATGGTTCACAGAGAAGGAGGAGCTACATTCTTAAATGCCAGCTTTCCGAGATCATGAGAAAGCACAGCGAACCTTCTCACGCACGCCTGCCTTTTCCTCATCGAATCTGCTGACTTCCCTTGGTCTGGAAGGCCCCGTGCAGCATTGCAGCAGTGGGTGTGCAGACACCTGGCCACATCTCGCACTTACGCTTTGCACAGCTTCTCCTTGAAGAAAGTGTTAGGAATGTCCCCACTGTGGCTGAAATTTTATGACGCATTGAGTTGGTTTTGCCTAAAGAGGTTAGCGTCGAGAACACGGAGCGCAGAACTGCTTTGGAATCTTAAACTCTGCCATGCATCTGCTTTGTTGGGGCCTTGTTAATTTAACCCCGTGCTCTTGAGATATGAGGATGGGTCTTATCCCTGCCCCGGGTTGCCTGGGGAGGGCCTTCTGGCTCAGTTGAAGGACGCTGGCCTCCTGCCTCCAACTCTAGGTGCTTTTCAGGATCCGTGCTGTATCCACTATGAGTAGTTATTTTTCATGTTGAACCTTTTTTTTTTTTCAATCTCAAGAGGCAAGTGGGATTTTTAGTTTCCCCAAGGATCGAACCTGTGTCCACTTACAGTGGACCGGGAAGTGCCGGACCTACTTCTGTAATTTTTCTCTGCAGCTTCTGTCCCCTGTTTTCCCCCATCAGATGGAAGGGAGGAGACTGAGATGTGAGGGTGGTCCTGGAGGTACCCTGCTGTGGGGCAAAGGTCACTGAGTCCTCCTTCCATGAGCCATTTGTTTCTGAGAAGAGAAGCTTTGACAAAAGATGTTTCAGTGCAAAACATGTTTCAGTGGAGTCTGTGCAGGAAGTGAGAAGGAGGCACTCAGCTTCATGGAGAAATAAAGGATTTTCAATACTTGGGGGCAAGGAATAAAAAAGTGTGAGTTTGAAGGGATGTTTATAGCCATCATTTCTCCAGCAGTTTTTCTCCATGTGGTCATTCAGTTGCTTGAGCACAGTCTAGATAGACCTATATTTGAAGATAATTTTTTTCTTGATAAAGTAATACTTGCTCACAAATGGAGGGGAAAAGGAATATGGATATTAAAGTAATTATGAATATTTTTTGCAATATTCAAGAAATGTTCTCATCTTACGTAAGCATGGATCTCTTGCTTTGAAACAGCCAAACACGTTTGCTTTATCTGACAAATCACTGTTGGACACAGTCTGCAGCAGGATGCGTGGATCTGCCTCGCATAGACAGGAATGAATGAAGCTGATACTCTTTGTGGAAGCAGCTGGAATTGTTTGTGTATCCCTCAGAGGGATGTTCACAGATTGTGTGTGTGTGTCTGTCACTTCAGTTGTGTCCGACTCTGTGCGACCCCATGGACTGTAGCCCGCCAAGCTCCTCTGTCCATGGGATTCTCCAGGCAAGGATACTGGAGTGGGTTGCCGTGCCCTCCTCCAGGGGAATCTTCCGGACCCAGAGATCGAACCCACAACTCCTGGGTCTCCTGCACTGCAAGCGGATTCTTTACCGCTAAGCCACTTACATATCATTTACCTGTGTGTGCTTCTCTGACTTGCTTTTCTTGGCCATGCGTAGTTTCGGTTACTGAGTCAGCTCCTGAAAATTTCGGCTACTGAAAGTGAAATCTGCTTTCATTTCCACTGCTGTGTAGAGTGCCCGCGAAGAATCACACGGCGGGGCTGCCGCTGTGGTTCTGTCCTGTCCCTTCTAACAGCTGCATCGCTTGTCCCTGCTGACACTCAGTGTCTCTCCAACATTTTTAGAAAACGGATAGGGGCCCAGATTGTGAATGATCCCTTTGTTCCAGGAATGAAGCTGATACTCTTTGTGGAAGCAGGGTTATTGCTCTTCAGGCTGGAACTGTTTGTGTATCTCTCACTTTCATTTATTGCAACAAATCTCTAGAGTTGGGGACCCAGGGAGCAAAGTGCAGTTCAAAGAGTGGGTTCCTGTGGGCCCATTGCCAGAAGCCGAGGTGTCAGGTGTTGGAAGCCGGAGAGCAGAAACCCACCCTGAGCGCCGGGGCCAGGGCTGGGCCTGGAGCCTTGACCTTGGCTTCGGGGAGCCTTTTCTTGTCTGCACACAGGAGAGTGGAAGTGAATTCTGAGATGAAAAGGAAGCAATCAATGGACTTTGTTTCCTCCTGCGGTTTCGGGCAGCACTTTCTCTATCAGATCAAAAGAGCCCATCAGTTCCCAGGCTCTATCACCAAAAAAAAAAATCTCATTTTCTTTCTGATAAATACCTGTTCACTGTTTAAAAAAAAAAAAAATCAGAGACTGCCAGGAAGAAAAAATCCATAAATCCTCATCACCCATCAGATACTAATACATGAGTTTGATGTGTCTATAAAAGTGCTTATAAACTATACACATTTTAAATGCAGATTAAAAAGATAAAAAGAAAGTTGAATTTCTTTGAGACTTTAAAAAAAAATGGTTTGCCACATTTGCTTTATGTAAATGAAAATTCTTGGGCTTCCTAGATGGCTCAGTGGTAAAGAATCTGTCTGCTATTGCAGGAGATGTGAATTCAATCCCTGAGTTGGGAAGATCCCCTAAGAAGGGTGTGATAACCCACTCCAGTCTTCTTGCCTGGAGAATCCCATGGTCAGAGGAGCCTGGTGGATCACAGGAGTCAGATAAGACTTAGAGATTAAACAGCAACCACCACCTATGTAAATTTTCGGTTGTTTTTGTTTTTACCGGACCTTTGAGGCTGCGTTGTAGACACCCTGACGTTGCCGCGTCGGATCCTGCCACAGCTGAGTCTCTGTCCTTCTTTCTCAGGACTTGGGGTGATCTGATCGAGTGCACCCTGTACACCCATTTGCTGGCTTTTCTTCAGAACCCAGGGGGCGAGTCAAGGCACTGTCCTTCCCCGGGCAGTGTGGCCCCACTCCACTGTGAGGGGCCAGCTGAATCCCCTTCTCCAGCCAGCACTGCCCACCCCCGCCTCCACCCCAACCCCGGGAGGTGGACAGGCTGGGCTCTGAGGAGGAGGGCTGGCTGCGGCTCCAGCTAAAGGAGCTCTGTGTCACTGGCAGTTTCTGGTGGGGGAGGGGACTGTGGGGCCGGAGACTGAGGGGGGAGGCGCTGAAGCATCAGTAGCAAGTACCTCCCAGGTACAGTGTAGCCCGTCTTCAGGACGCAGGGCATCCACTTTGTTGCTATTGAGTTTCTACTCCTGCAGAGCATGTGCAGTGTTAAATCCAAGTCTGGGTCTCTGGCTGACAATGCTGAATTCTTAGCTTTGCATCT
>SJXQ01011991.1:254335-286995 GCA_006408695.1 Aepyceros melampus | reverse complement strand
TGAGGGGGGCGCTGGGGGTGGGTGGGTGCTGGAGGTGCTAGCGATCTCACCAGCTGGAGGCTTGTCTGGTCTCACCGGCAGTCCTTGAGTCCGGCACACATGGGTGCCCGCCTGTGAGCTGGAACGAGGAGCTGCTGGCCCGGAACCGTGTGTGCTTCCCGGTGCCCCAGTGACCTTTGGCTCTGTGGTCTTCGGCTTCTCCTGTGACAGAATTGAAAAGATTTTATTTAGATGCTGCCGTGAATCTTTTTTTATGTCAACAACTCTTGGCATTTATTTTGAAATGTTATATATACAAGTATATATGTATCTTCCCTGGTGGCTCAGACACTAAAGCGTCTGCCTACAATGAGGGAGACCCAGGTTTGATCCCCTGGGTTGGAAAGCTCCCCTGGAGAAGGAAATGGCAACCCACTCCAGTATTCTTGCCTGGAGAATCAGAAGGACGGAGGAGCGTGGCGGGCTACGGTACATGGGGTTGCAAAGAGCTGGACACGACTGAGCGACTTCCCTTTCCTCCATATTAACTTGGAGGATAATTGCTTTACAGTGTTGTGTTGGTTTCTGCAACGTTGTGTTCTGTTCCCCTGGAAGCAGATGAAAGAAGGTGGAGAGGAGCCAGGCAGCTGGTGGAAGCAGGCCACTGAGTGCACGACGCGTGGTCAGGGTGGGCCTGCTGCTGCCCAGAAGGCTGTGCGGGGGTGGACCACGTGGGCAGAGAGATACTCGGCACTGTAACAGAGGGCACGCCTGTTCAGGGTGCTGCGTAGACAGGTGCTCTCTGCTTCCCGTCAGAGAGCAGGGAGGCAGTGGACCTGGAGGTGGTGCCCTGTGTCATCACCCTGGGGATGCCACGTGGTACCCGCCCCGCCGAAGTTACGTGCTTTCTCTTATGGTCCAGAGGCTTTAAGAAATCTTTCAGCAAACCTTTGCCCTCGTGTCTTATCTGTCCTTCTCTTCCCAACTTCTGAGCAAAGCTCCAGGCTGTCGTATCAACGTTTCTAACGACTTTCCAAACTCCCTGGCTCCTCTGGGTCCAGCTTCTGTGAACATCACTTTACTGCCCAGCACATCTATAACATAGCGAGAGAAAAGAGCCACATTCTTCCAGCACTTTGCAGTGGACGTGAGTTTGAGCAGACTCCAGGAGTTGGTGATGGACAGGGAAGCCGGGTGTGCTGCCCTCCATGGGGTCGCAAAGAGTCAGACACGACTGAACAGTAATGATGGTAGGGAAACTACACGGAGATGAATGAGACCACAGGGCCCAAGAAGCCGTGCTTCCAGCCTGGCACAGGCCAAACCAGCAGGTGCCGTGAAATCCATTAACACAAAGGTTAGTGAAGCTGAGGTGAGCATGTCAGATGGAAGCGGGGGTGGACCTTCTGTGTTCTTGGCTGCTGGGTCCCCGTGGCCTTCCTTCATGAGATTCACGCATCTCTCCCGCAAACCCGCCAGCATTGCAGATTCACCCCGGGGCTTGAGTGCAGTGATGGCATGGTGAGCATTCACCCCGTGTGCAGTGTGGAAAGGAGTGTTTCTCCCAAGACATATCCAGTGCCCCACGGTGTCAGCCTCCCAGAAAACCGCATCCTAGCCTTTGAGAGTCCTTTAGCCTGTTGGGGGGCCTTACCTTACATTGTCCCCTTGAGGGGTTGCGGTGACTGTGGGAGTTGCAGGGGGCAGGCAGGTGCTTGGTGTCTGTGCATCGAAAAGAAGAGGGCCCGGGTCAATCCCGGCAGATGGCGGCTTTGTGGAAATGTGTGGGCAGGTGTGATGGGTGCAGTGGTGTCTGTGAGCCAGGCCTCGGGAGGTTCACCTTCAGCTGCAGGTTCTGCCAGACGTCACAGGAAGCAGTCGTGTCCTTTTTTGAGTGAGAAGGCGAAATAGCGCGCTTGCTGTGAGGGTGCTGTTAGTTCCAGAGCGAAGTCCCGCGCTCCAGGCGCTGAGAGCTCAGCTGATGGGCTGCTGTGCGCCTCGACGGGCGGTGGCACCCTGACCCGGCGTCCTGGGGACCTGCCCCCCTCCCCGTGTCCGTCTCTGTTTCCCGTGCAGGATCCACGTGCTGAGATGCACTGAAAGACGGCGCTCGTGGCCTCATTTCTCTCCTCTTCGTTTCATTCTCTTGAATCTTTCACCTTCCCCCAACTTACTTCCCTGGTGGCTCAGATGTTAAGGAGTCTGCCTGTAATGCGGGAGACCCTGGTTCAATCCCTGGGTTGGGAAGATCCCCTGGAGAAGGAAATAGCAACCCACTCCAGTATTCTTACCTGGAGAATCCCATGGATGGAGGAGCCTGGCGGGCTACAGTCCATGGGGTTGCAAAAAGTTGGACGCGAAGAAACACAAGCTGGAATCAAGATTGCCGGGAGAAGTATCAATAACCTCAGATATGCAGATGACACCACCCTTATGGCAGAAAGTGAAGAGGAGCTAAAAAGCCTCTTGTTGAAAGTGAAAGAGGAGAGTGAAAAAGTTGGCTTAAAGCTCAACATTCAGAAAACGAAGATCATGGCATCTGGTCCCATCACTTCATGGGAAATAGATGGGGAAACAGTAGAAACAGTTTATCAATAACCTCAGATATGCAGATGACACCACCCTTATGGCAGAAAGTGAAGAGGAGCTAAAAAGCCTCTTGTTGAAAGTGAAAGAGGAGAGTGAAAAAGTTGGCTTAAAGCTCAACATTCAGAAAACGAAGATCATGGCATCTGGTCCCATCACTTCATGGGAAATAGATGGGGAAACAGTAGAAACAGTGTCAGACTTTATTTTGGGGGGCTCCAAAATCACTGCAGATGGTGACTGCAGCCATGAAATTAAAAGACGCTTACTCCTTGGAAGAAAAGTTATGACCAACCTAGACAGTATATTCAAAAGCAGAGATGTTACTTTGCCGACTAAGGTCCGTCTAGTCAAGGCTATGGTTTTTCCTGTGGTCATGTATGGATGTGAGAGGTGGACTGTGAAGAAGGCTGAGTGCCAAAGACTTGATGCTTTTGAAGTGTGGTGTTGGAGAAGACTCTTGAGAGTCCCTTGGACTGCAAGGAGATCCAACCAGTCAGTCCTAAAGGAAATCAACCCTGAACATTCATTGGAAGGACTGATGTTGAAGCTGAAAGTCCAATACTTTGGCCACCTCATGCAAAGAGTTGACTCATTGCAAACGACTCTGATGCTGGGAGGGATTGGGGGCAGGAGGAGAAGGGGATGGCCGAGGATGAGATGGCTGGATGGCATCACGGACTCAATGGACGCGAGTCTGAGTGAACTCCGGGAGTTGGTGATGGACATGGAGGCCTGGCGTGCTGCCATTCATGGGGTCGCAAAGAATCGGACACGACTGAGCGACTGAACTGAACTGAACTGAGTGACTTCACTTCTTCTTCTTCAAGGCCCACAGCCCCTCACCTGGATTTGGGAAATCTGAGAAATCCAGAAGCCTGCCTGGGTTCTTTCTGGGACCGTGCGCCTGAAGGCACTTGCAGTTGACCGTGGAATCATCCACACGTTTGATTAGGGTGTGGGTAGTCTTGATGGAATCATCCACATGTTTGATTAGGGCATGGGTAGTCTGTACTGTATCGATTTTTCCGACCTTCCATGTGGGTCTTTTAGGAGTGCCTCTTTCGGTCTGTATTGGAGAACCACTTAAACCAGGGGTCCTAGCCTCTGGGCCGAGCACTTTTACCTCCTGTCAAGTCACCGATGGCGTTAGACTAGATACAAAGCGCACAAGAAATGTCATGCCCTTGAATCATCCTGAAACCTGCTCCTCCCACCTACTCTACCCCGTGTTTTGTGGAAAAATTGTCTCCCACAGAACCAGCCTCTCTGGTGCCACAAAGGTTGTGGACCACTGCTTTGAATCACTCAGAATTGTTCATTCAAGACACAAGGCAGGACATGTGGGCAATCGGAAGGCAGCGCCCGCCCCCACTGGGATCACGTCACAGACGCAGGACGAGTGCCCGAGCTGTAGCTGAGTTCTGACCCCTGCGGGACGGGTGGGCATGCTGACAGTCTGGGGGTCTCTGGTCGGGCCCTCTCACCCGTCAGCCTTCTGTTCTCTGCGTGGAGCGGGCTGGGCAGGGGGCCAGGGCAGCCCCACTGGGCCCTCTGGCCCTGGTACGGTCCCCCCAAAGTTTCATATCCCCTGTGCCAGCCAGCACGATGGGGCACCGCCCAGGGAGGCACGGTGGCCCAGGAGTGGGCAGCTCCTCCCACCTGGCCTGGGGTCTCATCACAGGGGCCCCTGACCGCTCAGGGCCGCCGCCAGCAAAGAGGGACGGTCACCCTCCCCGGGTCCCAGCTGTTGTCACCAGGGCTCCTCCCGGGAGCCTTTGTGCAGAGGGACCCAGACACCCGCTGCCACGGGCCTGTGATGGGTTCTGGTGTCAGAAGGTCCCTTTGATCCTGTAGTCGTGGCGCCCCTGCCTCTGTTCCCCAGCTTTCAGCCCACCTGGTGTGGGTGGGGCTGGCCTGAGGTGTCCCCGTGGTTGATTTGGTGGCCCCCACCTGTCACGCAGAAAGGAGGGGAACTGCCGGAGTGAGTAGGGGATGGGAGCACCCAGGTGGGGGCCAGGAGGGGCCCTGGTTTCTCCCGGGGGGTTACAGCTCAGGTGTGCGGGCCCCTGCGAGGGAGGAGCCGGGTGGGGTCAGCCCTCCGCTTGAGGAACTCAGCTGCTCTGCGGTGGTCCCGGCTGTTTAACATGCGGACTATCCTGGTGTCAGTATTTGTCCTCAAGAGGCTGGGTGTGTTTGAGCAAGGGCTGGTGAGACTGACACACGTCCCTTCTGGGTTAGAGTGCTGGGCAGGGTGGGCGCTGGGACCACAGGCCGTAAGAAGGGCACCGAGGCTAGTGCCCAGCGAGCTGCAGGCGGGGGGCACTCGGGCACTCGGGGGCCTGCGGCTGGAGTCTCCTCTGGGGCCCTTTACCCGCCTTCCCCTTCCCAGCTCTCTGTAAAATGGAAGCCTTCTGGGCTTCTCCCCAGCCGTTCCTCCCACAGAGCTCAGCTCCTCGAGGCAGGCCGGGTGGCTCCTCAGTTCGTGGTCCAGCCCTTTCCTTCTTCACCCCCAAATGCCAATGTGGTGTCCCCCAAGAGCTGTCAGCAATGGCAGTTCTTGGCCTCCCTGCCCCCCCGACCTGCTGACCCGGGAAATGCCGTGGGCTCCCATTTAATGGTGCAGGTGGGCGTCTGCCTTGGTGGCGCTGACGGTCCGTGGGACTTGGATCGAAGCATCTTTCCTCTCCCCCTCCCCGAAAGGTGGGCGCTGCAGACACCATGCCTGGGGTGGTGGGAGTCTCGAATCTTCCTTTGGTTGAGCCGTGAGCGCACGCTCTGCTCATGGAACAGCCTTTATCAGGAGTGAATCAACACCAGAGGAGAGAGGCTGGAGGCTTAGCCGGACCCGACTCGGCAGCTGATGCTCGGTCCATGGGGGAGGGCACGGGGGAGCATCAGCTGGGACCTGCGCTCCGCACAGGTGGGACCACCCAGGAAAGGGTAGCTGAGGGCACAGGGGAGCATCACCTGAGACCCACCCTCTGTGCGGGTGAGACCACCCGGGAAAGGTAGCTGAGGGCACAGGGGAGCGTCAGCTGGGACCCACGCTCCGCACAGGTGGGACCCCCGCTCTGCATGAGTGGGACCAGCCGGGAAGGGTAGCCCTGTCTCTGTGTCTCTTAGGAGCTGTACTCGGCTCCTGATGAGGAAGGGAAGATGCCTGCCTGTCCATCTTCCGGGAGTGGGATTTCCAGGCCTCCATGTCTCCAGAGTTGATTCTGAGCAGGTGGGGAGGGAGAAGCTAGGCAGAATCTCAGGCTCCTCGATGAGACCACTGGAATCCTCTTCCTTTCCCAGACCTGTTATTGGTGGACACGTGCTGAGGGGCACCTTTAGAGACTCAAGGACAAGCTGGGGGTTTTCTCTGGGATGTAGAGAGGGGCTCCCTCAACTGGCAGGTTTGGGAGGTGAAGCGGGGGCTCCTGTGTGCAGGACAGAGGGGAGCTGCTGACCTGAGTGACCCGGGAGGAGCCTGATGGAGCAGGAGGCTAGGGGCGAGAGGGTGCTTATGTCAAACCTCCCCAAACTATTTTGCAAAGATGCAGGAAGTTCACAGAGTGCCTCGAAGCACTCTGGTGTGGAGTTAAGGTGCAGACGGTTTGGATCCAGTCCCTGCCACCCCCCTTGAGCAGGACTTGGGAGAAGTGTTCAATGGATGACTTGGAGCATCGTCTCAACAGTGGTTGAATCTCCTCTCTGCCACATTCATCGTTGGGGTCTGCTCCAATCCACTTCCAATTCTGCACAGGGCCAGCGTTGAAAATAACAGTTACTGCAGGGGAGAGAGAGAGAAGTCAGCGCCAAGAAATTCTATCGAGGGAACGATCTTTAAGTGGAAATAGCGTCGGAAACCAGGTTTGGGACACTTCCCTGGTGAGCTTACAGCATGAGTGGGATTTCATGGCGTGTTGGACGCCGGCTGCTGGTGGAGGCAGGAAGCCCCGGGGGAGTCGCTCGGTCAGGTAGCACCGTTGGCTGTTTGGAGAAAGTCCAGCACCCCAGGGGCTGGATGTTTTGGGAAGGGGGGGTTTCTTCCATCTCCCCTTCATCCGGAACGTCAGGAGAGCAGCGCCCACGTCGGGCGGCGGGGAAGCCGTGGTGGGCAGGTGCACACTCCTGTCGGAGGTCTGCAGGCAGGTGTGGCCGAGGCATCCGGAGCTGCGCGGTTGCAGAGAGGGTCGAACCCAGAGGGCGGAGGCGGGGTGATGAGGTGGGTTCAGAGAGGTGGGGAAGAACCAGGTGGGAGCCATGTCTGCTGTCAAGGAGCTGGGTTTCAGGAGTCCACTGCGGACTGCAGTGAGTGACAGGCTGTGTCCACCCTAGGGGGGCCTTGGCTGTGGGCCCAGGTGATGTGGAGAAGGAGTGCCTGCCTTGGTCCTAGCTTACTCCCCCACCACTCACACACATACACACACTGTGGGCACGCGCGCACACACACACACATGCACACACCGAGGCAGTGCCTGCCGTGGTCCTAGCCCACTCCCCCGCCACTCACACACACGCGCGCGCACACTCTCTCTCTGCGGGTGGCTGGGGGTGCGTGTGGTGGCCTCCTGGTGTGCCTTGGTTTCTTTTCTCCGTGAGGAGCACTCATGCCTCTGCTGTGTTGTGTTGTGTTGTGGTGTTGGTCTGTCCTGTCTCTTTCTGACCCCAGGCACTGCGGTTCCGGGCTTCTCTGTCCTTCATCACCTCCCAGAGTGTGCTCAGGCTCGTGATGTCCATTAAATCCGTGATACTCTAACCATCTCATCCTCTGTCGCCCCTTCCCTTCCTGCTCTCCATCTTTCTCAGCATCAGGGTCTTTTCCCACAGGGTTGTTCGGATTCGTTAAGGAGAGCAGATTCTGGGACGTGGGCCTGTGGTTAGTATCAGTAAGGGGCTGCTGCTACCGAGTCCTTGTCGCCGTCGTCCTTGAGGGCAGGTCGAGTCTTGGTCGGCCCACCTCCCTGCCGGCTGGTTGGCCACTGGTGGCCGCGAGTCTGCATGCTAAATGGTGCTTGGTCCCTGAGACTCGAGTTAACGGCGTCCGTCTGGAGTCTCAGTGAGGCCGTGGGTTGGTCTCCCAGCTGGCAGGGCTTTGGGTCTGGGGTGAGCAGGGGGCCAGGCCTCCAGCCCTGGGGGAGAGGAGCCACCCAGGGCACCTGTCAGCGTGTGAGGCCCTCCTGAGTGGCGCTCTTTCTGCTCTTGAAAGTGGCTTCACTGAGCTTTGATTGATACGTGAAAGAACCTGTGCTTAGGGACCCCCAGAACCTCTGTCTCCTTTGCCTCCATCCCAACTGATAGGGCCCCGAGCTGCTATCCGCTCCCCTGGGTTCCGTTCCTGGGTGTACAGAGGCTTCATCTCCTTCCAGCCAGAAGTCCAGGGAAGCTTCTTTGTACCGGGGGTGGCGCCTGGATGGGAGGCCTGCAGGAGGGCTCCAGGGAGCGCGATCTTCAGGAACAGATACTGCAGTTATGCTTTGGGGACGGGGAGCTTGGGAGTCTGCGAGGAAGCGTGTTAATTGGCAGGTCATTGGGAGCCCTCATCTCGAGCAGCTCGTTTTAATTAGCCTGCTCTGCCCGGTGGAGTCCGTGCCATTGCAGCAGCAGAGCGTGTGGCCCTGCTTTGCCAACCTCGTGGTTGGCTTGGGTTTCCTCAGTGGCAAGTTTGCAGCGGGGTTGGGACTCTTGGTTGCCAGCCCCTGGCTGAGAGTGGGCCAGCATCTCCAGGGCACCCAGGCAGTGCTTGGAGCTTCCCTGCCGAGACAAGGATGGAGGTCCTGGCCACCCTTCTAGGCCTATAACCAGAGCCCTGCTGCCTCCGGGGCCCCCCCTGCTGCCAGCCTCTCGAGGCACCAAAAGGGCGCCCCCCCAGCTCTGATCAGGGAGGAAAGAGGCTTCCATCCACACGCCTGTGGGTGGGAGGCCCTCTTGAGAACCTTGAGGCTGTTTGAAAGTATTCTTTTGTGTTTGTCAAACAAACTTTCCCTCCAGCCCATAAAAGCGTAGAGAGGTGCGGGGAGGTATTTTCCGGGGTGGCGGTGAGCAGTCGGTTCTCAGTGTCCCAGAACCTGGGGCAGCCCTAGAGGGGCCCCGGTGCCCCCAGGCAGAGCTGCCGCAGCTCGGTGGGTTTTCTCTTCCAGCTGAATCGTCTTCCCAGGAATCTGGGTTATGGAGGGAAGCGTGACTTCTTAAAGGGGCCGGAGTTCTGCCTGCTCTGTAATCCCCTCCTGTCGCTGTACCACCCCTTGGAGAGCCTGGGGTCCGGCCCTGTGCGCCCTGTGGGCCCTGTGGCCAGCAGGGTGGTCTGCCCAGCTGAGACCCTGAGGAAGGGGCTCCCTGGTCACTCGTGCCCATCCTGTTGGCCTCAGGATCCAGTCTGTGAATGGAGCCCGGCCCCAGTGCAGTGCCCGATGTCTGCCTGTGCGCCCAGGGGGGTGCTCACCCGACCCGCAGACACCCCGTGCCTCCCAGGAGGGCGCACACGTCCTGGTGTGCAGGCCCCGCCCAGCCCCGGGTGGACAGCAGGGAGAGCCGGCTGGGTGTTCCCTGCTGGGTCTGCCCTTGTGCCCTTTCCATCAGGTTGCTTTGGGCGTGGTGGGAGGATGTCCCCTGGAAGCACAGGCGTGACCCCTGCCTTTGACCTTGGCCGCCTGCTCTGAGGTTCACACCTGAGCAGAAGCCGGAGATGCTCCAGAGAAGGGCCTGGGGGTCACGGCCTGTTTCTGAGTATCTGAGGCTTAAATAGCTTCGTGGTAGGGAGGCTGGATCAGAGGCTGGCCAGTGGCCGCTGCAGGTAGGAGATTGGTTGGAGCTCTGGGGCACATACTCTGCCATGTACAGCCAGGCGAGGCCCCTCAGGTTGGAAAGCAAGCCTCCCAACTGCTGGCTGACCTTGAGCTTGTCTGCAGGCTGCGTGGGGTCTGCTTCCTGGAGAAGCCTCGGGGAAGAGCCATGCTGGGTGGCTCTTGGGGAGGAGCGGGGTGCTGCTGAGATGGAGAGGGGGTGTGTGCATGGTCACCCGCCGCTGCCCAGCAGAGGGGCCCGGGCCCCTTGGAGCTGTGCCCTGGGGAGCTTGGGGGTCACAGCTCCCTCTGCCCACACTGCCCACTGACCCCGCTTCAGGAACAGGCCTGGGACCCCTCAAGTCCCTACCTCCGTCTTCTAGGGCTCGGCCACTGCTCCAGTGGCCACAGACAGGAGGACCTGCCCCACGGCTCAAGCCAGGCTTGTCCCAGCTGCCCACCCTAGGCCATCTGGGGTTCAGCAATGCTTGGGGGCGGCTCCTGGTCCCTTGTCCTCTTGTGGGTGAGCCACGTGGGAATCTGGGGGTGCCTAGTCCCACAGGGGTGTCAGTAGAGAGGCCACGAGTGCCCTCACCCTCACCCTTTCAGCGCTCAGACTGGCTGGGATGTCGGCACCTGTGAGTGATCCCCGGCTGGGCAGGGAGGGCGTCTGGGGGCTCCGTCCTCTGGGTGTCCTCTGCCTCCATGGGTGCAGGTTGGAGTAAACTCGTGAAAAAGTCGCTCCATCGTGTCCAGATCTTTGCAGCCCCGTGGGCTATACAGGCCATGGAGTTCTCCAGGCCAGAATATTGGAGTGGGCAGCCTTTCCCTTCTCCAGGGATCTTCCCAACCCAGGGATGGAGCCCAGGTCTGCCGCACTGGGGGTGTATTCTTTACCAGCTGAGCCACAAGGGAAGCCCAGAGTAAACTCGTATGAATACTTAATCCAAACCAACGTGTGTTAATCTTCCTAGCTGCCTTAGCAAGTGCAGGAAGCTACATTGAACCTTTTTCTCTGACAAGCCACGAGGTCAGGAGTGTAAGGTCATTTTGGTTGTGTATTGAGCCTAGTGAGAGGGGGTCCGGTGTCAGCGTGCACTCACCCTCGGGACTGTGTGTGGACGTGTGTTTTGAACACAAGCGTGGGCAGTCTTCTTTCTCATGGGCCAAGTGGAAGTCAGGTGTGAACTGAAGACTGCTGTTTTGGAGCCGGGCTGGATCACTTTCCGAGGACCCCAGTCTTTAGCAGGTAACGTTGTGGCCCGTTGGCTTTCTGGAGATCGGAGGTGGAAACTTGACAGGTGGTCCCGGGTTTCCCAGCTGGCAGGGCCTTGGGGTCTACGGTTCGGTCTGGGGAGGCTGCTAGAGCCCGTGGGTCTGGGGCCTTGTCAACAGGTCTGCTTCCTGCTGGCATTCAGAGCGGAGCCTGGAGCCTGGGTCCCGCTCCGGGGAGGGGAGGGTGGGCACCTGGGCTGCCCAGCCCTCTCAGGCACTTGCTCCTTCCTCGCGATTCACAAACGTCTTTCCTCTTTGAAGCTGTGCCTCGCACCTTGCTGATGTTTCTTTAGGGCTGGAAGAGCCTTGCTGGGTTCCTGCCCTCCTGAGGACCAGCACTGTGGAGCCTGCCAAGAGCGCAGCGAGACGGCGGTGCAGGGCAGAGGCTTGGGGTTTTCCTGATTTGGTGAAAGGAATGGAGTCTGAACTCGTCCCAGAGATGCTGGCTTTTGAGAATTAATGAAACATGGAAAACCAGAGATGATGATGATGGCAGTCAAGTTAATGAAGTTTATTGGCTTTTTCTGTGCCAAGAGCTCTTTGGGAGCGTAACCTGGAGGAGCCCACTTACTCCTCCTACCAGCCCATAACTAGAGCTGGCCTCCTGGTCTTGCTGTGGGTCACAGCGTGGACGGCGGGGCCAGAGCCCTCCCAGACTGCCTGACCCAGAGCGGCTCCCGCCTGTGTGTCTGGCCCTGTGTGTGACGGTGGCCGTTGAGCCCGGTCGCAGAGGCGTTTCCGATTTGCCCTGCACTGTGAGTGGCACGTGGGTGCTTCCTGCAGGTCTGCCTCGAGTGATGCAGGTTTTGGTCCCTGATGGGTTTGCTCCCCTGGCAGTACCGGGGTGGGTTTGGCCAGAGAGCGGGGGCTGTGGGAGCTGACGTCCCTGGGCCCGGGGCCTGGCAGTCAGCCCCCCGAGCCTCAGGCCTGTCTGGAAGCGGCAGGAGTACCAGGCACCCGGCCAGGGCCGCTGCGTGGAGGGATGAGACCCTCTGCCTGGGAAAAGGTATCACTCTGTACTGGGGGCATGTGGTGAACCTGCGCATTCCCGGAGGTTGTTCAGCTCCTCGTGGGGCCTGTGTGTGTGTTTGTGTGAGCCCGTGTGTGTATGTGTGTCTCTGTGTGTGTGCTTGCATGGTTGTGTGTGTTTGTGTTGTGTGTGTGTGTGCTGCATGCTTGTGTGTCTTTGAGTCTCTGTGTGCATGCGTGCTTGTGTGTCTCTTGGCTTATTGTGTTGTGTGTTTGTCTCGTGTGTGTGTGCACGCATACTGTATGTCTCCCTTTGTGTGTCTCAGTTGTGTGAGTGTTCGTGCATGCTGTGTGTATGTGTCTGTGTCTCTGTGTTTGTGCACATATGCGTGTATGTTTCTGTGTTTTTGTTGTGTGTCTATCTCTGTGTGTCTCTGTGTTGCGTGTCTCTGTGTGTTTCTCTCTGCTGTGTGTGTGTGTTTCTCTTTGCTGTGTGTCTCTGTGTTGTATGTCCCTGTGTTGTGTCTCTGTGTGTTGTGTGAGTGTGCAGCCATGCCCCACATTTTCCTCCTCTGATTGTGTGTGTCTCTCTGTGTGCATGTCTCTGTGTGTGTCTCTCTGTGTGTGTGCATGTCTTTGTGTGTGTCTCTGTGTGTATGTCTCTGTGTTGTGTGTTTCTCATGTGTGTGTGTCTCTGTGTGTGTTGTGTGAGTGTGCCTGTGCAACCATGTTCTTCTCCTCGGGGTGAGGAGTCCCGAGCGTTCAGCTCTTTTGGACGCAGGTTCCTCGTTTCCCTCCTTCTGTTATTTATTCTTTATTTAACTCTGTTGTCCTGTTGTATGTTTCCCTCGTACGACATTAGCCACCTGTTTTCCCTCGTATTTTGATCCACTTCCCTCCCCCGAAAGGCCTCCCCAGCACCCGCTTCTTGTCCCCCGTGGATACGTGTCTGCGTCTGACCGGCTCTGACCCCCGGGGCCTCTGTGTGTCCCTGCCTCCCGGCACCTTTGATGCTCATGACAGACTCTAAGAATAGAGTGTGACTGGGAAAACCACATGTGTTGAAACCTGACCTCCCAAGCCCTGGAAAATATTCAGAGCCCTTCCAGAATGTTCTCCCGGCTCCATCCTTGTCCTTTCTCTCTGCTTGAACCCAGCAACCCTCCAGTCCTGGCCTCAGGAGCACAAGGGCCCGCGAGAGTGCAGCCCACCCTCCCTCGCCCTGCCTTCCAGGAAGCCTTGTCTGCGTTTCCCAGAGGATCAGTGTTACCTGGGGATGGGGCACGTTCTTGATGAAGGAGGCAGCCTCGGAAGGCTTGATTAGAAAGCTGCAGCAGTGTTCAACTGCTCTAGTGTATAACACCACCGTTGCACTCTCAGCCACAAGGTGTTATCCAGTGTGATTCCACGAGGAGCCCCAACGTACTGTGGGGTGGAGTTCAGTATATGCAGAATTGTGCTTGTGAACACATTACTGTAGCTTCAGATGGGTTATAATTAAGGGGGAAAATTCATTGCGCATTTCATTGAAGACTCTGTTTAAAATATGTGCCAGCTTAGAACGCATGAGAATAGGTTAATGGGGGTGATTTGCGTGTCCTGGGACGGGGAATTATCCAGGCAGGTCCGCGTCGATGTTGTCTTGGGTCTTGGTGACCTTCTCTCTGGCAGGTGGTGAGGCCTTGCCCTCAGCACGCCTCATGCTGGGCAGGGGCCATTGATGCTGGTGTTGGTGGAAGGTTCTTTCACTGTAAGAAGTGTTCTCAAAGGTTTTAATACGTTTTTCGTTATGAGAGTGGTGTATGCCTGCTGTCAGAGAAACTACAGAAGGTATTAAAAGCTGAAGGATATCCAGGATCTGAGTTCCCAGAGTAAGTTACTACTGTTATTGCTTGGAGAGGCTTCCTGAGGTATTCTATGCCCATGACATCTGGTATGTTTTCTTAGTTTTAAAAAATAACAGCTTTATTGAAATGTAACTCACCTACCATGAGATTCATCACTTTAAATTGTACGCTGCAGTGTGGTTTTGTGAATTCCCAGAGTCGTCCAGCCATCCACTGCTATCTAATTCCAGAACGTTTTTGTCACTCCAGAAGACCCCTGTCCACATTAGCAGATACTCTCTAATTTGTGTGTGGATTCTGCTTAATCTGGACCTTTCGTGGAATAAGAATTGTAGAGTTGTGGTCTTCTGTGGCACGCTTCTTTCCCTTAGCCTGATGCTTTCAGGTTTCACCCCTGTTGTAGCGGGCATCAGAATTCCCTCCCTTTTCACTGACGTATACACACCGCTGTGTATGAACAGAGAAGGAATAGGAGCTGCTGTGTGGCACAGGGAGCTCCACTCAGTCCTCTGTAATGCCCTACACGGAAGAGGATCTAAACAGGAGGAGACACATGACACGTGGGGCTGTTTGACTTTGCTGCTCAGCAGAAACTGGCAACGTTGTAGCTCAGTTATATTCCAATAAAATGAAAAGAATCTCCTCCTTTTAGGACTGCCTTCCACCGCATCCCATGGACAGAGGAGCTTGGTGGGCTACAGGCCACGGGTCGCCAAGAGTCGGACGCGACTGAGCGGCTTCACCTTCACTTTCACTTTCCGTTGCATTTGTGTGTGTTGTGTTTTGTTTGTGGACTCATCCGTGGGTGGACACTTGGTGTTGCTTCCACCTTTTGGTCATTGTGAGTAAGTTCCTGCTCTTCCTGCTACTAGCTGTATCTGTGATGTGAAGAGCTGACTCATTGGAGAAGACCCTGAAGACCCTGGGAAAGATTGAAGGCAAGAGGAGAAGGGGATGACAGAGGATGAGATGGTTGGATGGCATCACCGACTCAGTGGACGTGGGTTTGGGTGGACTCCGGGAGTTGGTGATGGACAGGAGGCCTGGCGTGCTGCAGTCCATGGGGTCGCAAAGAGTCGGACACAACTGAGTGACTGACCTGCACTGAGCTATGTCTGGGGGCCAGTTTGTGAACATCCTTGCCAATACTTGCTGTTACCTGTCCTCTTGACGGTGGGTGTGAAGCTGCAGCTCCTGGTGGTTTTGGTTTGCATTTCCCTAATTATTGGTGGTGCTGGACGCCTTTTCATGTGCTTGCTGGCCATTTGCAGATCTTGGGAGGAATGCCCATTCAGGTCTTTTGTCCATGTTTTAATTGCGTTATTTGTCTTTTAGTTGTTGAGTTCTAAGATTGGGTGGACACTTGGTGTTGCTTCCACCTTTTGGTCATTGTGAGTAAGTTCCTGCTCTTCCTGCTACTAGCTGTATCTGTGATGTGAAGAGCTGACTCATTGGAGAAGACCCTGAAGACCCTGGGAAAGATTGAAGGCAAGAGGAGAAGGGGATGACAGAGGATGAGATGGTTGGATGGCATCACCGACTCAGTGGACGTGGGTTTGGGTGGACTCCGGGAGTTGGTGATGGACAGGAGGCCTGGCGTGCTGCAGTCCATGGGGTCGCAAAGAGTCGGACACAACTGAGTGACTGACCTGCACTGAGCTATGTCTGGGGGCCAGTTTGTGAACATCCTTGCCAATACTTGCTGTTACCTGTCCTCTTGACGGTGGGTGTGAAGCTGCAGCTCCTGGTGGTTTTGGTTTGCATTTCCCTAATTATTGGTGGTGCTGGACGCCTTTTCATGTGCTTGCTGGCCATTTGCAGATCTTGGGAGGAATGCCCATTCAGGTCTTTTGTCCATGTTTTAATTGCGTTATTTGTCTTTTAGTTGTTGAGTTCTAAGAGTTCTCTGTGTATTCTGAATACTTAGTCCTTATCAGATACACGATTTGCAGATGTTTTCACAATGGTGTTTTTTGATATACAAAAGTTTTCAATGAAGTCCGGTTTGTCTGTTTTTTCCCTTGGTGTGTGTGTGTGTGTGGGGGGGGGGGGCGGAGCTTTGGTGTTATATTTAGGAAATAGCTGCCTAAGGCCCTGGATATTCAGTCCTGTGTTTCCCACCAGGAGTTGTATGGGTCTGCCTCCTACCGTTAGGTCTTTGATCTGTTCCGAGTATGACGAAGATGGCGTTGGTTCTTCTCTTTTGGAAAGATAAATGGAACCCTCTGAGTTCTGTTCTGCAGCTTGCCTTTTTGCCGTAATGGTCCGCTTGGGCGTCAGCATGTTAGAGCTCTCTCTGTCTCTCGCAGGTCCTCCGAGGTCCTGTTGTTGGCCTTGGTGGCCTCACTCATTTCACTTGACCCCTGTTAGGTGCTGCGTGGTCTGTTCTCTGTTGCCCCCAGTTACAGGCAGTGCTCCAGGGACCGCTCTGGAGCATGTTGAGAAGCAGGTTAAGCCCAAGAGGTAATGTGCTTCTGCCTTCACCTCTCCCCCCGCGGTGTGGGCAGAGTAGTGACCCCCAGAGATCCGTGCCTGGACCCCACAACCTGTGGTTGTGTTACCTGAAAGGACAGAAGGGACCTGGCAGGTGGGATTAACGGTTTTGAGATGGGGGATGATTCCGGATCCCCTGGTCGGCCCAGCATGATCACAGGGGAACCTGAAGGTGAAATGGGGAGACAGGCGGGTCAGAGAGGGAGGTACGAGCAGGAAGAGGCCGGCTCACGTGGATGCTGGGGTGCTGGCTCTGATGCCGGAAGCAGACCGCGAGTGTGCGTGGGTTCTGAAAGCTTTTGGAGAAGGCAAGGAAAGAGTTCTTCCCTGGGGCCTCGATTTCAGCCCTGTGAGACCCAGGTCAGGCTCTGACCTCCAGGATGGGAAGGGGGTCATTCATGTGTGGTTTTGTTTTGTGACTTTTTTTGCCTGCACTGGGTCTTCGTCGTGGCCCACGGGCTCCAGTCGAGGCGAGTGGGCTTGGTTCCCCGTGTCACGCGGGCTCCCAGTTTGCAGCCTAGGCATCGGGCCCGCGCCCCCTGCTGCGGAAGCAGGCTCCTAACGCTGGGCCACCTGGGACACCCCGTGAGAGCTGCTGCCAGTCCCGGGTCTGTGGCCGCTCCTGGCGGTAGCGTTCTTCTGGTGAATGTGCCCTGCCTTTCCGCAGGCTGTGAGTAGGCCTCAGGATTTCGGTCTCTGCTGGACCCCCTGCTGCTCTGGGACGCTCAGGTCACTGCCGAGGGTGCCCCCACCCTGCTCAGAGTTCCAGTGACTTGTTGGAAAGGTCACAGAAGTTATGGATCAGACTCACCGCACACAGAGGATTGGAGCGCTCCCTTACAGGATGCGCTGTTCCTGTGGCCTCCAGGCCCCATGGAGAGGCCGCGGGAGGGGCGAGGCCAAGGTGAGCTGTCCCCAGACTGGGTGCCTCCGGGCCACCCTCGTCATCGTCTTAACCTCGGCTCCAGTTTCCAGTCTGTTTTCTTAGGGTGGACACAGTCTTTCCGCGTCCTTTTGGGCCAGAGAGGCCTCTGTAAACTGGGTGTGGTCCTAGCCACCATTTCCAGTGTTATTTCTTTGTGTCTTGAATTCTGAACTCTCAGCAGTGACTTTGAGAACCCCTGGGGGTTGGGGTGTGGCAGGAGCTGTTGGGGGTCAGTGGGGGGCCTTACAGATCTGCACTGATTCGGGGCAGTGGGGGTGGCTGGCGTGTTGGGGTTGCTTTGAACTACCCCTAGTGGATCCAGCTGTGCAGTGAAGTACCCCTTATCTCGGGCTTCCCCTCCACTGACTGGGGGTGCTAGCGGAGGGCCTGGCTCCCTGCTCACCAGCCTTGACCCTCGTCAACGGCCCCGGGCAGTTTCTGAGGCCCTTGCCGTCTGCCTGTCTGGTCAGGATAGAAAAAGATTACACTGCTAATTCAGTACTTGGAGAGAGTATCTATGAACTTAAATAAAGGCCCATTAAATACCTTTTTCGGATTAGAGCTGTAATTGACTTAGCGATTAAGGCGGAAACAAAGGCCTTTGACTTAAAAACTGTTGACAGGTTTGAACCTAAGCTGCTTCTCCTTGCAGAGGAAGGGGCTGCCTGCCAGTCCAGGCTGAAAGGCACCTTCTCTTACGTCCTCTGAGCTTGACTTTTCTCCCGTTTCATGAAACGCAAAGCTGTACATGTTCACTCACCCGCGAGGCTCTTCGTGAATCAGCTTGAGGTTTTTTCCCCGAACAAACTAGCTGGTTCTGGGACATTGTCAAGATGAGCAGACACTCAGAACTCCTAACACATGGAGACCGCATCTGTCCACTTAAGAGTTCGGGATGTGTATAGTGTTTAAGTCTCTGCAAGTCAAAGATGTCGCAAGCTTATCTTAAAAGAAATAGGCGTTTAAGGTTCACCATGATGGACAGCGATTCCTTTATACATCGGTTACACGAGGCATAATTGAAACGTTCCCTGTATTTTCTTGCACTGTAATAAGCCGGCAGTGTAGTCAAATCGTACCAGATTATGGCTATAATCAAGTGATCATACCGTGCGAGTGCGTGTTTTGCCGCTGTGGGTTGAGGAATAAGGAGATGGCGGGTCCTCCAGGACAGTTGGCGGGGGGGATGTGGCCTCTTTGCTGTGTTTTGGAGCCTCTGCTCTTGAACACGTGGGTCCCTGGGCCCCTCCAGCCTGTGAGCCCCCTGTTCCCTCCTCAGCCCCCAGCCAGTGTGAACCTCTCTCTCCATGCCCAGAGCTTTGCAGGGAGAGGCCTGCTAGTATCCAGACCAGGGGCTTTCTTTCCATCTTTTTCTAGAACCCTTCCCGCCTGTAGCTTCTGTTGTAGAGTCCCTGGCTGCCCCGGGCTCCTATCCTGGCTCTGCGCCTTCTAGACGGGTGACATGCGTGGGCAAGTCAGCCGCTCCGCTTCCCCGTCTGCGGTGTGTGTGTGGGTCGTGGAGGAGCTGTGGCGCACGTCTTTACCTCCTGGGCTGCCTTGCAGGTCACAGGAATTGTCTGCGCCCTCTGCCTGGTGTGGGACTGGGGACACTGCAGGGTCTCCTCCCAGCCCTTGGCTGCAACCCCAGACCATACCCGGCCTGGACCACACCTCTGAGCCCTAGGCCTGCTCCGTGTCCCCCGCCCCTCGGGATGGCTAGTCTGACTGTCTGTCCTGGGGTTGCCTCGTCCCACCCATGCTCTGGTCTCTGCCTCACGCCTTCCTCCTGGGGGCTGTGTTTTGGTCCATGCCTGCGTTCACTCTTACCCAGGTAGACAGCCGTGTCCCCCAGAAGCTTCCCGCACCCCCTCATCGGCTCCAATTTCCTTCCCCAAGGGCTCAGACTGAGATGCTATGGCTCCTTCAGTGGAGAAAATGAACACATTAATTGGATCCAGCATCTTTGACAAACACTGTTCTATTTTTACAGTCAGACAGGAAGTTGTTGTTGTTTTAGAACTCCTTAGATTACAACCCTGGGGGACTTGGCTTGCTATAATGAATTATCCTGTTTTTGGTAGGGTGATTTTTTTTTTTTTTTTTAATTTCTGGGTAAATTCTAGGAAGTCGCTGCATTTTTTTGATCCTAGTTAGCTTTGCTAGGGCTTGGGAAGGGGCCCTGCAAGAGGAGAGAAGGAACCAGCATTTACTGAGTGTCTGTTGGGTGGTGGGGTGCCGGCTCTTTGAAGGTGCTGTTTGATTTAATCCTTGTCAAAATCCCTGTGAAGGGGGTGGTATCATCTGTCTGTTACGGATAAAGAAACGGGCTGGGCAGGTTGGGGCACTTGCTCCAGGTCACGTGGCCGTGGTGAGAAGGTCACGCCTGCGGGCCACTTGTTCCCAGGCGGGGGCTGTGTGCCGCCAGGACCGCCCCCTCGATTTTGCAGAATGTGCTGCTGTTGGTCACGCGTTCCCACTGAGGGGCGTGAGCTCTGAGGTCGGGAGGCTGTCCTTGGCAGTTCATCCTGCACAGCTTTTCAGCCTACACAACCTATTAAAGCCTCTTTATGATCACGACCCCGACCTCTACCCATCGAATCTTAAAGTGGTCAAGCTCCTAATGAGCAAGACATGACCTCATAGGATGCTTTCCTTGGACCAAGGAGCAGCCCTGAGCCTTGCTTTCGAGCAGTCAGACTGTCCAGGGTGAGGAGGGGATTGTGTTACTCTGAGCGTGGTCTTCAGAGATCAGTCTTGTCTGACACAGCGGGCCATGGAGGCCTCATAGGCTGGCGCGGCTGGAGAGGGTTTCAGTCTGCTCGCTCAGGCTGGATACCCGAGACCAGCTGTCTGCTCCTTCAGCGGAAGTATCCACGCTTTCCCCTCTTAAACACTGGGTTTTGACACGTCGTCCATCCGTTGAACACGGCGGGGTCCGCCGGTGACACGTCGTCCAGCCGTTGAACACGGCGGGGGCCCGCCAGCTGTGAGCCATACCTGGGACCGGGTGTCAGCCTGCATCCCTGCATCCTCATCACCTGGACCCTGGCACCAACCCCTCCCGTGGGGCTCTGCCCTGCCGACAGTGCTGTAAACCAAGGTGGAGGAGCCGTGCTCAGCTCTGCAGTCTCTGTCTGCTGGGTGTTAAAGGACGCTCTTAGAAAGTCCATCATGTAGTGCCCTCGCTCTTAAAGCTCAGCATTCAGAGAACGAAGATCACGGCATCCGGTCCCATCACTTCATGGCAAATAGATGGGGAAACAGTGGAAACAGTGGCTGACTTTATTTTTCTGGGCTCCAATGGTGATTACAGCCATGAAATTAAAAGACGCTTACTCCTTGGAAGGAAAGTCACCTAGACAGCATATTAGGAGAAAGCAATGGCACCCCACTCCAGTACTCTTGCCTGGAAAATCCCATGGATGGAGGAGCTGCTAGGCTGCAGTCCATGGGGTCACTAAGAGTCAGACACGACTGAGCGACTTCACTTTCACTTTTCACTTTCATGCATTGGAGAAAGAAACGGCACCCCACTCCAGTGTTCTTGCCTGGAGAATCCCAGGGACGGGGGAGCCTGGTGGGCTGCTGTCTCTGGGGTCGCACAGAGTCGGACACAACTGAAGCGACTTAGCAGCAGCAGCATCAGACAGCATATTAAAAAACAGAGACATTACTTTGTCAGCAAAGGTCCGTCTAGTCAAGGCTATGGTTTTTCCAGTGGTCATGTATGGATGTGAGAGTTGGACTATAAAGAAACCTGAGCACTAAAGAATTGATGCTTTTGAACTGTGGTGTTAGAGAAGACTGTTGAGAGTCCCTTGGAGTGCAAGGAGATCCAACCAGTCCATCCTAAAGGAAATCAGTCCTGGGTGTTCATTGAAAGGACTGATGTTGAAGCTGAAACACAAGTACTTTGTCCACCTTTTCAAATGAGCTGACTCATTTGAAAAGATTCTGATGCTGGGAAAGATTGAGGACAGGAGGAGAAGGGGACGACAGAAGATGAGATGGTTGGATGGCATCACTGACACAATGGACATGGGTTTGGGTAAACTCTGGGAGTTGGTGATGGACAGCTGCGGTTCATGGGTTTGCAAGGAGTCGGACACTACTCAGCGACTGAACTGAACTGAACTCACTGTAGCCTGCGTTGTCCCACACCTCGCAGTTACCTGCCTACCGGGGTGACATGTGGGAGGGGACTCTTAGAGGAACCTGCCAGGCTCTTGTATTCTAGTGATGTTACGGAGATGCACTTGCTTTGTCTTTTGTGATGAAAGGATTCCCGAGAGGCTGCTGTGAAGTGTGTATCTACCCAAGAGCTGCTCATGTCACGGATATCCAAAAATCTTCAAAGGATGTTTTGCCGCTGAACTATTTTTTTTACCGTTTCATTATGATAACACTTTTATCAGGATTAGGTATGATGGTACATGTAGGTGGTTATTTAGGACGTGCCTGGCAAAGTAGTAGGACTCTGGGAGCCTCAGGTGTCTTCATCTTCACAATAACCTACTTTAAATATGAATGTATTATCTAGCACCTCGCCCTCCAGTGGGGCCGCTGTGAGCCATGAGTGACTGTTTAAATGTCAGTTAAATGAGAAGTCCAGTTCCTCCTGTGGCTGGTGGCTCCCACGCTGGACCCTGCAGGTGAGGGGTGTTTCCTTCACTCTGGTCCACTGTCTGTGCTGAAGGTTAAAATGTCGACCCCCTGTGCCTCCCTGTATAGAAATCCATTTCCCAGGCCCTTTTCTGATGTGTATTTTACTGGGAATACCCTTTTGTACGGTAGGGAAATTGTAACTCTTTGTCATAATGACAGCTCTCCCAGAAAACAGAAGGACCGATTGGCTTATGGAAAGAGGCCAACAGGGCCCAAGAGTGGAGTGGACGCTCGGGCAGGGAATGGTGACAATCCCCCTCCTCCCTGTCCTGGAGGTCCGGAGACCACGGTCAGCTCTGCTCTGGCGCTGGCCTGGGCTTAACCACGGTTTGAATTTGAACGTCACTGCATTTTGCTGAACAGCAGCATTGGACAGATGTGTTAACCTCCTAGCATCGCTGAGGGCTCCTCTGTGTCCCTGCAGGACTGGGTTCTGCCTCGTCCCCTCGGGCTTAGTCGGCCCATCTTCGCCGCCGCCGGGCCCTGAGCGTGTGCAGTGAGACAGCTTCTGACAGTGGCACGGCTCCAGGACAGCGTTGCGGTTGGCTTAGCGGCACTGACGCCTGCCCCGACGGCCGCTGCCCTGGAGCTCCGTGGGGACTGTGGCCTGAGGCCTCCCGTGCAGGTGTCTGTGGATGAGTAGTCAGAGCCCAGGACCCGAGTCCCCGGTCCTCGTGGGTCGGGCTGGTTCTCCAGGGAATGGGGCTCCCCCTGCTCTGGACTCCGTGTGTCCTCCCCTCTTCCTCCACACCCCCCACCCCCAGCATCTCTGCACCTGCTGTCTCCTGCCCCTTGTCTGCACCTGGGGGCGGGCCTGCCCAGGGAAACAGCCACTTCCTTCCCCATCTTTTCAGTCCCGGTCCTCTCGGAGCCTCTGAAACGCCTGCAGCTGCCTCTCCACAGCCTTCCAGGGTCCCTCGGCAGTCGTGTGTGTGTGTGTGTGTGTGTGTGTGTGTGTGTGAGACTTCGCTGCCTTCAGTCAAGCTGATGAGAACCTGCTGTGTGCTAATAAGCATGTGCTGGAGACCGACCGAGGCCTTCAGGGGCTCCCAGGACACCGGTGGGGGCTGCGGGCAGCCAGTGTCGTCCCGAGGCCCCTTTGGAACATGCGCGGATGCATGTGACTAAATGAGAAGCATTTGGTGGCCTCTGTTAGAAGGCCACTAGAATTTAGAAGCATCGTGGCCTCTGTTTGGTTTTTGCCGCCTCCTCCCTGTCTTTAAAGGTATCTTGAGCTTCCCTGGTGGCTCAGATGGAAAAGAGTCTGCCTGCAGTGTGGGAGACCCAAGTTCCATCCCTGGGTTGGGAAGATCCCTGGAAAAGGAAATGGCAGCCCACTCCAGTATTCTCGCCTGGAAAAGTCCATGGATGGAGAAGCCTGGCAGGCTACAGTGCCTGGAGTCACAAAGAGTCGGACACGACTGAGCGACTTCATTCTCTTCTCTTTCACTTGAGCACATTTACTTAAACAGTGTTTTCTTTTAAAGAAGCAGCTCATTTTCATGGAATCTTCCCAAAACGTTCTCTGTCATTTTCAAAGCAAAAATAAATCCCTCTTATTGAATTTCCCATTTAATCAATTTGGATAATGTTTAATCAAATGTTGTAATTATGGTTACTCTTATTAAAACTTCCATTTAATCGATTTGTGTAATATTTAATTAAGTGATGTAATTAGTTATAAGTACAGCGGATATAAGGAGGTTTGGAAACACTGCAGACACTTGAAGACCAGGTTCTCTGCCCGTAGTGGGGACTCTGGTGTGGTGAGCCCCTCACAGCTGGTATCATTGAGTGCTTCCTCAGTCATGTTGGTTGATTATGTTTATCTTTAAAATGTATTAAAAAAGAAACCCAAACTTTAGTTCATGAGTAATATTGTTCAGTTGCACAGTTGTGTCCAACTCTTAGTGACCCCATGGACTGCAGCACACCTGGCCTCCCTGTCTTTCACCATCTCCTGGAGCTTGCTCAAACTCGTGTCCATGGAGTCGGTGATGCCATCTAACCATCTCATCCTCTGTCGTCCCCTTCTCCATAATGGGTCTTTTCCAATGAGCCAGTTCTTCGCATCAGGTGGCCAAAGTATTGGAGTTTCAGCTTCAGCATCAGTCCTTCCAATGAATATTCAGGACTGATCTCCTTTAGGACGGACTGGTTGGATCTCCTTGCAGTCCAAGGGTCTTGAGTCTTCTGCAGCATAATATTACTTGGGCTGCATGTACTCTATAAAAGGTTTAAGTTGATTGAAGAGAAGTAAGTGACAGCGTTACGTGGGGCCTGAAGGTGGCAGCAAACTGTGCAGGTGAGACGTGACGCTTGAAGCTTGGGAAGTGGCCAGGGAGCCCCGCAATTGAGGCTGAAGCTTGGAGGAGCCGATCTGATGATGAGCTCTTGAGGAAAATATCGGTGGGCGGCCACCTCATCCTTGACCCTTCTCCCCTGACTCTTTGTCACTTGTCTGGCTTCATGAGCAGCACAGTCCACGCCCTGGTGGGCCAGGTGCTTGGCCCTGGGGACCCACAGACCCCACACCCCCTTACGCATTCCTGTAACCTGGGAGAAGGGGCTGCCTTGGGGAAAAGTATTAACGCACAGATTTGCATAGTTAATATTCTAGATGTTTGCTTTATTGGAAAGAGGCATCTTTTCTTTTGTCTTGACTTTCCTCTGTTCCTTGTGTCCTTTTCTTTTTTCTGTAAAGTCACTACGTTTTCCTGAGATGGGAGAGGGAGGCTTGTCTCTTTTGAACCATCTCCTGTTGACTTCAGGGGAGTAGTCCCTTCTTTTCAAAAGAGAAGAAGATGTGGGAGAGAGAGGTTTTTCTTCTGAGAAAGCCGAACCCTCCCACAGGACCTTCCCTGTGTCCTCAGGACCCCGACCTCCCTGGTCGTTACTGCCCGGCCTGCGGTGGCTCCCAGGAAGGCAGAGGGACCAGTAGCGTGAGGTGCACCTCTTCCTGGAGGCCCGTGTGTCTGGGCGTCCCAGCAGGGCTCCCCGGACAGCTGTCTGTTCTGGGCTTCGGCTGGGGTTTTCCCTGATGGGGTGATGTTTCCAGCCACCGAGGCCCTGGGGAAAGTGCATGCGGACAGCCAGGAAGGGGTCTCGGAAGGGCTCAGCTTGCGCTGCCCGAGGGGCTGAGTGTGGCTGAGTACCTACATGCCAAACAGCGGGTCGAGGACCATATAAAACCCAACAGGTGGGAAAACAGGCCCAGGTGGCAAAGTAGGGAAAGGTTAAGGGAGGCCAGCACAGGCTCTGCCTCCTGCCATCGGCTGCTTGTGGCTGGCCGCGGACATTCCGTAGGATCGCAGTGATATCTGATTAGCCTGGGAAAGTGACCAGCCTGGTGCCTGAGACCTCGCCGAGGTGAGGGGTGCGTACATGCAGGGGCGTCGGGAACAGAAGAGTCGCTTAGTCACGCAAAAGAGCGTCAGATTTCAAAGCACGACCACCGACAGCACATCCTTGTGTGGGGCGCTGTGGGATGATCACGAGGCTATACGGCTATCAGGGTCTTGTCAGTGGGCATGCGTCCTGGGCATCAGAGATGAAACAGACAGGGACGTCCCGGTGCCTCCGTGGTTACGACTTCTGCTCCTTCCATCACAAGGGGTGCGGGATGCATCCCTGGTTAGAGAGCCGAGATCCCACCGGCCTCGTGGCCGAAACATCGAAACGTAGAACACAAACAATATTGTGACAGATTCAGTAAAGACTTTAAAAAGGGTTCATTAAAAAAAAAAATCTTACAGATTAATCAGAACAGGATAGGGTGGGAGGTGGGACAAATGTTCGAGAGGGAGGGGACCTGTGGCTGATTCCTGTTGATGTCTGGCAGAAACCCACGCAATATTCGTAAAGCAGTTATCCTCCATTAAAAATAAATAATTAAAAAAAATAAAACAGAAAAGGAGCTGGGATTCTGCTAAGAACAGAAACACCTCTTCCTTCCCTGCTGAAGGGGCCTTGCTCAGGAGTGTGAGGAGGGTCTTGGGGGGCTGGCTCCCCGCCCATGCACGTTGTCACCAGCGAGTGTGGAGCTGTGCGTGCTTGTCGGACTGCCGAGAAGCAGGTGAGCCAGGCTGTTAAGAGCCTGTCTGACAAGAGGGCGCCTTTGGCTTCTGCGGCCAGGCATTTCCTTAGTTTAGAAACAGGCTGGAGGTATGGGGGTCGTGACCCCCAGGGGTGGATGAGGTGGTGTGGAAGGGGAGCCCACAGAGGCTGCTCCAGCTCAGAGCAGCTGCCTGTCCCCTCCGATGGGGTTTCACTGGTTGTTCCTCCTCTCTCAGTTGATGTTTTTGCCACTTTGGTTGTGGTTCATTCTTTCTTATTCTTGGTGTAACGGGACAGACAGGGCTTGTGATGGAAAGCTAAAGTTCCCTCCTGCTCCTTCCTCCCCTGCTTCCGCTCCCTGAAACCTCGTAACTGGTTCTGCTCCTTGCGCTCTGGACGGTCACCTTCCATGTCCCCACTTAGGATCCTTACGGAGCATGTTCCTTCCTTCTTAGGGGCCAGAGGGTTAAGTGACTTGGGCCCTGGTAGCCATCACTGGCTTATTTTTCCAGTATGGTCTCTTAAGAAGAAATGTATGTGGTCTTGTCCCCAGTTCCTGCCACTGATCTCCTAAAAACCCTTGGCATTTCCTGGGTGATAGGAGTGACCTTGGTTACTCCTAAGCCCCTTGAATCGCAGCTGAGCTGGTGCTGACAGGGTGACTTACGAGGAGGCCCTGGGTAGCCTTGGAGGAGGCAATGGCACCCTACTCCAGTACTCTTGCCTGGAAAATCCCATGGTCTGAGGAGCCTGGTGGGCTGCAGTCCATGGGGTCGCTAAGAGTCGGACACGACTGAACGACTTCACTTTCACTTTTCTCTTTCATGCAGTGGAGAAGGAAATGCACCCCACTCCAGTGTTCTTGCCTGGAGAATCCCAGGGACGAGGGAGCCTGGTGGGCTGCCGTCTATGGGTTCATGCAGAGTCGAACATGACTGAAGCGACTTAGCAGCAGCAGCAGCAGCTGGGTAGCCTCGGAGTAAGTGGTCATTAGACCAATCAAGTAAACAGAGCTGGAACTTCCCTCCCCTCCCCCGACCTCTAGGGAGGGAAGAGGAGCTGGAGATTAATCTCTGTAAATAGAACTCCTGAGCAGTGAACACCTGGAGCTCCTGGGAGGGTGGGCCCTGTGCACCTTCCACATGACTTGCCTACACATGGCCCCCATCCGGCGCCTCCTCACTGGTATCCTTTATAATAAACGGGTAAGTGGAGTGGTCTAGAGTCTGTGAGCCTTTCTGGTAAATTATGGAACCCAAGGAGGGGAGGTGGGGACCCCTGGATCAGAGCTGGCCTTGCTGAGGGATGGCAGGTGCCTGACTGATCCTCGTTGGGGTCCGAGGTGGGGGCGAGCTTGTGGGTCCAGGCCCTTAGCCTACTGTAGGGCCTGACACCGGTTCTGGGTAGTGTCCCAATGTGCCTGAATCTAAGCCTGCAGCCATACCACCCTGAACACGCCCGGTCTCCTCTGATCTTGGAAGCCAAGCAGGGCCGGGCCTGGTTAGTACTTGGATGGGAGAGTGTGCTGAATCTCAGGCACCACGTGGAGGACCGGTAGTTGTAACTTTTCCATCAGTTGATGGTGTGGAGGAAATGCACACGTTTGGTGTTAGAACTGTTGTGGATGGAGAATGTCTCAGTCAGTGATAGTGACAGGCCCAGAGCAGAAGGAGCCGCAGACTGTGAGATCCGCACAGCAGGTTTGTGCCCCTTGTCTGACCCCCAGGTACTGTGAAGCTCTCCTGTCAGGGCTGTGGGCCCCTGGGGGTGAGTCACCTCCCGTGCTTAGCAGCAGAGACTGATCGGCAGCTGGTGGACAACTGCCCCTGCTCCCAGCCGGTCCAGTGCCGTTGTCCACTCACAGGCAGCTTAGTGGAGGCGACTAGCGCATTTTCCCACATCATGCGTGCGGCATCGGAGAAGGGCAGGGCGTGTGAGTAAGCTCGGGTCACATGGGCTTCCTGGGGCAGCTTGAAGTTTAGAAGGTTTCAAGTACATTTTATATCTGTGTGTATTTCTTATTTAGTAGCATCACGTAGAATAAGGGATGTCTTCCTGTTAATCCCTTGACATCTTGACCGGTCCAGCGCTCCCCAGCACACATGGATCTGACCTCCTCTCTCTGCTTGGGGATGGCATTTAAAGCTGCATCTTACGTGACTCTCTGTTTTGTTCCTGATAGTACAGGAGGGGTGCTCTCTGCAGCAGAGATAGGGTTCGGGCGTTGTTTAGCTGTGTGCCATGGCTCTGCATCCAAACCATCTATCTTGACATTCGTCTCATTCTCCAGGCTTTTAAAATTCGGGCGGTGGTACCCTGGGTGTGACTTGTGCACTTAGGGTGTGTGTGTGTGTGTGTGTGTGTGTGTGGTCGTAAGCGCAGGCTCCAGCTACACTGAGATTTGTGAGGTGTGTTCTAGCCAGGGACGCAGGCGGTGCTCAGGGAACATTTGCACTCTCTCTGACCTGGGACCTTCTCCTCTTTGTGATGAGTTGACCCGGCATCTGGTCTTGAGAACTTTGTTGTGTGTGTCTCTGGGACGTTCACCAGCGGTCATGCTGCGTGCTCACAGCTGCTGTGAGCACCGCAGAGGCGCATCCCTTTGGACCCTCCTCCTGTGGGCTGCCTGGCGTGGCAGTCTGGCCGTGTCAGCCCAGCCTGGCGATGCCAATAGCCTGCACGCTTTTCTGGGCTCCCTGGGGGCTGGCAGAGCTGTCCTTGGCTTCTCCCTCTGGTCAACCCTGCTTCTCCCCACCCTCACAGACGTCCATCTGCCATCCACACCATGCCTGCCACACTCCACCTCTGCAGTTTCTCTGCAGTCCATTTTCTTGTGGTCCCCTAGCAGATCTGCCCAGTGGAAACAGAACGTGAACCTCGAGTCCTTGAAATTCTCACGTAGCCACATGAAAAGCTGAAAGGGAGCAGGTGGAATGACTTTTTCCGAGACGTGAATACATGGTATCTAAACCAGCATACCTACAGTCCCATCCTGCCGATCCACGCAGTCTGGGGTTTACTGGGGGAGGGTGGGTTCCATCCTTTGGACTGTGAGGCGCTGTCCGCTCACAGTGCATCTGGGTCTAACCCACCTCATTTTAGCTGCTGTGGCTGGTGGCCTCCGCTGGACAGCTTTGATTTAATCCTAGCTGTCTTGACCCTCTGCCCGGAGCCTTGGCCGGGATGAGCGTGGCCGCGCTGCCTGCCTGCTTGGAATGGACTCCCGTGTGTGTTTGGAAGCCACGGAGGGCTCTCAGGTCGCCTGCTGGCTCGGTCGTGGCCCAGAGCCCTCGCTGCGCACGACTGTGTGGTCGGCGGGCAGGCTGGCGCAGGGGGCAATTTTAGGTGACTTTTCCGAGCACGCAGTGTGTTGCCTTCACCCTGTGATGGCTTCTGGGCTAACTGAGCCCTAAACAAAAAGGGCCTTCATTGCGGGCTTGTCTGCCCCTCCTCTGGGAGGCAGGGCGGGCTGGCCGTCCCTGAAATGTCACCCTCTGTCAGCGCTGCACAAAAGCCTCATGTCTGCGGCTCTGAGCTGATAGATGGCCTTTGTGCTGATTGAAAAACCCCAAGCTGGGCCTGGTGTGAACAGGGTTGGGGGGAAGGGGGCGGTGCTCACAGGGGCTGACCCAGGGTCAGCGGTGATGAGGCCTTCGTCAGGACCACCCGTCATGAGAGGCAGGGCACCCTACATCTGGACTGGACTCTGAGGGCTGGAGCGTGGTGGGCGCGGAGCCCGGAGCTGGGCCTGGGCCCCGGGACCCGCTAGGCACCCTCCCCATGGGTCCCGGGCCCTGCCCGCCTTATCACTCCCGGCATCTTTGTGAGAAACCAGCAATGATCATGTCACTGTCTTCTCACCAAGATGCCAGGGGTAGTAAGGAGGGCGGGCCGTGCCCTGGTGGGCTTCCTGGTGGCTCAGACAGTAAAGAGCCTGCCTGCAGTACGGGAGACCACGATTGATGCCTGGGCTCAGAGGATCCCCTGGAGAAGGGAATGGCACCCCACTCCAGTATTCCTGCCTGGAGAATCCCATGGACAGAGGATCCCCTGGAGAAGGGAATGGCACCCCATTCCAGTATTCCTGCCTGGAGAATCCCGTGGACAGAGGATCCCCTGGAGAAGGGAATGGCACCCCACTCCAGTATTCTTGCCTGGAGAATCCCGTGGACGGAGGATTCCCCTGGAGAAGGAAATGGCACCCCACTCCAGTATTCCTGCCTGGAGAATCCCGTGGACAGAGGATCCCCTGGAGAAGGGAATGGCGCCCCACTCCAGTATTCCTGCCTGGAGAATCCCGTGGACAGAGGATCCCCTGGAGAAGGGAATGGCACCCCACTCCAGTATTCCTGCCTGGAGAATCCCGTGGACAGAGGATCCCCTGGAGAAGGGAATGGCACCCCACTCCAGTATTCCTGCCTGGAGAATCCCGTGGACAGAGGATCCCCTGGAGAAGGGAATGGCACCCCACTCCAGTATTCCTGCCTGGAGAATCCCGTGGACAGAGGATCCCCTGGAGAAGGGAATGGCACCCCACTCCAGTATTCCTGCCTGGAGAATCCCGTGGACAGAGGATCCCCTGGAGAAGGGAATGGCACCCCACTCCAGTATTCCTGCCTGGAGAATCCCGTGGACAGAGGATCCCCTGGAGAAGGGAATGGCACCCCACTCCAGTATTCCTGCCTGGAGAATCCCGTGGACAGAGGATCCCCTGGAGAAGGGAATGGCACCCCACTCCAGTATTCCTGCCTGGAGAATCCCGTGGACAGAGGATCCCCTGGAGAAGGGAATGGCACCCCACTCCAGTATTCCTGCCTGGAGAATCCCGTGGACAGAGGATCCCCTGGAGAAGGGAATGGCGCCCCACTCCAGTATTCCTGCCTGGAGAATCCCGTGGACAGAGGATCCCCTGGAGAAGGGAATGGCGCCCCCTCCAGTATTCCTGCCTGGAGAATCCCGTGGACAGAGGATCCCCTGGAGAAGGGAATGGCGCCCCACTCCAGTATTCCTGCCTGGAGAATCCCGTGGACAGAGGATCCCCTGGAGAAGGGAATGGCGCCCCACTCCAGTATTCCTGCCTGGAGAATCCCGTGGACAGAGGATCCCCTGGAGAAGGGAATGGCGCCCCACTCCAGTATTCCTGCCTGGAGAATTCCGTGGACGGAGGGCTGCAGTCCACGGGGTCACAGAACGCTGGACACGACTAAGAGACTAACACACGCAGGGAGAGGCTGGAGACCTTAAGGATGGTAACGGGTGCTCCTGGCGCCACTGAATTCGTGGTTAACGTGTGTAGGGTGGTGAATTTTATGTTGTGTATATTTTCACCAGGATTAAAAAAAGCCACAATGCACCATTTAAATATTTGTGTTAAAGCTTGACAGTTTTTCAGTTCTTAGGGTGAAAGTTACCCTTCTAAAGTGTATTCCTGTCTCCATGCCTGTCGTACAAATCCTGCATCTTTCTTAGGCATCTGTTTCTGTTTAGATGTATAAATATGGATCTTAAAATTGTTTTCTTTTGATAGTTCAAGTCTTAGAAGAATTAAGTTTTGTTACCACTCGTTGCAGTTGAAAGATACCCAGTTTAATCACCTTGGAAAGAAACTCAGAAGCAAAGTGATGGTGTCCTCAGCTTTTGTCCTGTCTCCAGGGCCTATTGGCCAGATTACGGCTTTTAGGTAAGATCAGGGTGTGCTGCACACCCGGATGAGTCTGCCCAGCGAGGCCTCGGGAATGAGAGTGAAAAGTGTTAGTCGCTCAGTCATGTCCGACTGTTTGTGACCCCATGGACTGAAGCCCACTCGACTCCTCTGTCCATGGAATTCCCCAGGCAGGAGTACTGGAATAGGTTGCCATTTTCTCCTCCAGAGGATCTTCCCGACCCAGGGATGGAACCTGAGTCTCCTGCATTGCAGGCAGGTTCTTCACTGTCTGAGCCACCAGGGTGGAAGGGAAAAAAAAAGCCAAGAGAGAATCTCGGAACTGGGCTCTGGGAGAGGTGCTCGCTCTGTTTCTGAGCAGTGGGGAAGGGATGCTGGAGGGTTTCGGCTGTCATGGTGCGGCCCTGCCACGGTGATGGTGAAGGACAGCTGCTACCCGCTGCCCTTAAACTGTGACTTCCCAGCTCAGACCGCTACTGCAGAGCTTGTTGCATTGTATGATGAGCGCGTGAGGTATGGAGGCCGGTATTCTTACCAAGAGACTGAAGCTCAAAGAGATTGACGCTTTGAAACTGTACACTGGGAACAGGGGTGCCGAGATTCTACCTTGTGTTTTGACCCTAAAGTAGGATGATTATCTGTGATGCTCAGTTTTTAAAGGACTGAACGTGAAACTGATGGAAATACGTGAATGGAAACCATTTTAAAAGAAAACCAAAAAACCCTAATGAGGTTATTACTATGGATATCCTTAGGCCACAGGGACATCCTGAAGTATAACCACAGTTGGTAGCCAACCTTGGAATCTGTAAGAAGAAAGCTGTGCAATGTGATTGCTTGACAAGCAAGCGAGAAGCTTTTACGTGTTCTGTGTTTACCCTGGAAGATCTCAAAGGCCTTCAAGAAAGAACCTGAGGGGTTACAGCAGCCTTCCAGGAATGACAGCTCTTTGTGCATCCAGAGAAGATGGTATTGTTGCGGAGAGTGCCTGGGAGGGACAGGGGTGATGCTGGACACAGGAGGAGTCAGGAGGTGATGGGGTGAGGCTGGACACAAGCTGCAGGAGTCAGGAGGTGATGGGTGATGGTGGACTCAGGCTGGAGGAGCCAGGAGGTGATGGGTGATGGTGGACACAGGCTGGAGGAGTCAGGAGGTGATGGGGTGATGGTGGACACAGGCTGGAGGCGTCAGGAGGTGACGGGGTGATGGTGGACACAGGCTGCAGGACTCAGGAGGTGATGGGTGATGATGGACATAGGCTGGAGGAGTCAGGTGGTGACAGGTGATGGTGGACACAGGCTGGAGGAGTCAGGAGGTGATGGGTGTTGGGGGACACAGGCTGGAGGAGTCAGGAGGTGACGGGTGATGGTGGACACAGGCTGGAGGAGTCAGGAGGTGATGGGTGTTGGGGGGCACAGGCTGGAGGAGTCAGG
>SJXQ01011991.1:240997-253347 GCA_006408695.1 Aepyceros melampus | reverse complement strand
ACTTAGGTAGGAGGAGTCAGGAGGTGATGGGGTGATGGTGGACTCAGGCTGCAGGAGTCAGGAGGTGACGCCAGCCCCGCCGAAGGAGAAGAGACGACTGGTCCCAGATGTGGCTCTGGGGCTCCCGACTGTGTTGTCAGAACATTTGGCCCAGGTTGATCCTCACCTTGGCAGATGTGTGAGTGTGGTGCGCTGGTGGCGCTGTTCTGGGCTTCAGTGTGGCCGTGCGAGCGTCTTGCGCTGGCATGTGACCATGTGAGCGAGCTGCGCTGGCGGCGCTGCTCCGGGTTTAGTGTGCCCGTGTGTCGTGGCCGTTGTGGGTGTCACACTGTGGCTTTCAGTGCCCTGAGGCCGGGACTCCCGCCCTGTCCAAGTGTGCTGGCCAGGCTGCGCTCTGGAGACTGGTCTTGCCTCAGGTGTCCCTGATGGCCCGTTGAGAACTGCGCGGGGCCCCCCTAGAGACGGCAGCAGCTCCTTGCCCCGACAGACCCCCCGCTGCTGGGTCGTGGGCTCAGGGCGTAGTTAGGTGGTCAGGTTTCAAGGGCAATCTCGAGATCAAAGGCACGCCCATAGTTGGGCTTCGCACACTGAAGCCTGACTGTCTCAGGTCAGTAGTTGTCTGCTGGGCAGAGGGCACACTTGGGTCTGTGGAAGGAGGGTCCCCAACTGTCTTGTGGAGGCTGGAGGCCATAAGTAGGTTGGGAGGAGACTGTTAAAAAAAAACATCTCACAGAAGTGAGTTCATTTTTACTAAATACGTTTTTTCCTTTCTGAAACCTCAGAAGTTAATAGGCACATTCAGATGTATTGCACGCCATGTTCTCACCATTGGCATCCGCCGTCATCTTAATTTCTTCTGGGGTGGTCGGCTCCTTGTTTTGTGCACACCCCCCCAGTAAGGCTCATCTGGTCACTTCTGTTTACTTGGAGGAGTTCTTGAGATGGCGGGGCGGTGGTGAAAAGCCGTAGCCACGTGCTGCCAGGGTTTGTGCCAAGCAGAGCTAGACGGAGGAACCACTTAATGCTAAGGTTACAGATCGCAGCGGACACCGCCGGGCATGTCGAGACGGGTTCTGACTACAGATTAGATGTGGGCGGGGGCAAGGGGAGGTGGGCTCATCAGCTAGTCAGGTGCAGGTCTGGGAAGTGAGGCAGAAAAGTGATGCCTCCTGTTTAAACAGTAGGTGTGAGGATGTTAGTTGACTCTGGGCTCAGTATGACTCACCTCTGTGGCATGGGAGCACTTGTGTCTGTACACACACACACACACACACACACACACCTGCATGCACAAGCCGGGTGGCTGATCCCTCAGGTTGCCTGCAGGGCCTGTAATCTGGGAGAAGTAGGAGCCACTGACCCACCGCTGGCGGACCACCCACGCTGACCGCCGCCAGCTCCCTTCGCAAGGGTGTTCTGGATGTGGTGGGATCCACCGGGTGCGAGGCAGTGGCCGGGGAATGTGCTCACGTGGCGGCTTTCCTGTGCACGTTTCGCTGGAGTGCCATCCAGCTTGAAGAATTTCCACCAGGAGAATTCATGTGTGTCACTGGCAACCCCGTCAAGACACATAAAATGACCGAGGCAGCGGTTTTCAGTTCAGTTCAGTCGCTCAGTCGTGTCCGACTCTTTGCGACCCCATGAATCACAGCACGTCCCTGCAAACAGACACTTTCTCTGACTCCGTGGTTGGTTCATTTTTGTGCCGGTTAGTGAGGAACCACTCCCTAAATCCTTATTTGAATGGATGTGCCTCGAGTTGAATAATTTTTGAACTGTTTGTAGGGAGGTCTTACCCAAATATAAACATGGCCTTAATAATAGAACCCCCTTTATTGATATGTCACTGATTAATTACACAAACACCTCTTATCTCCTCATTACGTGAAGAGCTTTCTCCTAGGGATCAGCAAGTGGAAACATGGGAAGGAGTCCCAGTCAAAGCAGAACCGAGTGCAGACGGAGATAGAGGCAGCTGGAGAGTTAGAGGAAATTAGAGGCGGCACTTGTCTTTGATTTCTACATCTTCCTGGTGACGTTCGGAGGTGTGCCTTACTTTCCTTGAAGGACTGCAGGACTGTGTTTCCTTTGTGGCACAGGGATCTCTTGTACTGGAGGATGCTCAGGGCAGGGATGGTCGTGAATGGAGCCGCCTCCATGGAGGTGGGGACCCCGCGGGAAGCCCTAGGTCCTGCTGCTCCTATACAGCTTCCCAGGAGCTGAAGTCCAGTCTTCTGCTGAGTGTAAGGAACTTGATCACTTTACCCGGAGGATTTTGTTCAAGCCCCTGCTAAATGAAAATTGTCATGGGGGAGGGTAGTTCTCAGAGTTTATTATGGATCAGGTGTCTTAGAATGCAGGGAAAGCTGTGGTTCTTTCTCCTTCTAGCAGCCTTCCACGATCACCCCCCAGGGTCCCTCCCCTCATTTCCACCCTCCACCCTGGTGCTTGTCCTCGCTGCTGAGATGGGCAGACTTCTTTAGAACCCGAGACTCACCGCGACTGCCTGCATGCCGGGTCAGGTCTGGCCTCTGATGACGTTTAACTCCTCCACATAGTGAAATCCTGATTTAGGATAGTAATTGGCTTTTAGGAGAGCTATTAACAGGCCTCCAGAGATGAGTCGTTAAGAAGTTACACTCTATCTGTTTAAATGCCTCAATTCCTTTTTGGGAAAATTTCTGGATTTCCCGAAATTCACAGAGGGATGCACATTGTTCTTTCTATTCCTTCTACATCTTTTTTTTAACTTGGGGATTATTAGTGTAAATTACAGACCAAGAATGCCAGAAACGTCTTGACTTAACTGAAATGTATCCCGGGGCTCAGTGACTACAGCTGGGCTCCCTTTATAGGTGGTGTGGGGGATTGTGGTTACTGATGGGACTCTTTTAAGACTCTTCCAGCACAGGTGGGTCCCACGAGGCTTGTTCTCCGAGCTTGTTTCAGAATTGTAACTAGCCCCTGAGGTTAGCCGCAGTTTGGGTTTCCGGCTTTCCTGCATGCTTGGGGCTTACTTGTCTCCGTATTGAAATACAACTGAGCTTCCTTTACCTGGACTGTATTTGCATCAGTCAGTCAGGACTTGCGTGACACAATGCCACACGCTGAGGGGCTGAAGCACCAGACATTTCTTTCTTGCACTTCTGGAGGCCGGAAGTCCGAGGGCAGGGAACCAGCGGATTTGGTTCCCTGGGGGTCTGTGCTTCCTAAATGGCCATCTCACCGTGTCCTTCTGTGGCAGAGGGGCCAGGGAGCTCTCTGGAGCCCCTTTTATAGAGGCATTAATCTGTTTCATGCCTGCCTGCTAATGCAGGAGACCTGGGTTCGATCCCTGGGTCGGGAAGATCCCCTGGAGGAGGAAGTGGCATCCCACTCCAGTATTCTTGTCTGGAGAATCCCATGGACAGAGGAGCCTGGCGGGCTGCAGTCCACAGGGTCTCAAAGAGTCAGACACTGAGCCACTGACACTTCCACTGAATCCCTTTCATGAGCGCTCCACCCTTGTGACCTAATGACCTCCCAAACATCCTGCCTCCTAATACCATCACCTTGGGGGTTAGGTTTCAACACGTGAATTTCGGGGGTGGGGGTGGCCACAGACATTCAGTCTAGAAGAATCTCTCTGCCACATTTTCCAAGCTCTCATTTCCCCAGGAATTCTGCAGACGCCCTTCCCTCGTCCCTCCTGGATCCAGTCCTCATTAAAGGATGCTGTTCACCCTTATGCTTTGAGAGGTGCCTTTCTTCCAGTGTCTGATGTGAGTTTTCACACCAGCTGAACCCTTCAAATGTCGCTCCTGGCTCTTCGTGGTGATGAGGGCCTTGCCGGCGGCAGGTGCCACGTCCCTTTGGGATGGCTGCCTTTGGAGTGAAGCTGATCTAGAGGAAGTGATGGGCACCTCGGCGTTCTTGTCATCACGTGTTGCCAGGAGGGAGAAGGCGGGCTCAAGTGGGGATGATCCGGGTGAAGGGACATGGGATTCCAGAGTCCAGAGGAAGGAGAGGCGAGATCCTGTGGGAGGAGGTTTGAAAAGGGTTAGAAAGTGTGTTTTCTTTTGCTGTCAGCATCTATCCCGATTTTTACTCAATGGGAACTTCTTTATGGTTCGGATTTTAAAACTAGTTCTTTTTTTTTTTTATCATGCAAACATAAACAGAAAGCAACCGTAATTTCTCCCACAAAGATGAATGTTATTAAGCCTTGGGCGCGCGGCCTCCCATTCTCGCGGATGCTGCGCCTCCCAGGGCTGTGGGTGTATGCTCGATCTTGTGGTGGGCAAGGAGGCTGAGCTCCCTGTGTCTGGGTGTGTGTGTGAGGACCCGTGCGAGGCTGGTGGTGGATAAACGTGAGTGATGAGCTGGGAGAAAAGGGTCGGAGAAGTTGAGCCCAGCCACGATTATAAAAGGCTCTTAGAAGGACCTTATCTGTTATTTTGGGATAAGATGCAAAGAAAGGGGCGTGCCCTCTATGCTGGGCTGCTGATGGATGGGGTCATGGCAGAGTGCTCCCCTCCCTGCTACAGCCTCCTTTCTCACTGGGAAATGATCCTGGGACAGGGACCAAGCAGAGCTGGGCTTCCCCGAAGGTCATGACCAGCGTAGCCCCTGATTGCACCCTCAGCTTCAGCCGGTCCATCAGATCCAAAGGTAAAAATCAGAGACATTTTTTGAAAAGTCCATGCACATGATAGGAATGAACTGACTCGATGCGAAGGACTTGAGCAGGAAATAATGTGATGTCTTGGGCATAGCTCAGTTGGTAAAGAATTCATCTGCAATGCAGGAGACTCTGGTTCGATTCCTGGGTCAGGAGGATCTGCTGGAGAAGGGATAGGCTACCCATTCCAGAATTCTTGAGCTTCCCTTGTGGCTCAGCTGGTAAAGAATTTGCTTGCAATGTGGGAGACCTGGATTTGATCCCAGGGTTGGGAAGATCCCCTGGAGAAGGGAAAGGCTACACTGGCTAATACTGGAGTGGGTACACTGCAGTATTCTGACCTGGAAAATTTCATGGACTGTATAGTCCATGGGGTTGAAAAGAGTTGGACATGACTGAGGACTGCAAGGAGATCCAAGCAGTCCATTCTGAAGGAGATCAACCCTGGGATTTCTTTGGAAGGAATGATGCTAAAGCTGAAGCTCCAGTACTTTGGTCACCTCATGCGAAGAGTTGACTCATTGGAAAAGACTCTGATGCTGGGAGGGATTGGGGGCAGGAGGAGAAGGGGACGACCGAGGATGAGATGGCTGGATGGCATCGCCGACTCGATGGATGTGGGTTTGGGTGAACTCCGGGAGTTGGTGATGGACAGGGAGGCCTGGCGTACTGCTATTCATGGGGTCGCAAAGGGTCAGGCATGACTGAGCGACTGAACTGAACTGAACTGAGCGACTTTCACTTGGTCTCGGATGTAGAACCCCTGACCACAGTCCTTGGTGGAACGTGTCCTGAAGGCTGACGGGCTTGGGTTCAGAGAGTCAGCCACGCTTTTTCTCAGTGATGAGTCTGTCCCCAAGGAATCAGCGTGTCCTGGGTGCTGTGTGTGTCTGTTTCCCTCAAGTCTGAGAGGGAGTGAGTGGAAGCGGCTCAAATTCTGAGGAGTCCAGGCCCAGGTGGACGGGGAGCTGTGTCTAGGGGGGTCGGTGAGGCGGCCAGGAGCTGTGCCTGTCACCCCCACCCCAGACGGAGACAGTGCTTGTCCCCCAGAGCTCAGACCACCGGGATGTGGGCTTTGCTAACGGGCACCACACTCATGAGCCAGGAGACATGCCACAGCTTATAGAAGGAGCCGGGTGCTGATGGAGTAAGGGGAGTGAGATGGTGTCCTTTGCACGAGATGGTGTCTTCCAGTGTTTTTTTGGGGGGGCCAGGGGTTGGGGGGGTGGTTGGGCTCCAGAAGAGACTGGCTCCAGACTGGCAGTTTTGAAACTAGGACCCCAGGAGGGGACTTGTGGCTGGTGGTCAGACTTACAGAGGGTGCTCTGGGAATGACTCAGGCCTCCCTGGCTGCGGGTGTGATCAGTGATTCCAAGCAGGGCTCCTTGTTCACAGGTGGGGCATGCCTGGGAAGGAGCTGACACCAGTTAAATCGTTGCAGAGTTGAGACAGAGGGAAACCAGAGCTTCCGTTGTGCCCTTTGCTACTGTGAGCTGCTCATGGAATGTGGAATTTGGCTGAGGGTAGCGGCTGGAAATCCATGCCCTCTCAGGGCTGAACTACCAGGGGAGGGGGATGCTGTTTTCCTGGGGAAGGGAGGACCAACTGAGAAATAGAATATGAGATGGGTACAGCTTCTCCTTGCCAGCCACTCCACGAGTATTGGGATCCCAGGAATGCACATTTTGACTCCATAGAAGCAGAGATGTCTGAGCACTCCAGTCAGTGATGATCAGATGAGGGGGTCCTGGGACTCCTGGAGAGGGGCCTCAAGGGCTGGTTGAACTCCTCAAACAAGCCCGAGGTGATACCGCATCCTGCGTAAGGCCTTTGTTCACCTGGCCAGGAGTGAGATGATGGCAGACGATGCGGTCCAGGTTGCGAGTCTATAGCTCTGTATTGGTTATTGATGTCCGCCACCCTGAGATGGCAGGGTGCATCAGAATTACCTGTGGCTTTGAGAGTTTCACAAAATGGTTTCATGTAATATAAGAGGGCACCACCGCTTTGAAAGGAAACGGATGTACCAATAACTGCATTAATTTATATCACGACTGCTGTTGTTCAATCGCTCAGTCATATCCGACTCCCTGCCACCCCATGGACTGCGGCATGCCAGGCTTCCTTGTCCTTCACCATCTCTTGGAGTTTGCTCAAACTCATGTCCATCGAGTCGGTGATGCCATCCAGCCATCTCCTTCTCTGTCGTCCCCTTCTCCTCCTGTCTTCGATCTTTCCCAGCATCAGGGTCTTTTCAAATGGAAAAGGATGGGCTGGTTGGATTTCCATCATAACTATGTGTCGTGTTAATTAAAATTTTATTTTAATTGTAGGTTTGCATGTAATAAAATATTTCTAAGTGGTATAAAGGAAGCGAAGAGTGAGATATTTAAACGGAAACCTGGTGTGTTTGTAACCTCACATGAGATTTTAGTGTCTGAGCTCACTCAAGACAGAACAGGACTTACGTAGTCTTTAAGATGCTGCCCCCTTCTGGTGATTAAACATATTCTAATACTGCCTCTTCTTAGTTGCAAAATTGCATTTTGATTTTTTTTTTCTTTTTAAATACTATTTTTATATTAAACCTGGAAAAGGAAACTGGAATCAGCAGTGGTCTCTACTGCCCCTCTCTCTCTGTCATAAACACAGGAATGGCTCTCTGAGCCCTCTTTTGTTCTGGCTTTTATAGTGATTGTATGGTCCTGACCAGTTTTCTTCCTTTACGTGGAGCATGTCTGTGCTGGGAAGCACAATCAGCCTTCCATGAGCAATATTGTTATTTTAAAGCATTGAGAATATGGTGTGTACTTTTCTAGGTTAAAAAAAATATGGTCTCAACACAGTTACAGACACACTGAAATAGTGTTTAAAGAAGTTTAATCTTAGCCTATTGAGAGGCAGTGTCTGGTGTCAGGACCTCTGGATGGGCCCTGATGAGGGGAAAGAGGGCTGTCCCTTTGTCTGAGGCTCCTGGGACTCCGGAGATGGGCCAGGTGAGAGGGTTGTGGAGCACGGAGGAGTCTATTTCAGGCCTGAAGAACTCGCTCAGATTTCCCCGGAGAAGGGGTCTCGGAGAGGAAGAGGGCAGCCTTGAATAAGTGCCCCAGGCAAGGAATGAAAAGTTCAGCCCAGCACCCAGGGGAAGCCGGTGAAAACTAAGGACGTGATGGGGAACCAGGGAGTATGGGGTGGTTGTTCAGTCACTAAGTCACGACTGACTGTGACCCTCGTGGACTGCAGCAAGCCAGGCCTCCTCCCTGGCCTTCATTATCTTCTGGAGTTTGCTCAAACTCGTGACCATTAAGTCGGTGATGTTCTCTAACCATCTCATCCTGTGCTGTCCCCTTCTTCTCCTGCCTTCAATCTTTCCCAGCATCAGGGTCTTTCCAATGAGTTGGCTCTTCCCATCAGGTGGCCAAAGTATTGGAGCTTCATCATCAGTCCTTCCAATGAATATTCAGGCTTGATATTGTCTGGTTTGATCTCCTTGCAATCTAAGGGCCTCTCAAGAGTCTTTTCCAGCATGGTTACAACGCCTTACAAACAACTCCTGGGCATGACTTAGAAAAGCAGATTTCCCATAGAAGCATGCCCTCTGGATGCCGGAAATGCTGATAGCAACCCTGGGCCCCCCAGATCCAGCCTACATACTGAAACATAGCCTCAGAACATCCAATTCACTGAAGTCTCGAATCCACCTTCCTCTTACACACTGCTCCACTATTGCCTGGATTTGTCTGCTCATGTGGTTTCAGTTTTTTTTAATGAAGTACCGTGCCTTAAATTATGCTGTTATTTATAACCAGAGGGAGCAGGGCTGTATAGATTTTCCAGTGTCCACTATGGAAACATTTAAGCCTGGACTTTTATGGGACTCATTTTCAAGCAACCACCGGTAGATGGAGGGAGTGAGACATGTAAACAGAGGGGAGTGACCGCCCTGCCACTTCCTGTCGGTGTAAATCCGCTGCTAAACTGAGCTCACACTAATAAGATTCCCTGCAGATACAGCTGAGATATTTATCATCGATGATTTACTTGAAATGAACAAAAGCTAGCTGTTGACAGCCACGTGAAGTGGCGAAGTCTATTTTAAAACCTCTCTGTCTTTGGAAATTAAGGAAAAAAATGTGTGCATTCATTTGCCTTGGAGCCCTTTAAGAATAAATCAGCATAAACTAGGGCGGATTATTAAAATATTAAAGAGAACCACAAAGTCAAAACGTTTTTTCTTCAGAGGGAAGCAAAGGCATGCTGCTTTACGAACGTGGTACACAGGTTGTCAGGCGTTTCTCATGCCGAGGAGGCTGTGTTCTTGGATGTGGTTGTGTAAGCACAGGGGTTGCCCAGATAGCCTGCAGGGAGAGCAGAGACGTTCAGTGGAGCCCAGCCAGGAGAGCCACTTCTCGCATTTCAGCAGCACCTCTGCTGGTCTGGAGGGCGCAGTTGGGGCCTGGGAGACCCTGAGGTTCTTGGCCTTCGGGGTGCTGGGTGTTGCGTGGCTGTTTTTGATGGGATTGTGCGCGTAGATACTGATTGTTAAGTCAGTTTTTAGAATCAACAGAATTGTAGATCTCCAGGGAGTCAACTCTAAGCCTTCTTTCCTCTTCCACCCCAACCCTGAGACCAGAAAACTAATGTTTCCTGGGACTTCCCTGGGTAGTGGTAAAGAATCCGCCTGCCGATGGTACAGAATCCGCCTGCCGGTGGTACAGAATGCGCCTGCCAGTGCAGCGGTCACGAGTTCGATGCCTGGTCCGGGAAGATTCCCTATGGCACAGGGCACCTAAGTCCGTGTGCCACAGCTCCTGAGCCCGGGCACTCTAGATCTGGCCCTCTGCAACAAGGGAAGCCACCGCAGCGAGAAGCCTGCACGCCGCAGCAGAGTGGGCCCTGCTCGCCTGCGATAGAGACAGTCCGTGCCCAGCAGTGAGGACCTCGCGCGGCCAAAAGTGAAAAGAAAACTAACGCTCCCTGAGGCCAGTGCTGGGGATGGAACTGCCCCGCCCCCAGATGCAGGAGCCCTCGTCCCCACTGTGCTGCTGCATGGCGATGATGAGATTTGTCTCCTTGTAAGAGGAGACCCCAGGGCCGCACCTCGACCCCCCAGCAGGCACGTGCCGCTTTGCAGTTGTTCCCTCTTCCTTTCCTTCTTGTGAGGTGGTTACTGTGTCTGCTGGGACCAGAGCCCCAAGCCCCGGAACACCCTGGAGTTAGGGCCTCAGCTCAGAACGGTGCTCGACAGCGGAGGGAGTACTGCTGGGCTCTGCGGCCTGTAGTTGGTTCCTTTACGGTCACTTAATCCACGCAGAGCTAGCTTTCGCCTTCTTGTACTTGTCGCTCTTGGACAACCCAATTATCAGTTCAAAAGTACGAAGTCCAGTGCAGTGACAGGAGAGGGAACCACTTAATCTCTCAGCTGGAGGGTCTTGTTTAGTGTGCACATTCGGTGTTATTTTTTTATTGACGTGTAGGTGACACCTTAGTTTCAGGCGCGCGGCTGCTGCTGAGTTGCTTGTCGTGTCTGACCCTTTGCCACCCCATGGACTGTAGCCTCCCAGGCTCCTCTGTCCATGGAGTTCTCCAGAAAGGAGTATTGGAGTGGGTGGCCATGCCCTCCTCCAGGGGATCTGCCCAACCCAGGGCTGAATCCAGGTCTCCTGCCTCGCAGGCAGGTTCTTTATCCCTGAGCCACCAGGGAAGCCCAGTTTCGGGTAGACAGCGTTAGACAGCATTGTAAGCCAGCATGTAGATGATGCTCCCTTAAAGGTGTTGATACTGCAAGATGACGGCTGCATTTCCCTGCGCCGTGTAATATGGTCTCGTAGCTTGTTTGTTTATTATCGACGCCTCGTCGTCTGCGCCTCTCGATCTCCACCCCGTCCTGGCCCCTCGGCCCCGGAGCCGCTCGCTTGTCCTCTGCCTGTGATTCTGTTGTCGATGGGCTGCTGTTCCCGTAACTGAGTGCCCCCCCACCCCCGGTGTGACTGTTGCGGTCAGTGGCGTGGCCCGCGGTCTGCGCGTGTGCTCTCCACCCCTCCTTGGGCTGAAGGACATCCTAGCTCCCCAGCTACCCAAAGTCGTCAGTTTTTCACGATAATCCTTAAATACTTGAACCAAAACTGCAAGTTGCTGAGACCAAGCCTGCTGACGACCTACTGGGAACCCTGTCCTGTTGCTGCCCAGTATTGATCAGCCTTCACTTTCTAAGACATCACGAAGGCATCATGTTTAAAAAGTAAGTTAGAGGAAAGGTGGATTTGCAGTCAGAGGGGTTCTGACTAACAATATCAGAAGCCCCGGCAGATGGTGGGGGCCTCGGGAGGGTGTCACCGTGGCAGGCAGGCAGACGTGAGAAATCGGACCCCCCCGCCTCTTGTCAGGGAGCAGAGAGCTCTGGAACCCTGTGGTGCCCAAGGCAGGCAGGTCTGGTCGTCTAGGGAGGGTGGGACAGACTCAGCAGAGGACCCTCACATCCCCAGGCAGAGAGGAGGGTTTGGTTATTTCTCATTTATGTGCAGAGAGGTGAGAGTCGGGGCCCCCATTCCTCTCTTACTTGCTGTGAACAGCGAAGTCGTGGGCTTCCCAGGTGGTGCTAGCGGTAAAGAACCCGCCTGCCAGTGCAGGAGAGGCAAGAGACGTGGGTTGGATCCCTGGTATGGGGAGATCCTCTGGAGGAGGAAACGGCAGTGCACTCCAGCTTCTTCCGAGGAGCACCCCATGAATGGAGGAGCCTGGAGGGCTTCAGTCCGTGGGGCACGCACACGAAGGTAGGAGGTTAGTGCAGAAAGCGCGTGAAGCCACTTCCTTGCTGGTCCAGTGCTTGAGATCTCACCTGCCGGGGGCCGCTCAGCCCGTGGGCCACAACTCCTGCGCCTGTGCTCTGGAGCCCAGGACCGCAGCTGGAGAGAAGCCTCAGGCCTCCATTGAGACCCTTGCTGCTTTTGTTGGGTCACCAAGTCGTGTCCGACTCTCTGCGACCCCATGGGCTGCAGCCCTCTAGGCTCCTCTGTCCATGGGATTCTCCAGGCAAGAGCACTGGAGTGGGTTGCCAGGCCCTCCTCCAGGGGATCTTCCTGACCCAGGGATCGAACCCTCGTCTCCTGCGTTGGCAGGAGAGTTATTCACCACTGAGCCACCACATAGGATGTCGCCAAACGAGTACTATGTAGGCCTCCCCCCACCCCCAGAAAAAATAAAAAGGACTGAAAAAGCAGAGTTTGGCTCCCTGATGTAAGCATTCGGGGCTGTGGAGGGGCTCAGCTGCCTGCAACTGTCTGGCCGGTGCAGCCAGCGGCTTCCTCCCGCAGACCCCGGCCTCCTGGTGCCGCACACAGATGGGCCCATTGTTCTCCGCACAGCAGGTGAACTGTGTGTCCCCAGGCCTTTGGAGGCTGGGCTGAATCAGTTTGAAATGCTTCCTCTGTTTTTCCCTCCTGGAGGACTGACTTGAAGCCAAGATAGAAACTTCTGGAAAAGGGCACCCCAGCGTACCACAGCTGGTCGCTTCCTCGGGGCGGAGAGAGCCCATGCAGGTGTGTCTTTTTTTAGCCACTGGGGGTGTGGGAGCTGCAGGGAGTTAGCCTGTGCGCGGGGGGGCATGTCTATTTTCTGTCTTCCTGCCCTGGTTTTGCCCAGGAGGAATCAGATGACCGAGAAGGCGGGGAGAGCTGGGGACTAGGAGGCT
>SJXQ01011991.1:199561-215402 GCA_006408695.1 Aepyceros melampus | reverse complement strand
CGGGGGGGGGGGATGGAGAGGCCAACCTGTCCTTCATCCGCACAGAGTGCCGCCATGGCAACGGTCAGCCCCGCCTCCCCCTAATTATTTGAACCCAGGCCTGTGGGCCGCCCGGGCCTGCATAATGTATGAGCCCGAGGGACAGCCCCTTGCGCAGCCCGATCAAAACAAAGAGCCCGCCTACGAGAGCCGGCAGCAGATTGTGGAAGCATATTGTGAACACATTCCCTGGCAACAGTGAACCGTGTCACCAAACGCATCTCTGGTCCGTTACAAAATATTTTGACAGGGCCACCGGCTAGCGCCTTCTTATGCAAACACGCCGGCGAGGCCTGGATCCCAGGGCGACCCCGAGTGGGAATCTGGAGTGGCAAGGCCCGGATCCCAGGGTGATCCCAAGTGGGAACCTGGAGTAAGGGGCAGGGGTGCAGCCCACGTCGTCAGGGTTCCTCCCTCCTGCAGATAAGCACACACGGAGAACGCTCTGTTTCTGTTCTCATGTGTAAACAGCCGAATTGGTCCTGACGCTCAGATCCTGGGGGGCGGGGATCGTGAAAGGGTGTCCCCCAGAGGACTCAGACAGGGCGCTTCAGGAGAGCTGAACTGAAAAGCCACGCGAGGCTTGTGGGGTGACACCGGGAAGGACAATGGATTGGCCACCCTTGACCAGGCAGATCTGGGCGGTTGGTGAGGGGTGGGGTGAGGTTGGCCGGCTGGCCGGGCATCATTGGTCGAGAGGGGCCTTGTGCCCGTGAACCGGAATGTGTGGTCCCCGCTGTGGCTGGCCTGCCTTCCCACCAGAGGTTCCCAGGCCTGGGGATCACTTCTTCTAACACTGTGCTTCTTCTGGGAGGGTCAGGCCTGCTGGGGCGCACAGTCAGCTCTCAGGAGCAGCTGCCGTGGGCTGGACTTTGGGGTGAGACGTTAGAACCTCCGTGTACGTTGGAAAAGGGGGGTAATATCTGTGCAACATGCTTGCAGTGAAAATGCAGTGAGAGCTGCGTGGAAACGCGCTTAGACATTCTGTGGCAGGTGGGAAATGCTAAAGAGGTACAGGTAGTTCTTGGTCCCAGTCTGCAACTGAGTCCCCAGAGTAAAGACCCACGCGTCCCCTTTTGCTGTGGGTGGTGGCTGCTCCCCTGAGATGCAGCTGGGGGTGCTATGTGGCAGCTTCTGGTCAACCTCCTTCCAGGAGAGCGGGGGTGTGAGGGTCCCTTTGCACCTTTGCCCCTTCACTCCTTCCTCTCTGATCGTTCTCTCCTCTCTGTGTGTGTCAGTCCCTTAGTCGTGCGTGACTCTTTACGACCCCATGGGCTGTAGCTGCCAGGCTCCTCTGTCCACAGGATGCTCCAGGCAAGAATACTGGAGTGGGTTGCCATGCCCTCCTGCTGGGGATCTTCCCTACCCAGGGATCAAACCCAGGTCTCTCCTCCTGGGGCCCCTTCCGTATTGGAACTGGAAGGGGTCCAGGTTTGTGGAGCAGCCCCTGAGCCTCACCTGGGACAGCCCACCTGGACACTCCATTGACGGGAGGGGCCTGCCTTTCTGTCTGCTTTAAGCCACTCTTAGTTGGGGTTCCCAGGCATTTGTGGCCAGCGGACTGTGATTCGTACACAAAGTGAGAATGTGGTGTCCAGGAGACCCAGGAGGCTGGCTGCCCCTGCAGTTCAGTGTCTCAAGCTGAATTAACAGTCTGTCTTTCAGGGGGTGAACCTCTTACCTCTTGACCAGAGTTTCTAAGAGGCTGCCTGGCCGAAGCTGAGACCCGCAGGTCGTGTTCCGGGCCGGGGGACGTGCTCTTTGGTGGCCCCTCTGCTTCGCCAGCTCCATGATGACGGTCCAGGCTTTGGTGAGCTGCCAGATCCGAGATACACCTGAGGCTGTTGGGCGACCGTCTGTTGAAGGCTGAGTTCTATACGGCTGGTTTTCTGAGCTGCTATCGGGCAGGCTTGGGCAGGTCACGGCTGCGAACAAGAAGCTCCGGATGCTTCTGTTTTTCTAGTTCCGCCTGGCTTCTCCGGCGAGCGAGGCTCTGTCGTCTCTCTTGCTGATGAGGTGGTTGTGTTACTGCTGCAGAACAGAGCCCGCCGATTTAACAGGAGGCAGGAGAGCTGGCCCCTGGCCGCTCGTCTGCCCAGCCTTCCTTTCGTGGTGCCCGATGGCGTGCCAGGGGAGCTTTACTGTGTGTGCTGTTACCTTGATTTGCCTGTTGGGATGGACATCATGGTTTCAGAGGAAGGTCCTGGAGCCCAGTGCCTGGAAAACTGAGACAGCCAGGTTGGCAAATCTGCCTGGCCCTAACTCGCGTAGGAGGCATTTCTGTTTCGAAGTCAGCAGCCCAGCGGGCAGCCTTACCCCTCTCTCTGGGCGAGCTTGGTGGGCTTCTGCGTTCTGCTTTGCTTGAGCCCCTCTCACAAAGGCGCCAGCGAGGCGGGCCCTGATTGTTCCCTCAGCCTCAGGGTCGGGGGAGACCCGTGCACGGGGGCTGAACGCTGGAACTTGAAGACAAGCAGCTGTGACTTGAAGACAGACAGTAGGGCTTTTCCCTTGATCGTCCCACCACTGTGTCTCTTCTCCTTGGGGTCCTGAGAGTCGTTTATGGGATGAGTTTGCACTGGCTTGTCCCTGGACGAGAGTTCTGCTTTTTGAAAACTGTGTGTGTAAATAAGGTAACTGTGGATGTGTGTTTACATTTCATTTCACATCCTTAGGAGTCTTCCACGAAAGTCACAGCGCTGTCATTTTCATAATTACGCCCCTCTGCGTGACACTGTATAAAACAGTGGAGAGCCCCAGCCTTGGATGTTCCCCACGGTACCCCCACCCCCGATCCCACCAGAAGATGCTTGTTTACAGCTTCTCACGGGAACCGGAGCTGAGAAACTGTCCATCAGAAGGTTATTCCTTGTGTTGAAACCGAATTGCTCAGGCTGTGAGTGAAACCTGTCTCTAACCATTTCCACCGCGTGTGCTGCGGGCCAGCTGTGTGTTCTGACCCGAGGACAGTCAGGAAAGGTGAGCCCGCTGGGGGCTTCGAGGGACCGTCTCTGCTACGCTTTCGATCGTAGCATCCCAGTCGGAGCAAGGCCCGAGCCCCTTGCTTTTGTGGCTGTGTTTTTGTCGGATTTCTCCCCTTTAATCATCTTGTTGAATCTGAGAATGCTGGTTTTTATTTGGGTCAAAATGGAATCTTTTTCCAAAGTGTTGAAATGAGTGTTGAATTTCTAGTGAGAGAGCTTGTGCTAAAAGAGCTTTGGCTTGTGGTCAGGGCCCCGTACCTTTCGTAGATGAACGGACAGAGCAGTGGTCCCTGTTCTCTGTCTGCCTCCTCCGATCCCTCCGAAGTGCGGACATGGTGGGCAGCTGTCATTGGCAGGTCCATGTGGGTTTTCAGGGCCTCAAGTCGAGGCCAGCTCCCCCTCGGAAGCGTGACTGTTGCTTCCCTGATGACGAATCTTGCACAACCTGGTGCCCAGGGTCTGTGGTGCCCAGGGTCAGGAGACATCTGTTGATATAAGCAGCAGGTGTCCTGGATTTGAATCTGACCTTAGAGCTCCTTGGAAGGAAAGCTATAACAAACCTGGACAGTGTATTAAAAAGCAGAGGCATCACTTTGCTAACAAAGGTCCATACAGTTAAAGCTATGGTTTTTCCAGTAGTCACGTATGGATGTGAGGGTTGGACCATAAAGAAAGCTGAGTGCCAAAGAATTGATGCTTTTGAACGGTGGTGTTGTAGAAGACTCTTGAGAGTCCCTTGAACTGCAAGGAGATCCAACCAGTCCATCCTAAAGGACATCAGTCCTGAATATTCATTGGAAGGACTGATGCTGAAGCTGGAACTCCAATACTTTGGCCACCTGATGTGAAGAGCCAACTCATTGGGAAAGACCCTGATTCTGGGAAAGATTGAAGGTGGGAGGAGAAGGGGACTACAGAGGATGAGGTGGTTGGATGGCGTCACTGACTCAGTGGACTCAGTTTGAGCAAGCTCCAGGCGATAGTGAACAACAGGGAAGCCTGGCATGCTGCAGTCCATGGGGTCACAGAGTCAGACACGACTGAGCAGCAGCCAGCTTGGAGCCCAGCGCATGGCCCTGAGTAAGGCATCCAGGCTTTCTGAGCCTCTGCTGCCTGCTCCGGAAACTGGAATGAGAAACCCGCCCACGGTCACGTGATCCAGAGAGAGGGGTCAGCTCCCTGAGATGCGGGCGTATCCTCTGGTTCCCCTGTTTCTGCTGGTAAGGTTTGACCTTCATCTTACCTGGTAATCTTCTTAGGAAAACTAGTTGCTCTAAAAGCGCAGGAGAGTCTCCAGGTATGGAAAATGGATTAGATTTTATTCATCCATCATTCAGAAAAATTCCAATTCCTGAGGTTATTTTTAAAATTTTTAGTTTAAAAATTTTTATTTATTTGGCCGCTTTGGGCGTTCATTGCGTCATGCCGGATCTCTGTTGCGTCGAGCGAGATCTTTGGATGAGGACACTCAGACTCTAGCTGTGGCTCATGGGCTCCCGAGTACACAGGCTTCAGTGCTCGCAGCACTCGCGCTTTGTTGCTCCGAGGCATGTGGGATCTTCGTTCCCCGACCAGGGATCAAACTCAAGTCCTCTGTATTGCGAGGCAGATTCTTTACCCCTGGGCTACCAGGGAAGTCCTGCTGAAATTATTTTAAATGCTTTGGCCACAGTGGGTTCAGTCCTTGAGACACAAGAAGGCAGAGCAAGAGTGCACTTGGGTTTCCTTTTAGGAGGAATCAGCTAGAGGAGTGACTTTTTTAGAGTCAGTGTCAAAGCTGTCAATGCGGCCTTTCCCAGCGCTTTCTCACTCCCGCCAGAGTCGTGCCCCCAGGGAGTGGCCTCCTGGGGTGCGGGGACAGCTGCGTTCTCCTGTACAGGTGATTTTCTTTCAGTGCTGTGAAATCCCAGCTTACGGAGAAGAGGGTTCTGGAGAACGAGCTGCCCAGCTCGGTTGTCCGTTTCTTCAGGCAAGTGCCTCAGGCCTTTGCTCCTTGGAACGCCTTTCCAGGGCTTTAGCCTCAAGCAGAGAGATGGGGGCATCCTGTGCACTGTGATTCTCCGGCTGACTGTTCCGAAGAATACCCACACCCTGCTGACGGAATAGAAGGGGAAGGCTCTCTGATTGTGGGAATGGTCATGACCTTGGAAAAGGATGTCGGTGTGCAGCCCTCCGGGTAAATGCTGGGGTGGAAGAGGCCTTGTCCGGAACCCAGCCTCCGTCTTGCCTGAGCACCCACTCCTAGACAGCCCATCCCCCGGGGCCCTGCACCCTGCTTTCCCAGGAACCCCCTGGCTGGGAGGTGAGTCAGCCTCACGGAATCTTGTGTCCACCGCTTGTTATGGGTTGGACAGTGTCCCGTCCAGAATCCATATGCTGAAGTCCTGCCTCCCCAGCAGCTCAGGATGTGGTCTTCTTTGGACATGAGGTCATGGCAGACGTCATTCGTTAAGAATAGGTCCTCCGGGAGAGGGCAGGCCCTGATCGAGCGTGACCGGTGTCCTAATAACTGGGGGAGATTTGTGCATCATGGGAAGAATACCCCAGGAAGGTAAAGGCAAGAGAGCTGCCATCCAAGGAGCACCCGGGCTGGCCCTTAGATCCCCCAGAGGCGGGAGAGGCCTGGTCAGGTCCTCCCTCAGGCCCCCAGAGGGACCCCCACCCTGCAGACACTTTGCTGGACGCCTAACCCCTAGGCCTGAGCGACCATAAATTTCTGTGGCTTACGGCACCCAGCTGAAGAGCTTCAGCACAGCAGCCCCAGGAAAACTGGAAATGCGGCCGATTCAGCGTGCGGTTCTGCACCTGGTGTGGGACGCCAGCTCTCGATCTTGGTCTCCTTCTCTGTAAAATGAAAGTAAGACCTGCCTTGTAGGGTTGTGGGATGCACAGCATCTCACGGGATCACGAACTGGAATGGTCTTTAGGAGAACATGACGATGGATGCTCCAGGCCAGAGAGCGGCGCGTTTCAGACCTCTCCGGATGTCAGCCAGGGGAGTGAGGGGGTGGGCGTCAGGGTGCTGGTTAACATACCAGCTCTGCGCCTGAGTACTGACCCACCTGCCTCCTCGGGCCTCAGTGCCCTTAGCTCTGAAGCAGGAAGTTAGACAGATGCCCGCGTTTGGCCCTGTACTGTTAGGGCCTTGAAAGGTGAGCCTGGCACTGCTGTAGCTGCAGCCCTGGGAAGGGAACCCCTGGGGGCACCCGGGCTTAGTCTCATCCCTTGACTGCACGTCAAGCGTCCCATAAACACTGACTGAAAGAGTGAAGAAAGCTGAAGAGTGAGTATGTGCTCTGCTACAAAACGGTGAATAAGCTGACAAACCGCAAAGTGATGTGAGGAAATGTCCACGTTATTCAGTTAAAACAAGCTGCAAAATAGTATGATGAATACTATCTCAATTTTGCCAGAAAAATTTTTTTCCCACTTACGTTAAAAGAGTGTATATATTGTTGATTAGTTGTGAAGTCATGTCTGACTCTTTTTCACCCCATGGACTATAACCTACCAGACTCCTCTGTCCATGGGATTTTCCAGACAAGAGTACTGGAGTGGACTGCCCTTCCCTTCTCCAGAGGATCTTCCCAACTCAGGGATCAAACCTGTGTCTCCCAGGTCTTTTGCAGGCAGATTCTTTACCACTGAGCCCCTGGCAAGCCAGAGTCAATCAGTCAATCAATCTTATCCATCCATCCATCCAGATAGAAGACCAGAAAGAAAACTGTGCTGTGTGAATAGCAGCTGTCTGTGAGTGGGGAGATTCCCTGTCATTGGCCCTGCTTTCTAGGATTGAGGGGAGAGTAAAACTGTGATCCAGTTCCCAGGTAGCTCCTTGGTAAAGAACCTACTTGCCAATTCAGGAGATGCAAGTTCAATCCTTGAGTCAGGAAGATCCCCTGGAGAAGGAAATGGCTTACCTACTCCAGTACTCTTGCCTGAAGAATTCCGCAGACAGAGGAGCCTGGCAGGCTCCATGGGGTCGCAAAGAGTTGGACGCAACTGCATGCACACACACAATACTGTGATCACGTGTCTCCTGGAGCCAGAAGTTGCTCTGGCTTCCCTGTGGAGCACAGTCTGGGCAAGCAGGGACTGGAGGTGGGGAGAGTCCGGTGGGGCAGCTGGCCATAACCAGGAGAGGGATGGTGTTGGCCCAAGACAGGGATATTTGCACCGTCAGCCCTCCTGACACTAGCAGGGGGGCTGTCCTGCTGGCCATGGCGGGGTGGTCAGCAGCGTCCCTGGCCTCTCCACCCATTAGGCACCAGGGCACCCCTTTTGAGGTGTGACAACCGGACATGTCTGCAGACAGTCCGGATCCGGTCTTCCCCACTGAGAACCACTGGCCTGGAGATGGCAGTGGGGATGGAGGCCGGGCAGCAGTTCTGGAGAGATCTCAGACGAGCCGGTCCAGGACTTGATGGTTGATTGCATTTGGCAGGGAAAGGCCGAGGGCGGGGAGCTGGGTGGATCATGGTGGCACTCAGGCTTCGGGAGGGACCGGGCTGAGTTCCGAGTTGGCCATGCTCCTGCTGATCCCACGGGACAGCTGAGTGGGCTTATGGGAAAGGCTGTTCATCCGGTGGCTGCCTAGCTCCGCTCTGAGCAGGAGTGTCCACTGAAGGTCATCCGTAGATGGAGAGCAGGCCTCGGGGGTGGGTGAACTCCTCCTGGACGAGGATACTGGGGAAATCCCAGTGTTTCCAGGATGGGCAGGAGAGGAGGAGGCCGAGAAGGGAATTTATTTCTGCAGCTGGAGCCGTGGCTCAGCGACTGCTGGGGGCGAGGGAGGAAGCTCAGGGCAGATGTACACACGTCAGGGGTGATCTCACGGGGCGGAGCGTCCTGGGCCCATCTCTCCCTGCTCACCTTCCAGCCTATAAGGGCTGGGTGTCCGCTGTGTTTCTAGGCATACACGAGGTGTGTTCTGTTTGCTGAAGAATCTCAGGGAGTCTGTCTCGGAGATAACAGCAGAGCAGAGAGAGGCTTGCCGCACCTTGGTCTGTCAAACCCCAACTCCATGGTTCAGCCCGCTGTGTGGCTGGACTGTCCAGTCCTGCTTTGCAGAGCGGAGAAGATCAACTTCAAAGGCCACTGTGCTGGAACTTCCTTTTCAGATTATTTTCAAGGTCTTGAGGGACCTGGGAGTTGATAGATCATCCGGCATAGACAGTTTCCCTTTGGGGGAAATCTGCATTGTGTCTAGTTGTGATTTATCCATCAAGGGCTCGGAGACCTACAGTTGCTCAAGAAGACCTGTGTGTCCCTTGATGTGAGGATCCCCCCGGGTTATTGGTGTCCTCAGGGGAAGTGGCGGTCAGCTTCTAGGGCAGCCCAATTTGTCTCCACCTTCCCTCCCCCGGGTGGTGGTGGGCATCACAGCATCATTTACCGCAGAGGCCGTCCCCCGACCCAGAGGTGCCTGGGTGTGCGGGCCTGGTCAGTCAGGGGCTGGGCTCCCAGGTGTATGGAGACGTCACGCTCTGAGCCCTGAAGCCGCTGGAACGTTTCCTGCCTCTGTTGGAGACTGAAGCTGGCCCATCTCCCGAGATTCCAGCTGGTTTCCTTCGCAGTTAAAGATGATCCCCCATGGCCCCTGCAGTCCCAGGCCAGGAGGGAAGGTGCTGTCTGTCCCCCACCTTCAGGAGATCAAGGGTCAGCAGAGGCCAGCCCGCCATAGGGCAGAGGGACTGTCTTCCAGAAAAGGAAGGAGCCGCACATTCCATCCCACCCCACAGTTCCCATCTCAGAGCTCAGAAGAAATCCTAAAACTCTCAAGAACCGTCTCTACCACTGGTAGACAGACAGGCTCAGCTGAATGAGAGGGCAGTCCCGAGGGGTGTTTCCTGGTTGCTTCCTGGCACGTCTAGTTTATAAACAGTGAAGGTCTGTAATTAAGCTGTCTGATTGGGAGTGTGTGCCACAGAGGCCGTGAACGCGCCAGCTGGCATATGTAAGTCATTCGTATGTTCCCTTGCCTGCCACCATTTTTAACCGCTCCCCATAATCTTTTAAGAAAACTCTGGGGGCGAATTCTAAAGGACAAACCCTTTGCCACCTTGGGAAGCCTGCCTGACTGAGCAGGGAGGCAGGTATGATCTTTCCCCTTGAAGGAGAACCGTGTGATGTTTGGCGGGTCAGAAAGAATTGGGGAGAAGAGCCTCGACCTGTTAAGTGGACTGAGGTAGCTTAGGAAGCAGCTCTGTCTGCCTCTGAGTGTGTTCCTGCACAAGAGTCGGGTCTAGGCCTTTCTGTAATGGCCAGCCTGACGCCTGCCAACAGTCCCCTGCCCTGGAGAAAGCCAGGTTATGATCGGATGGTATTTCCCATAAACCACTCGCCAGCCAGTGTTAGCCATGCAGGCCTACACATTACCCGAGACAATGTATAATGGGAGTTTTAAACTAAAAAAAAAACAACAAAACTCCCTAATCTTACAGATCCAGTTCAGACCCATGCAGCTCTACAGAAGTATGTGATTGTCCCCCAAATGTGGAATTCTGTTTTGCTTTTTTAAATATGTCTTGGTTGTGTTTTAGGGAAACTTATAATTAGACAAGAAATGCCTTTCATGTGTGTGTGTGTGTGTGTGTTGAAAGCCTGCCTGAGCATTCCTGGGAGCAGTTTGAGCAGCTCTTTGGTGAATGTCAGGGAGCTGGGGCCTCGGAGCTGGTGGCACCCCATCCTCTCGGGCGCCCCGATTCCGCTCCTGCCCATATGGCCGCTGGCTGGTCTCCCTGCTGCTGCCTTCTGTCCCCGTGCAGAGTTTTGCTTTTCTCCCCTCCGACTTTCAGTGACATCATGTTCTCTCTTTCACGAATGATGTTATTGCTATAACATGGTTACTGCACTGTAGGAAATAATCGTTCTAGGACAGGGGCCCCTGTCTGATCGCCCACTTGGCAGGTGATGTGTGTTCATTTCCCCGTGTGCGCTGCCAGCCTGTTCTTCTGTGTGGTTAGATGACCTCAGGATGTTTCATTTGAAAAGACCTTGATGCTGGGAAAGATTGAAGGCGGGAGGGAAGGGGACGACCGAGGATGAGATGGCTGGATGGCATCACCGACTCGATGGACATGAGTCTGGGTGGACTCCAGGAGTTGGTGATGGACAGGGAGGCCTGGCGTGCTGTGATCCATGGGGCCGCGAAGAGTCAGACATCACTCAGCAATTGAATTGAACTGAAGGCTGTCTCACTGCTCAGCCGTCAGGGTCATCCTTTTAACAGGGGTGTAAGCTTCTCTCAAACATGGCTGCATCGGTGTGTCTGTCTGTGTATCTGTTTGTCTTGATCCCTTTTTGGTGAGCATCTCCGTTGCTGGGCCATCTCTTCTTCATCTCCTTGCACTTCGAGTCTCTGATCAGCCCGAAGTGCGAAGGTGGGTTCCTGGGGCTGAAGCGACGTGAGGGTCTCTGCTTTCCTGTTAATTTCCAGGGTGGGGATCATCTCGAAGCGACCCCACCCGCTGGGTGTGTGCCCCTCACCCACTCGGCTCAGCCCTCCTCCCACTAGGGACCCGCTGGGTGTGTGCCCCTCACCCACTCGGCTCAGCCTTCCTCCCACTAGGGACTCACCTCCTCGGTCCCGTTGCCCGTACGGTGGAATCGCTGCTTACCTGTGCATTTCTTACATCACTGAGGTTTGGGGCAATTGGTGGGAGGATTTCTAGAAAAATAGGAGGCTGGGGCTTTCTGTGTCAGAACCCCCCACCGCACCTTCCTGGGCCCTTGGGCTGCATTGAGGAGAATGACCTAGCCGCCACGGGCCTTGATGGAGTTGACCTCGGGATGACCTTAGGAGGAGAGGTTTCGGGACCCAGGAAGGCCTGGGTCAGGGCCAGCGGGAGCCTTCTGCGTTTCCCTGCAGGGATGTCAGGCAGGACCCCTGCCCCAGGAGAGCCTTATAGCTCAGGCACCCAGATGGGGATTCTTCTGGTCTTGGTTTGGCCAAGACTGCAGAGGGTGCTTGTGCCAGAACTCGCCCTGCCCCCCCACCCCACTCCACTCCCCCCCCCGTCCTCCCCACCATGTCCTAACAGCTGTCAGCAGAGGCGTCCACAGGGCCCAGCTGTGCAAAGTCAGACCCACCCGCGAAGGCGGCGCGCTGGGAGGTCAAGTGGGGGCTCCTCTGGGTTCAGGAAGTCCCAGGCGGCCCAGGGTTCTGTTGATGAGGAAGTGCAGATGTAATTCTTGCTTTCAGATGGATAAAAAAAAAATGATTGGGATCACTTTTCGCAGCAGATTTCCTCTGAGGATTGGGAAAGACACAGAGTTGGGTTGGACCGTAGCAACCGTCTTCCAATGCTGCTGCCCTTCTAGGGAGGGGAAGCCCGTGAACACGGAGCGCTTGGAGAGGCTTCCCCTTTCACGCCCTTTACGATTTCTCTTCATTGTGTTTGGGGAAGGCAGCTGGGGGTGATCATAGTGAACCAGGAATGGGGGAAACTGGAAACCCTCTCTCTGTGACACAGAGGGGTCCCTCCCTGTTCAATGCTGCCTGGAAAGACCCACAGCATCTCCGGGGGTTTACCTAATCCCATACGCAGGGCCCAGGAGATCAGGTCATCTTGCGTGTGGGTCTGAGCACAGTTCTTTGGACGGGAAGCCAGCAGTTGACAAGTTCCAGGTGGAATCATAACTCAGAAGTAGACTTTGTCGAAAGCAGCTTCCTTCTCCATCCTGCTGTCTCTTCAGGGGTCCCCGGTGTCTGAGCCAGCACTGTATCGAGTTCTTCCACATCCTGTGATCTTCGGAGAGGGGAAAAAAAAAAACAACAGTGATCTCATCAAAGGAAGCAGGCGACAGGGCCCGAGGTGCGGGCTGCCTTCGTCCAGTGCCCCCGGGGCGGAGGAGGCTGGGGCGGGCAGGAAGGGGGCTCCTTGAGCCACAAAGCGGGTGCCAGACTGCAAGCTGCCTTCCCTCTCCGAAAACGGACCCGCTCTCTGACCTGGGAAGATCAGGCTTGCAGACGTCCAGGGATTCTCAGCTGTTTCCCCTGCAGGTGGTCGGGACCAACTCCTTGGAGGCAGGATGGGAGGATGGGAGAAGAGAGTCTGCAAGAGCAGCCAGAGTTCTCACCGATTAGCTAATCCGGAGGCGGAGTGAGAAGGGGAAGCAGAGCTTGAGGCCGACTCGCTGCCATCCCCGTCATGCGACGTATCCACTGATGTGTGCACGCATCCATCCGCCCGTCCCTGGGGACTTTCTAGGTCTGGCTGCTCTTTCTTGGTCTCACTGGTGCCACACAGGCCTTTCCAGGGAGCCGGCCCATGAAACCACAGGAGAGGCCCCGTTGATCTGCTACTAGCTCGTCCTCTGCCCTGAACTAGACGGTTCACTTGTGGACATTCAGTCTCCCGAGTTCCAGGTCACCTACAGTGTCTCCACCTGGAAGGAATCATTCACACCATCCACGTGAAATAAGCACAAGGCTGTGCTGAGTCTGGCACTCGGACCACAAGACAGCCTCTGAGAAGTTGGCTAAAAGGGGCTCGGGGATCTGAGACTGGACTTACAGACACACAGAGGACTGTGGCCGTGAGGCTGGTGTCACACCCCCGGCAGGCCGTGTATGCTGTCTTTAAAGAATGGCTTGTATAAACACCTTTGAGTGTCGGGGGGCCCCGTCCAGGAGGGGGCTGCTGCCTGTGGCCCTGTGCACTGCCCTGCGACAAGAGAGAAGGAGAGCAGAAAGATAATTAACTGTAGGAAAGCAGAGGTGGGCTGGGGTTGCTCACAAAGGTAGATGTCGCTACTGTGAAGGAGGTGGAGGAGCGAGGTCATGCTTGCCCCGGAAAGTCGACTGGAGGGGCTCCGTGTCCTGACAGTGCATGGTGCCCGGTGACAACACACCTTTTTTTAAATTGCATTTTAAAAGTTTGTGAATTTATTAACAGCTGTGCTGGGTCTCCATGGCTTCACGCAGGCTTTTCTCTAGTTGTGGCGAGAGGTGGGGGCTGCTCCCCAGCTGTGGTGTGGGGGCTTCTCACTGCAGTGCTTTCTCTTGTCGTAGAGCGTGGGCTCCAGGGCGACTGGGCTTCAGTCACAGTAGCTGTGACTCCCGGGCCTAGCTGTCCTGATCAGGGATTGAACCCATGTCTCCCGCATTGGCGGGCAGATTTCTTTTCCTCTGAGCCACCAGGGAAGCACCAGAGGGCACCTTTCAGATCGCTGGTTTTGAAGATGCTGGTTAAGTGTTTGGTCACAACTGCATGCAGATGAGTCTGTGGTTACCGTCTTGACAGTTCGCCACAGTCTACCCTGCCTCAGGGTGCTGTAGTGGCTGGCTGCATAGGGAGGAAACATCTACCCGAGGGCACCTCAGTCGCCTGAACATTTCAGGTCAGACTATTTGAACCTGCTCTGTCGAGGCTTTCAATTGAAGGATCACTTGTGATGGCCTCAGAAAGGAATCTGATGTTGTTGCTGTTCACTCGATAAATTGTGTCCAACTCTTTGCGACCCCATGGACTGCAGCATGCCAGGCCTCCCTGTCCATCACCAACTCCCGGAGTCCACCCAAACTCAGGTCCATCGAGTCAGTGATGCCATCCAGCCATCTCATCCTCGGTTGTCCCCTTCTCCTCCTGCCCCCAATCCCTTCCAGCATCAGGGTCTTTTCCAGTGAGTCAGCTCTTAGCGTCAGGTGGCCAAAGTACTGGAGCTTCGGCTTTAGCCTCAGTCCTTCCAGTGAACACCCAGGGTTGATTTCCTGATGTCAACATGGTAGAATTTGGGGAAGAACTGGGAGCTGGGAACTAGCAGGTGCATGTAGGATGGATCAAGTCAGCAAGGTCCTACTGTGTGGTGCAGAGGACTGTATTCAGTATCTCCTGATAAACATAATGGAAAAGAATATTAAAAAAAGAATGTGCCTGTATGTATAACTGAATCACTTTGCTGTACAGCAGAAATTAACATTGTAAATCAACTCAGAGGTTAAAGCGTCTGCCTCCAATGCCGGAGACCCGGGTTCGATCCCTGGGTCGGGAAGATCACCTGGAGAAGGAAATGGCAAACCACTCCAGTATTCTTGCTTGGAGAATCTCATGGACTGAGGAGCCTGGTGGGCTGCAGTCCATGGGGTCACAAAGAGTCGGACACGACTGAGTGACTTTACATTTACATTTACATTACAAATCAACTATATACTTCAATAAACTTTTTTTTAATGGTAGAATTTTAGGTCTGGAATGAATTTTCATGAAAGTTGTAGTTTCATCTCATCGTTTTATGGTCAAATCTCATGGCTAACCAGTTCAAGGGGAGCCCAGGTGGGGTGTGGGGGTCCCCCTTCCTTCACCCAGGTGGGGCATGGGGGTCCCCCTTCCTTCACCCAGGTGGGGCGTGGGGGTCCCCCTTCCTTCACCCAGGTGGGGCGTGGGGGGTCCCCCTTCCTTCACCCAGTTGGGGCGTGGGGGCCCCCCTTCCTTCACCGAGGACCATGCAGCCACTGCATTCCCATCAGTCTAGAGCAGATTGTTGCCATTTCAGAAAAATTCAATCTTTAGTTAATGCAGCTTCCCCTCCTCTGCCCCCAAATACAGTCATAAAAGAAGGTCAAGAACTCTGGGTGATGGAGATGAGCACAAGTGACTTCTCTTGAGCCTCACCCTCCTTTTATTCTTAGAAAGCCTTGCAGTTTCAGGCCAGTGTTGGCAAGGCTTTACTGTGGGTGTAGGGCTACTCCATTCTCTTCTGTCTTTCTTTCCTGGTTGCCCCTACCCTCCTGCACGCACACACCGCCCCCCACGTCCTCTGCCCCCCGCCCCTGGGCAGTGGGCTTTGGTTTCTGTTTTGACCGTCAGCCCGTCATTCAGAACAGGTCGTGAAACTGTGATGATGCTCTTGCCCTGCATCCAGGCTGCTGATGGGCCGTGGACCGTCCAGCTCTGCTCTCTCCTTACTGCACCATGAGGGTCCCTGAGGAGCCTGCAGGCGACTGTCAGACTCTCAATTAAAGTGCCTTAAAGGTCAGCAATGAGGTGACTTCCCCTGAGTGGTTCTCGCCCCGGAAAGAGGGTTTTCCGTGTCCATTGTGTATCCAGCCACAGCCTGAAAAGCACTTCCCCCTCTGCAGGGTGGTGCCTTCTTGGCGTGATTGTTGCCATAAACCTAAAGCCACGTGAAGACAGCAGCAGAGGCCATGGCGGAACCGTGGTTGTGGGGCTCGGTTCCAGGACATGGGAAGCGGGGCACCCCCTGGCACCCCGAGCTAAAGCCATAGCCAGCAAGGGACAGGTAGGTCCAGGCAGCCCCCCTCCAAACACCCTCCCCTCCCACTACTGTTCCTCGTCTCTTAAGGCAGAGCTGGCCCTCTGGAGCCATGGCTTCAGATTCCTGTGCCTTCCCTCCCTGCACTGCTGTGCGACTGAGTGGTGCGCCTCCAAGGCTCCGTCCCTTTATTTGGAAAAAGGAGAAGGGTAATGGTACCCACCTCCAAAAGTGGATGGAGGCTGTGATCAGATCTGAAGTGCGCATGCCCAGATGCCTGAGGTTTTCGAGCACCTGCGGAATTAACCTTCATTAAGGTTATCCGGGTCCAGCTGTGGTCGCCCTGCTGATGCGGTCAGTTCAGCGGCTCCCCTGGATCATGGAGGGCTCCGAATGATCCAACTTTCGTGAGGGCAGTTAGATATTTCTAGAAAGCTTATTTAAAGCCCCGAGGGACTTCCTTGTGGTCCAGTGGTGAAGGCTTCGTGCTTCCAATCCTGGAGGCATGGGTTCCATCCCTGGTCCGAGGACTACCCACATGACACACAGGGCCCTGTCCACCCCCCCAAAACCAATAAAACACTAACCAAGTAAAGAAGATGTGT
>SJXQ01011991.1:155644-173969 GCA_006408695.1 Aepyceros melampus | reverse complement strand
ACATGTCCCTCCCTCCTGGTCCTCCCCCCACCCCCACCCCGTCTGTGCTGTCACGGGCCCCCCTGTAGTCACGGGCCCCCCATCTGTGCTGTCTCAGGCCCCGAGTCGCCCCTGTGCTGTGCCTTGGCTCCTCACTGGCTGTTTATGCCTGCTGCTACTGCTAAGTCGCTTCAGTCGTGTCTGACTCTTTGCGACCCCAGAGAGCCACCCACCAGGCTCCCCCGTCCCTGAGATTCTCCAGGCAAGAACACTGGAGTGGGTTGCCATTTCCTTCTCCAGTGCATGAAAGTGAAAAGTGAAAGTGAAGTCGCTCAGTCGTGTCCGACTCTTAGCCCACCAGGCTCCTCGGTCCGTGGGATTCTCCAGGCAAGAGTACTGGAGTGGGGTGCCACTGCCTTCTCCGTTTACGCCTGGCCCTGCACAAATAGCAGCACTGCGCTCTCAGTCCGTCTGCTCTCTCCTTCTCTACCTGCGCCCACAGTCAGTTCTCTGTCTCTCTTCTGCCCTGCAGATGGGGTCATCAGTGTCATTTTTCTAGATTCCACACATATGCATTAATATACAAAATTCATTTTTCTCTTTCTGGCTTTGTGTAACAGTCTCTAGGTTCACATTTTATGAGTTTGGACAAATATATAATGATACATATCTATCATTCAGGGTACAGGGTATTTTCAGGGCCCTTAAAATCCTCTATACAATAAAGTATCTTTTAAAAAATAAACTCAACTAACTTTTATCTCAAGTCCAAATATCTCATTTCACTGAGGTAAAATTCAGATTTCCTAGGTTTTAACCTCCTTTGTAAGAGATCCCGATTCATCTTTATAGTGTCTTCCCTGCCATAAACACAATAGGTGTCCCATAATTATTCTAGAGACTAAAGAAGGGAAATCAGCATTTGCAAACAGCTGTCTAATCCCATAGTCACACCTGGCCTGGCCTGCAGCACTTTTCCTAGAAACCACCTCTCTGCAGTCTTGGCATTTTCAGGCCTAGAGAAGGCTGTAGAAAATCATCCAGTTTGATGAGACATTTCTTTCTGAAACTTTTAAACAAGTGAACCAGAGAGATGTATGTTCAGGACGTCATGAAGAACTAATACGCGGATCAAGTCCATTGAATATCGTGCTATGTTAGATAATACGGAAAACCGGTATCTAGAAAGCCAAGAAGTAGCTGCTGGGGCAAAGATGGCAAATACTTAGTGCTTCCACAGAATGCCTGCACCTACGTCTTAGCACTGTTGTGAGGACTGAATTAGCTGAGAGTTTAGGTACTGGGTTTATTGTTTGTTCCCTTTTCCATCCCTACTTAACAGGTGTAAAAACCAAAAACCGATCCCTGAACTCACAGGGCTGGGGCAGGCCAGCCTTCTTCCTTCTCTTCCTCACTGTCTTCTCTTGCCTCTGACCCCAGACAGCAAATGCCTGCCTGTCGGGAGGTTTCCCTCCACGTTGGGAAAATACTCCAGAATATTAACTAGGAGTGCGATTGCGGGTCCTTTGTCTGCAGGGCTCTGGTGTGCCCGCACTCCCCTCCCCCGCCTGATGTTGCCTTCCTGGGCCCTTACTAGGAATGCAGTATTGCTCCTTCGTAAAGTTAGGAGCAGTACCTAAGGTACTTGGTTTTTGAAAACAAGCCTCTGAGTCGTATCTTCTTTAAAGCACCTTGATGAGGACAGGGTTTCCTAAAAATCCTCAGNGATTTTGTTATTTATCTCTTACAGATGTTAAGGTATTCCTGACTGCTTTAACATTCTGTGATCATCTATAGTAGTTTTGTTGTTGTTGTTGTTAATTGAAATATAATTGATTTACAATGTCATCTTAGTTTCATGTGTATAGAAAGTGATTCCATTATACACACATATATATCTATTATTTTGTCAACAAAGGTCTGTCTAGTCAAGGCTATGATTTTTCCAGTGGTCATGTGTGGATGTGAGAGTTGGACTATAAAGAAAGCTGAGCGCTGAAGAATTGATGCTTTTGAACTGTGGTGTTGGAGAAGACTCTTGAGAGTCCCTTGGACTGCAAGGAGATCCAACCAGTACATCCTAAAGCAGATCAGTCCTGGGTGTTCATTGGAAAGACTGATGTTGAAGCTGAAACTCCAGTACTTTGGCCACCTGATGTGAAGAGATGACTCATTTGAAAAGACCCTGATGCTGGAAAAGATTGAGGGCAGGAGGAGAAGGGGGCCACAGAGGATAAGACGGTTGGATGTTATAACCGACTCAAAGGACATGGGTTTGGGTGGACTCTAGGAGTTGGTGATGGTGAGAGAGGCCTGGTGTGCTGTGGTTCATGGGGGCACAAAGAGTCAGACATGACTGAGCAACTGAACTGAACTGATATCTATTATTTTGCTTATTATTTGCATATATTGGTAATTGTAAAACATTGAGCATAGTTCTCTGTGCTGTACAGTAGGGGCTAATTGGTTACCTATTTTGGATATAGTCAGTTCAGTTCAGTTCAGTCCAGTCACTCAGTTGTGTCCGACTCTTTGCGACCCCATGAATACAGCACGCCAGGCCTCCCTGTCCATCACCAACTCCCGGAGTTTACTCAAATTCGCCTCCATCGAGTCGGTGATGCCATCCAGCCATCTCATCCTCTGTCATCTCATTTTCCTCCTGTCCACATTCCCTCCCAGCATCAGTCTTTTCCAAAGAGTCAGCTCTTCACATGAGGTGGCCAAAGTACCCGAGTTTCAGCTTTAGCATCATTCCTTCCAAAGAAATCCCAGGACTGATCTCCTTTAGAATAGACTGGTTGGATCTCCTTGCAGTCCAAGGGACTCTCAAGAGTCTTCTCCAACACCACAGTTCAAAAGCATCAATTCTTCAGCGCTCAGCTTTCCTCACAGTCCAGCTCTCTCTCACATCCATACATGACTGGAAAAACCATAGCCTTGACTAGATGGACCTTTGTTGGCAAAGTAATGTCTCTGTTTTTAATATGCCATCTAGGTTGGTCATAACTTTCCTTCCAAGGAGTAAACGTCTTTTAATTTCATGGCTGCAGTCACCATCTGCAGTGATTTTGGAGCCCAAAAATATAAAGTCTGACACTGTTTCTGTTGTTTCCCCATCCATTTCCCATGAAGTGATGGGACAAGATGCCATGATCTTAGTTTTCTGAATGTTGAGCTTTAAGCCAACTTTTTCACTCTCCTCTTTCATTTTCATCAAAGGCTTTTTAGTTCCTCTTCACTTTCTGCCATAAGGGTGGTGTCATCTGCATATCTGAGGTTATTGCTATTTCTCTCGGCAATCTTGATTCCAGCTTGTGCTTCTTCCAGCCCAGCATTTCTCATGACGTATTCTGCATAGAAGTTAAATAAGCAGGGTGACAGTATACAGCCCTGACGCAGTCCTTCCCTGATTCGGAACCAGTCTGTTGTTCCATGTCCAGTTTTAACTGTTGCTTCCTGACCTGCATACAGATTTCTCAAGAGGCAGGTCAGGTGGTCTGGTATTCCCATCTCTTTCAGAATTTTCCACAGTTTATTGTGATCCACACAGTCAAAGGCTTTGGCATATCAATAAAGCAGAAATAGATGTTTTTCTGGAACTCTCTTGCTTTTTCAATGATCCAGCAGATGTTGGCAATTTGATCTCTGGTTCCTTTGCCTTTTCTAAAACCAGCTTGAAAATCTGGAAGTTCATGGTTCACATATTGCTGAAGTCTGGCTTGGAGAATTTTGAGCATTACTTTGCTAGCGTGTGAGATAAGTGCAATTGTGCAGTAGTTTGAGGATTCTTTGGCATTGCCTTTCTTTGGGATTGGAATGAAAACTGACCTTTTCCAGTCCTGTGGCCACTGCTGAGCTTTCCAAATTTGCTGGCATATTGAGTGCAGCACATTCACAGCATCATCTTTCAGGATTTGAAATAGCTCAACTAGAATCCCATCACCTCCACTAGCTTTGTTTGTAGTGATGCTTCCTAAGGCCCACTCGACTTCACATTCCAGGATGTCTAGCTATGGATGAGTGATCATATCATCATGATTATCTTGATTGTGAAGATCTTTTTTATACAGTTCTTCCCTGTATTCTTGCCACCTCTTCTTAATATCTTCTGCTTCTGTTAGGTTCATACCATTTTTGTCCATTATTGAGTCCATCTTTGCATGAAATATTCCCTTGGTATCTATAATTTTCTTGAAGAGATCTCTAGTCTTTCCCATTTTGTTGTTTTCCTTTATTTCTTTGCATTGCCCACTGAGGAAGGCTTTCTTGTCTCTCCTTGCTATTCTTTGGAATTCTGCATTGAGATGTTTATATCTTTCCTTTTCTCCTTTGCTTGTAGTGTGTATCAATCAAATAATCTTCAACTCCTAATTTATCCCTGCCCCCACTCTTTTTGGTAACTACATGTCTGTTCTATAAATCTGTGATCTGTTTCTGTTTTGTAAATAAGTTCATCTGTGCCATATTTTCAGATTTCACATATAAGTGATATTAATATTTGTCTGACTTACTTCATTTTGTATGATAATCTCTAGGTCTATCCATTTTGCTGCAAATGGCACTATTTCATTTTTCATGACTGAGTAATATCCATTGTATATATGTACCTCATTTACTTTATTCATTAATCTGTCAGTGGACACTTAGGTTGCTTCCATGTCTTGACTATTGTCAATAGTGTTGAACATTAGGGTACATATATCTTTTTGTATTTTAGTTTTCTCTGGATATACACCCAGGAGTGGGGTTGCCAGATCATATTGTAGCTTTATTTTTAGTTTTTTAAAGAACTTCTTACTGGTCTCCATAGTGGCAGCACAAACTTACATTCCCACTAACAGTGTAGGAGTTTTAAACTTCTGTAGTAGGCAGGACATTTATCTATATAAAATAATATGAGATTTATTCAGAAAATAATACACTGATAAGTACTAGATACACGGATTCAGTAATATTTAATGATTAATATATGTTGTTTGCATGAAGTCAAGGGCATTTAAGAAATTTTTTCCATTATTACAATCTCAGTCTCCTTTAGGTGGTTCATTTATAATTTTCTTCAGGTAGGTCTTGTTCATATTTTGTTAGATTTATATTGCTGATGTAGATGACACTTCATTTTCAATTTTAAATTCTGCTTCTACTCCTGCTCTAGATTCTCCTCAGCTATGCAATCTCATGTCATCCCCATTCACAGAATGTTGGTAACTCTGTCTAGAGAGGGAAACTGGTGAACTCCTCAAGCAAGTAATCATTTTGATGCTCCACTGAGCTGCAATCTGTTCAAAGATAGAAACCCTCTACTTTTTTTGTCACATTTTGGACACACTCACACACAAGGGATAATTCCACACTCTTACAAATGTCTGTCTCTTCTCTAGGGTTCAAAATTGGTTCAAAGGAATAAGAAAAGGACCAAACCATTTCCATATAATTTAACCATCTCTTTTTCCTTCCTTCCTCTTGGTAACCTTCATTATCCACCCATAACTGAACATTACCAACTTCTCATTTCCTTTTATTCATCTACAGTTGCCAAATCTATCCTTTCATGCAGGTAATGGGAGACAAGCTCATAGCACTCATGCGCTAGAGCATATGTGTGCATGGAAGACATATATGGTGAGAAGAGTGGTGAATGGGTCATTTTCTATCTAATTCTGCATCAGGTAGAAAAATCTGCTGTTATGCTATATGTGATAAGTCAATGGGAAGAGACACAGTTATTAACATCCTCAGTTGCTGAAGGAAAATCTATGGGAAATCAAGGCCATTCACTTGGAGAAAGGAATACATTCACCATGTTATATTAAAAGTTATATTTGGGGTTGAGGAGTCAAGCAGGGTGGCAATATCATTCATAGGAATCATCCAAATACCAATATTATTGATATTATAAAAGAAGCAAATATCTATTTTGCTTGATTAACAAACAACATCAACAAAATTAGAAATGAAAAAGGAGAGCTTACAACAGACAATTCCAAAATACAAAGGATTATAAGAGCCTATTATGAACAACTATACAACAGTAAAATGGATAACCTAGAAGAAATGGACAGATTCTTAGATAAGTTCAACCTTCCAAGACTGAACCAGAAAGAAATAGAAATTATGAACCACCCAGTTACAAGCACTGAAATAGAAGCTGTGATTAAAAAAAAAATCACCCAGAAAACAAAAGCCAAGGACCAGATGGCTTCAAAGGAGAATTCTATCAAACACTTAGAGAAGAGCTAATGCCTATCCATGTAAAACTCTTTCAAAAATTTGCAGAGGAAGGAATACTTCCAAACTCATTCTACAAGGCCACCGTCACCCTGTTACCAAAACAAGACAAAGACAACACACACAAAGAAAACTACAGGCCAATATCACTGGTGAACATAGATGTAAAAATCTTCAACAAAATTTTAGCAAACAGAATTCAGCAACACATCAAAGAGCTTATACACTATGATCAAATTGCATTTATTCCAGTGATTTAAGAATTTTTCAATATATACAAATTAATCAATGTGATATACGATATTAACAAATTGAAAGATAAAAACCATGTGATAATCTCAATGGATGCAGAAAACATCTTTGACAAAATTCAGCATCCTTTGATGATTAAAACTCTTCAAAAAAGGGCATAGAAGGAACCTACCTCAACATAGTAAAGGTCATATATGATAAACCTACAGCAACAATTATTCTCAATGGTGAAAAAAATGAAAGCATTCCCCCTAAGACCAGGAACAAGACAAGGGTGTCTATTTTCACCACTACTATTCAACAGAGTTCTGGAAGTCCTTGCTACAAAAATCAGAAAAGAGAAAGAAATACAACAAATTCAGATTGGAAAAGAAGTAAAGCTCTCAGTGTTTGCAGATTGCATGATACTGTACATAGAAAATCCTAAAGATAGTATCAGAAAATTGCTAGAGCTAATCAGTGAATTTAGCAAAGTTGTAGGATACAAGATCAATAAGGAAAAATCACTTGCATTTGTATATAGTAACAATCAAAAATCAGAAAGAGAAATCAAGGAATCAATCCCATTCACCATTGCAACAAAATGAATTAAATATCGATGAATAAACTTACTTAAGGAGATGAACTGTACACAGAAAATTGTAAGACACTAATGAAAGAAATCAAAGATGACTTAAACAGATGGAGAGATAGTCCATGTTCCAGGGTAGGAAGAATCAATATTGTCAAAATGACTATACTACAAAATGCAATCTACAGATTCAATGCAATCCCTATCAAATTACCAACAGCATTTTCCACATAACTAAAACAAATAAAAAATTCACAATTCATATAGAAATGCAAAAGACCCCACATAGCCAAAGCAGTCTTGAGAAAGATAAATGGAGCTGGAGGAATCAACCTTCTTGACTTCAGATTATACTACAAAAGTACAGTCATCAAGACAGTATGGTGCTGATGCAAAAACAGAGATATAGACCAATGGAACAAGATAGAAAACCCAGAAATAAACCCATGCACTTATGGGTATCTTATTTTTGACAAAGGAGGCAGGAATATATAATGGGGCAAAGACAGCCTCTTCAATAAATGGTGTTAGGAATACTGGACAACTACTTGGAAAAGAATGAAATTAGAACACTTCCTAACATCATACAGAAAGATAAACTCAAATGGATTAAAGACCTAAATGTAAGACCAGAAACTATAAAACTCTTAGAGGAAAACATAGGCAGAACAATTGATGACATAAATCAAAGCAAAATCCTCTATGACCCACCTCCTAGAGTAATGGAAATAAAAACATAAATAAATAAGTGAGACCTGATTAACCTTTTGCACAGTAAAGGAAACTATAAGCAATGTAAAAAGCCAACCCTCAGAATGGGAGAAACTAATAGCAAATGAAACAACAAAGGATTATTTTCCAAAATATACAAGCAGCTCATGCAACTCACTACCTGAAAAACAAATAAGCCAATCAAAAAGTGGAACAAAGACCTAAACAGACATTTCTTCAAGGAGACATACAGATGCCAACACACACATGAAAAGATGCTCAACATCGCTCATTATTAGAGAAATTAAAATCAAAACTACAATGAGATATCACCTCACAATGGTCAGAATGGCCATCATCACAAAGTCTATAAACAATAAATGCTGGAGAGGGTGTGGAGAAAAGGGAATGCTCTTGCACTGTTGGTGGGAATGTAAATTGATACAGCCACTATGGAAGATGGTATGGAGATTCCTTAAAAACCTAGGAACAAAACACCATATGAGCCAGCAATCCTACTCCTAGGCATACACCTTGAGGAAACCAAAATTGAAAAAGACACATGTATTCCATTTTTCATCACAGCACTATTTACAATAGATAGAGTATGGAAGCAACCTAGATGTCCTTCAATAGATAAATGGATAAAGAGGTTGTGGCACATATACACAATGGAATATTACTCAGCCTAAAAAAGAACACATTTGAGTCAGTTCTAATGAGGTGGATAAACATAGAGCCTATCATACAGAGTGAACTGAGTCAGAAAAAGAAAGATAAATGCTGCATTCTAACGCATATATATGGAATCTAGAAAAACAGTACTGAAGAATTTGCTTACAGGGCAACAATGGAGAAACAGACATAGAGAATAGACTTATGGACATGGGGAGAGGGGAGGAGAGGGTGAGATGTATGGAAAGACTAACATGGAAACTTACATTACCATATGTAAGATAGATAGCCAACAGGAATTTGCTGTATGGCTCAGAAAACTCAAACAGGGGCTGTGTATCAACCTAGTGGGGTGGGATGGGGAGGGAATTGGGGGGGTTTCAAAAGGGAGGGGATATATGTATACCTATGGCTGATTAATGTTGAGGTTTGACAAAAAACAGCAAAATTCTGTAAAGCAATTATCCTTCAATAAAAGTTAAATAAACTTTTAAAAAGAACAAAAATGATCAAAGACGGATATTAAAATTGATTCAAAATTCTTTCACTGAATTAATTAACCTTAAGGATTTTCTAAGAACTGATATCCCTTGTAATAATTAACAGTGTCTTGTGCTTTCCACTTATATTATTTGGGGGATTCAGATAGAAACAAAATATACTATAATGGACTCATATAGCTGAGAGGAAAATCTAGATGTGTGTCGGAGATATTGCACTTAACCTTCCATATTAAAAATTTTTTACCTATTCAAAGTACTGTTTTCTTTTCAGTTTCTATAGAAGCCCAATGCAAATATTTGTGCTTTCTTTTTTGCTCCCTAGAGGAAGATGAATAACATTGACAACTTTTGCTTCTTTACATTTCCTCTCAGGTGGCACTTTGGTCATTGTCTTATAGGTGAACCAGATTGAGGAACTAGGAAGTCCTTGTGACTACATGAAAGGACAATTGTCATCTTTCCCCTCTTGAAAAAGGAGTCCTTCAACACAGGCATGATTTACTTTCTGTTTATGACAATAGCTGCCTGAATGCATCATACAGGCATTAATGTCAATTAAGGCATAAATCACAGACATACATGGAATGAAAGAGAAAACGGCTGCTATTTTAGGCAGACAGGGGGGCTTTGTATGCTCACTGCCCTGTAGAGGCTAGCAGAACTAATTTTGTCAAGGCTCAGTTGAGTTTGATATGACTGCTTTCACAAGAAAATTGCAAAGGTCATATGATACACTGTGTAGCTTTGGAGGGCTTAGCAAGACCAATTTGGACCAATTCTGTCAAAAGAACATCGAAGTAACCTAGAAGAATAGGTCTTTGTAAAGGAGTTTATGAGGCTCAGGAAGGGGAAGCCAGAGAAGGCTATGTGTCAAACTATTCCGTCCCTGAATTAAAATTGCACTTTGCTACCTTTGCAAAATATAGCTTTGCTATTCAGAAGAGAAGCCCAGCATTAACTTAGAGATACAATAAAAAAAATAATCAGGACCTTCGGGGTGGTTTTCATCAAATTCAAAGGCTGAAATTTTGAGCTCTCTTCTTGCAGCCCAGAGAATTTCTCGGCTCTCTGATCTCTGGAGGGGAGGGAGAACTCTGTTTCTGAGGTCATTATTATTTGTGGAGGAGGCGTAGCCAGAGTCTTTGATGGCTGCAATCAGAGCAGCCTCTGCAAAAGATGAAGTAAAATGCACAGAGCAAATATAGCAATGATTCTTAGCCAGAAAAGCAAATAATGTCAACAACTTACCAAGATACAGGTGATTTTTCTATTTGAATGAAAAATATATATAAGTTTTTCTTAGCCCATCTGATAAAGATTCCAAGCAGACAAACTAGGTTTACTAAGTTATTGCGGAAAGCTTTGTTGAATAATGAAGTGCCTTGATGTTAAAACACCAGGTATAATTAATAGGGCATGGCCAGTCACTGCCTCTCTCCTCCCACCATGAACCACACAAGGGAATCACTGTTTCCAGAGCAGAGACTCACAAGAAGAAACAACCACAAGAACTAGTGCTGGCAGGAAACTTGAATTGCAACTGACAAATTTCTGGAGGCTCAGTGTGGATAACTCAGAGTTAAAACTCCAGGAAATCAATTTCAGGGCTCCCACAACCACAGCTATGCAGATACCATTCTAATGGCAGAAAGTGAAGAGGTGCTGAAGAGCTTCTTGATAGAAGGTAAAAGAGGAGAGTGAAAAAGCTGGCTTAAAACTCAACATTCAAAAAACGAAGATTATAGCATTCAGTCCCATCACTTCGTGGCAAATAGACAGGGAAAAAATGGAAACAGTGGCAGATTTTATTTTCTTGGGCTCCCAAGTCACTGCAGATGGTGAATGCAGCCATAAAATTAAAAGATATTTACTCCTTGGAAGGAAAGCTATGACAAACCTATATTGTGTATTAAAAAGCAGAGACATCATTTTGCCAACAAAGGTCCAAGAGTCAAAGCTATAGTTTTTCTGGTAGTCATGCATGGATGTGAGAGTTGAACCATTAAGAAGACTGAATACCAAAGAATGGATACTTTCCAGCTGTGGTGCTGGAAAAGACGCTTCTGAGTCCCTTAGACAGCAAGGAGATCAAACTAATCAAACCTACAGGAAATCAACCATGAATATTCATTGGAAGGACTGATGTTGAAGCTGAAGTTCCAATACTTTGGCCACCTGATGCAAAAAGCTGACTCACTGGAAAAGACCCTGATACTGGAAAAGACTGAGGGCAAGAGAAGAGGGTGACAGAGAATGAGATAGTTGGATGGCATAACTGACTCAATGGACATGAATTTGAGCAAACTCTGGGAGATAGTGAAGGATGAGGAAACTTGGGATGCTGCATGCAGTCCATGGGGTTGCAAATAATTGAACATGATGTAGTGATTGAACAACAACAATGTTTGAGATTCATCTTCAAGAGTGTCACCAGGTTCCCATAGTAACTATCAGAGAAAAATGTTTTTGGTTGTATGGTGGTGGGGTGAGGGAGGAAATTCTCCACATCACTGTGCCCCTCTTAACAAAGCCTGTCCTCAAGAGAAGCTAGTTAACCAGAGCCTATCCTGCTGGGGTATTATCACAGCCTAACTGACTCAAGGGGAGGAAAATACTCAATTCTAGTTCACTATAGCCATCCTGTTCAAACTAATGGGGTAGGAAAAAAACACAGAAATAAATATAGATGCAAAAATCCTCAACAAAGTGCTAGCAACTGGAATCCACAAGCATAATAAATTAACTATATACCATGATGGAGAGGGATTATTTTCCCCTTAGGAATGTAAAGATGATTCAACATACATACAAAAAGTAATCAGCAAACATGGTATATCACATAATAAAATTAAGAAAACATTTATCATCACAATTAATGTAGAATAAATTTTGACACCTTTTAATAAAAAAACCATACCCAACACTGTACAAGCTAGAAACATAAAGACACTTCCTCAAGTTAAATAATCAGGATGACAATATATAGCCTTCATGTATTTTTTCCCCAATTTTGAGCAATTTGGTTGTTCCATGTCTAACTGTTGCTTCTTGATCTGCAAACAAGTTTCTCAGGAGGCAGGTCAGGTGGTCTGGTACTCTCATCTTTAAGAATTTTCCAGAGTTTGTTGTGATAAACACAGTGAATGAAACAGAAGTAGATAAATTTCTGGAATTTCCTTGCTTTCTCTATGATCCAGCTGATGTTGGCGATTTGATTTCTGGTTCCCCTACCTTTTCTAAATCCAGCTTGTACATCTGGAAGTTCTTGGTTTACATACTCTTGAAGTCTAGCTTGAAGATTTTGACCATTACTTTGGGAGCATGTGAAATGAATGCAATTGTATGATAGCTTGAATATTCATTGTCATTGCCCTTCTTTGGGACTGGAATGAAAACTGAAGTTTTCCAATCCTTTGACCATTGCTGAGTTTTCCAAATTTGCTGACATATTGAATTCACCACATTTACAGCATCATCTTTTACAATTTAACTAGCTCAGTAGGATGAAAAAAAAAGACTAGCCACCTTTCACCTGCCCAATAGTCACATGAAGCTAGTGGCAACTGTTTTTAATAGCGTACCTCTGAGGTTCATACTTTCCCCTAATTTGGGCGTTATGCTGCCCTAGTTTCTCTGTTAACTACCACAGACTTCAAAAATATCAAAAATTGGTTGTTTGAGTTACTGTCATATTTACCAAGGCATCTAATAATCCACTTGAGAGATATCAACATAGTCTCTCAGGTCCTAAGAATAAATATATGTGTGTATATAAAAAAAAAAATAGCTCAGCAGGAATCCCATCACCTCCATTAGTTTTGTAGTAATGCTTTCTAAGACCCACTTGACTCACATTCCAGGATGTCTGGTTCTAGGTGAGTGACCACACTGTCATGGTTATCTGTGTCATTAAAACCTTTTTTGTATAGTTCTTCTGTGTAATCTTGCCACCTCTACTTAATCTCTTCAGCTTCTGTTAGCTCCTTACAATCTTTTTTTTTCCTTTATTGTGCCCATCTTTGCATGAAATGTTCCCTTGATATTAGTATCTTCAATTTTCTTAAAGATATCTCTAGCCTTTACCATTCCATTGTTTTCCTCTATTTCTTTTCATTGTTCACTTAAGATGGCATTCTTATTTCTCCTTGCTATTCTCTGGAACTCTGCATTACATTCCAGGATGTCTGGTTCTAGGTGAGTGACCACACTGTCATGGTTATCTGTGTCATTAAAACCTTTTTTGTATAGTTCTTCTGTGTAATCTTGCCACCTCTACTTAATCTCTTCAGCTTCTGTTAGCTCCTTACAATCTTTTTTTTTCCTTTATTGTGCCCATCTTTGCATGAAATGTTCCCTTGATATTAGTATCTTCAATTTTCTTAAAGATATCTCTAGCCTTTACCATTCCATTGTTTTCCTCTATTTCTTTTCATTGTTCACTTAAGATGGCATTCTTATTTCTCCTTGCTATTCTCTGGAACTCTGCATTTAGTTGGGTATATTTTTCCCTTTCTCCCTTGCCTTTCATTTTTTGAAGGAACAACAGAGAAAAGTGAAGGGAATTACCAGGCTGATGCTGAAGAAAGGGAGATCTGGCCCAGGACAAATTGGGACAGAAGGAAAGTTAAGTGTTTCTTCAGGAAGATGAATTTGGTACAATCTGTCTTTGAACTTACTGAGAGAAATTTATATGACTGGAAAGAATTGAGGTTTGAATTTCAAGGATATTATATACTAAGGGGAAAAAAAAACCATCATTAATCCTAGGGAATACAAAATACTCTTCAGGAAAAGAAGATAACAGAAAATAGTTCATGACTCATTTGTACAGATAATTGTCAATATAAATTACATAGTTATAATAATGTAAATATTAAATGCTGCCCCATCGATAGTTATAGCACTTTCAAAGGATAAGTATTTGGGAACTGTAATATCTGGACTGAGGAGATGAAGAAGTCCAAATTCTTATTTCTATATTGGGAAACGTATAAATGATGCCTAAAACTTACAAAGGAAAAAAGTACCTATGCAAGCATGTTTTTTAGAGATTCTTTTTGTTTTGTTTTGTTTTGTTTCTGTTTTTTAGAGATTCTAACTAAATTTCAAAACAACCCTTAAAACAGTTGCAAATAGTTACTTCTAGGAAAGCATAAATTCAGGATAAGGAAAGTGGCTAGAGACTGCTCTTTATCTTAAAAATCATAAAATTAAAATACTCAAACTATGTGTATGCATTAATTCAAACAAAAAGAAGATTTAAAGTAGTATGATAAGCAAACATAGTAGAGCTAGACTTTGTCACAGGAAAATAAGGCAGAATTTGGACAAAACAGGTGCCTGAAAACAACACAGGTCATTGACTTCTATTTTGATCACTGAATGATGGTACTTTTCAGAGGAAAAGCAAGGATCAAGGATCATGACCTTCATGGCTCCTTTCTCAGAGAAAATGATTGTGAATTTCAATGGGATACACTTTTGAAAACATATAGCTATTTTATTTAGAGATAAAACAAAAATGTGTGGCAGGACAAAGAAATGAATGAAACAGAATGAATGCCTGACAGTATCTGCTAGTTCTGAAGGAGTAAAGTTGGATTCCACTTAAGCTTACTATTTTTCACACTGAAGGCAAATATTTAAAGTTCTTGAGATTATTTGGAAGAAAAAATATAGCTATTGAAGATGTTAGCATCTTTACAACTGTCTGTTTAGATGAATTGAAATGTTAAATAATATAATTCTAAGACAATATAATAACCTTCACTACTATTATTCTGAAAGATGACTGTCATCAGCTCTTACCAGATGTATTTTTAAAATCTTCTCTTCTGTTTGACACACTCATCACAATATAAATGATCATAAAGTAAGTGATTAAGGTGTATTACCTGTCACATAAAATTAATAGTAAATGATGATAATGCTACTGTGATCTTCTGTTTTGACTTTCAAAATAAATTTTTTCCTGCTTTGGCAATTTAATTTTTCTATAGATTCTTTCCCAACAAAGTTTCTGAAGTATCTAGTTGACATTGTACATCTATTTCAATACACAAGATGTTGACATCTAAATAAACTTTTATTAAGATTTTGAACAAGGCAGAGTGCAAAAGCATTGCTATGACACTTTTTTCCGTTTTCAAAAATCTGATGGTTACACAGTATAGTGTAACTTTAAAAATCATTCTGAAAATGATCACAAACTTACCATACATCTAAGAATAATTCACATTAACTCTCAAAATCACTCAGAAGGGATCTTACAAATATCCCATGAGGTCTTTGTGCTTTAGCTTTTTCATCTCTAAAGTGTGGTCACTGAAAATCTTTTTTATTTTTCCTTTTAACTTGGTCTGCTTTGAAGTCCAATATTTTATTCCTAGCTACATTAATGGCAAGTAATTTGATGATATTACTGAAGCTTCTTCATATCATCTCCTCTTTGCCTACTGTCCAGCCACACTAGATTTCCTGCTTTCATTGTGTATCCCCTCCTCCATAATTTCTCACTGTGTAGTGGAAGACACATACTTTTCCTCAGTGTTTAATTCCAGGAACCACTCTCAGGACAGGCAAATCACAAGATCCCCCTCTCAACTACCCAAGTAACTTCCAGTTAAAATTGTAATCTTTTATCTCTTCACTAGCTTATCAACTTCGTAAGTAAAATAACTTGGTGTCTTTCATTGAATTCTATAATCCTGCACATAGTAAGCTCAAAGTTTTAATATTAAATAACATGAATAAAAGTGTTCTAAAAATATGTTTTATTTGTATAGCACAAGAATATATATTAGATTTAACCCCTTTTCCCCAATCCTGCAAAGTGATGAGATTGGGTGGGTGGCATGAAGAGAGTCCTTACAATAACTTGACATAGATGCCAAAACAAGTCAGCAGGGGCTGTGATGTGCCCTGGATTGGTCCACTAATCAATGAAGGAAGGCTGTAGATGTCAGAATCCTAGTGGGGAGCCATCACCATTCATGTATTTCCTTCTTGCATTGGCAACCTCCACCACTGCTTCTTTCCCATTTTCCTATTGTTCAGACACCTGCCAGATGTAAAAAGAAAGAGGGGATCAGATGAAAGCAAATTTCCTTTGGGTATCTGTAGATCCCAAAGAATTCCATTGGTCCTGAGTTACAACTAGTTCTTTAGCATGAACCCTTCACATCTTTACCCTGGAACTGCAGATGGCTCCTTTGCTCCCCTCTCAACCCACAACATCCAACAGGTTCTTTTGTTGAAAACCACATGTCCTGGTGCTCGATCAAAACATTTTGTTTTTCTTTTCCCAAATTCTGCTAACTGTCTTTGGAGAGGCCCTGTTCCCCAAACCCTTTAAAATACATTCTTTGTTTAATTTCTCTGAAGCACTTGCTTTGCAGACTCCACTCAGTATCAGTTAAAAGAGAAATTTTCAGTTCCTTCAGATCTCTTGGTTCATTTCAATAGACTAGAATAAAGTGAAATTTAAAGATTTTAATTATTTTACAGATATTTAAGCGATCAAAGAAACATTTGATTTTATTTTTATAAAAAAACTGTACATAATTTCAGCTCAGAAGAATGGAAAATTTATTTTTTACTCAACTTATCTATATAATTGCATCAACTATTTAGCTTTTCCCTTCAGAGGTTGGAGATGGAGATGTGGAGATAGTGGAAAGGGAGACTTACACATTGATTGATAATAAAATTACAACTATAATTGAATGCTATATTAAATTTGACTGAAATTATGATCATTTTGAGGTTGGAATGCAATTAGTAACCCACACATTTTTAAGTAGAAATAATAGTTCTTCCTCCCAAATCTCAGGGTACATTTTGTTTCTGCCAACTATTTTGGAAGGTTGGATATTACTTTAAGATTCATCCTTCTGTGCACAGAAACATTCTTTTGATAAACATTCTCTTTTAAGTCTATCTGGGTTTCTCTGCAGTGATGGATATTTAATCACAAAGTCAGCCATTAAAAATCATCACCATCTTTCTACTTTCAACATCACCTTGCCCAGCGATGTATTTCTCCCGCAGTTGCTGGCGCAGCCCTCTTTCTCCATAAGCTCGGGCTGCACTGCGCGCGTGCCGCCTGTGGTACCTGTGGGCTGCCCCGGGGACCCCGGCTTGACCCCTGAAGGTGATGCTGCCTGGCCGGGAGAGGCGGCTTCCTCTCTGGTTAATTTCTTCCTCCCGCGTCCCAAGCTGGTCTCTGCAGACGCCACCGTCTGCGAATGCTGCTGTGTGGCCTCGCTCACCTATTGCCCTGCTGGTTGAGAGGGTTCACTCCAGTGGTCAGAGCTGGGTCTCTGCCCACGGTCTCCCTGTCAAGTGGTGTCACGTGGTGAGAGCGCCTCCGTGCCCCGATCTAATTCCTGGGAATGTATGCTAGCATTCAGGCAGGAAAACCGCAGCCCCACAACCTATCCTGAAATCTGCGTTCTCTGTTCCGCCATAGGGCTTGCAGAGAAGGTTGTGGAGGCAGATGTAATACTCTCTTGCAAGAACCAGCTGACCTTCTGGTACTTGTTAGGGAGTCAGAATTCTCCAGAAACAGCAAAACTCTGCGTGCCTGGGCAGCACCCTAAAGGGAAGAGGCTAGGTGCAGGGGGATGGCTGGATTGTGGCACCCTTCTTCTCACGGGGGAGGGCTGTGAGCGATGTCTGAGAATATTGGCCGGGTGCATTTTCCACCACCGAAAAATCGTTAGTAACGTCCTTTCTGCTAATTACCAAACTCTGCTGCCAGTAGAGATGGAGGTGGGTGAAGCACTGTGGTGTGGATTTTTAATTAGAGGTTCTCAACTGCTAACTCACCACCCCTGGAGACAGTGTTCCTCCTCAGTGGACTTCACAGGTTAGCTGGCTGCCAAGCCCTATATTAAAACCAGCCGACACAAAGAAACCACTGCCCTCACTGAAGTTCTTTTTAAGGTAAACTGAACACAGGTGATGTCATGTTCCCATCCGCTCCGGTTCATCCTCAGGTGACAGAAGATGTTTGGAACCAAGCAGTCAAATGTGCGGTGTGTTAAAATCTGAATTTTTTGATTAATGAGGGTATAGCAGTTCTCTGTAGTTATCTGTAGTTAACTTGCTGCACACACATTTTGTTTTAACCTGCCCTGGAATTTTTTAGAAGGCACCGCATTTGACTCCCACCATTTTCCCATCCCTTCCCACATACCCTTAAAATATTAAAAGCAACGCAAGTTATTGCCCTCATTGAAAGCTGAGACCCTTGGTTTGTAATAAGCTACTGCTGCCGTCACTTGTGTTTGGGGGAAGTTCAGCTCTGCAGGCAGCTCTTTCTCTGATAGCAGGCTTGCATCTTTGTTCTCACGGTCTTTGTAGAAAATAGTAATTAGCTGCCTGAGTTGCAGACAAGTAC
>SJXQ01011991.1:127058-155424 GCA_006408695.1 Aepyceros melampus | reverse complement strand
TGGGGGGGGGGTTGGGGGGGAGTGAGGCGGGCGGGGGGCGTGGAGCTGGCCCACACACCACTTAGGAGGCAAGTGCTTCGTCGTGGCTATGCAGGCAAGTTAGAAGCTGGTCGAATGGATTGATAGTCGGTTTAGAATAGTAAAGATGTGAAGTGTATCGGGAATTTTTTCTCTTTCTAGGGCAGTGTATAAAATATAGTAATAATTAAAATCACACTTGGTTGCTTTGTCCCTGTGGCCCTTCCTTCTCAGGGTGGAATTACTTTCATCTGCGAGTAACCCTCTAGCATTGTGGGTTGTGTGGGAAAACGAACGTTCGCGAGCTAGGTGAGAGGACACGCAGTTGGAACTCTAGGGCCTTATTTTACAGTTTTAGGTAATCACAGAGCTGCTTCCTTCGCCTGTCTTTTGGCAAACAGGCTTGAAGCGTAAGTGTCCTCAGGAGTTTGTGAGGCCTGTGTCTAATTCCAGGGGAAAGGTGCAGCCCCACAGCTTTCTGCTCTTCCCATCTTATCACACTTTTTCCTGTGATGTAGATTATGCAACATTTAGGTGCTGTTTAAATGAGGTTTTGAATTTTGGGCAGAATCCTCTCTCGGGCAGTGTTCCTGTGCCAGGGAGCCCAGGTTCAGTCTTCCCTGCGAATGTCTGCAGCGCCTTAAACCACGGAGCCAGGTGGGTTTGCCAGATTTGGAAGATGAGGATTTCAGGAAGGTCAGGTGGTGTGTGGGGCAGAACACGGCTTGTGAGGTCGGGCAGCACCCTGTAATCAGACATTCTCAAAGTGCAGCAAAGCTGGAGATGTTCACGCTCGGTGTGATAAATATGCTTTGTCACCGAGAGGCTGCTAAACACTTTTGAGTCAAGCTACCATCTTCAGACCTGTTTGGATATCAGAGTTACAGGTAAGCTGTTGCAGACCTGTGATGTGATGTTTGAAGAGGAGCAGTCACTAGCTTTAAATCTCAGCTACTTTGTGTCAGACTTCGATGTCCTTTCAAGTGTAAAGGACCTTAGAGGAGATTTGTCAGGAGGGCAAGTTTTCCTTTTGATACACACTTTCAGCTGTTAATTTTTTTTAATTTGGCCATACCATTTCTGACCAGGGATCAGACCCCTGCCCCTTGCATCGAAAGTGCAGAGTCTTAACCCCTGGACTGCCTAGGAAATCCCTCAGCTGTTAAGTTTCTGAATTGACTCTTGGAAAGGAACTTTAAAAGATTACCTGACTATTAGGTAACTGGCCTCTTAGAGTAAATTTGCTTAGTTTTAGACCAGGTCCCTTTGTAAGATGGTTAGAGTCTGATTTTAAGAATGCACAGAGGTTCGTGCATCACCTTGCTATGGATTTCTTATAACCTTACTTTAAGGCTTTAGGGTTAAAGAGTTTTCAGTTTGAGCAAGCTCCAGGAGTTGGTGATGGATAGGGAAGCCTGGCGTGCTGCAGTCCATGGGGTCCTCCAAGAGTCAGACACAACTGAGCAGCTGAACTGAACTGAGGGTTAAAGATTAAAAGCTCCTACTGTTACGGAATGATTTCTCATGGTTTTTAATCCCTAATGGTTTTGTCCGTTGAGGAGGCGCTTCCCCTTTCTCCCCAGTGATGTGTATCCTTCGCCTCCCAGGGTTCCAGGGTTCCTCAGATTCCTAGCTGTTAGGAAGCCCTGGTGTGTTTCCGGGGCTTCCCTGGTGGCTCAGTGGTAAAGAACCTGCCTGTTAATGCAGGAACCCCAGGAGATGCGGGTTCGACACCCGGGTCCGGACAGTCCCCTGGAGAAAGAAATGTCAACCCGCTCCAGTATTCTTGCCTGGAGAATCCCATAGACAGAGGAGCCGGGCGGGCTACAGTCCATGGGGTTGAAAAGAATCAGAGATGACTGAGGACGGAACACCAACAGCAACAAAGACTGTTTCAGAGAGGCCTTAAGACAGATCAAGGGCAGTTTCCTGTTACTCGATATGCATGTAACGGGGCAGAATCTGTTGACACCAGTATAATTTAATACAAAGGAAGCTCAAATGATGAATGATTCATTAGGCTGAGGGTGTCACTCGCTGGCGCTGGCCTGGCCAGCCTGCAGATACTTTGGGACCAGCTGTGGGCAATGCCAGGCCAGGGCCACACGTGTTTTCGGCGTGTTCTGTTGCTGTCTGGGAGGATTGATTACAGCAATAAAGTGATTCACTGATAGCCTGGACTGAGATTAGCTCTTTAAATTAGTCATTTACAACTGATTTTTGACAACACGTTTTGATGAGTGGCTTTGCTGTTTAATTTTTGATTCTCCTTGATTTGCATCATTCAGTTTGTGTAGGCAGAGAGACTGTTTTATGGTGTGTGTGTGTTTTAAACTTCAGTGGAGAGGTGAAGCAACAATGAAATGAAATGACTGAAATAACGATACGTTTTTTGGGTGCCTTTTTAAAATTTATTTCTAATTGGAGGATAACTGCTTTCCAGTATTGTGTTGGTTTCTGCCATACATCAGCCATGAATCAGCCATAGATAAACACTTTTCCCTCCCTCTGAACCTCCCTCCCCATCCCTTCCCTCAGGGTTGCTACAGAGTACCTGATTCGCGCTCCCTGTGTCAGAGAGCAAATTCCCGCTGGCTCTCCGTGTCACTATGGTGGTGTATATGTTTCCATGCTACGCTGTGGAACTTGATTTATTGCTGAGAAGGACATTCAGGGCTTTAAAAAAGAGTGTCACTTACAGTTTCTCATTTGAGACATTTTGAACTAATTACATACTCAACGTTTTGGAATTCACTTTTTTTTTTTAAGTTAATGATTCCAGGTAGACATTTAGGAAAATCCCCATTGTTTTATTTATAAGGTTGACGACTCGTTTTCCTGGAGACGGAACAGCCTACCTGGGACGCAGAGCCTCGCTGGGCAGCGAGAGACACTCTGTGTGCGCCGGAGGTTTAGGCTGTGTCTTGCCATGTTAATTTTCTCTAGTTGGAGCCCACTTTTCATCCTAGTCACCTGTCAGTGTCTCTCTTAATCTCAACCTGGCCTTGGAATGTCCTGTCCCCAAAGGAATATTTGAAAGTGCCTCTGCTGAAGAATCCTCCAGTTTTAACATGGGCCCAGTGCAGCCATCTGGTTGATTATACAGTTAAAAATGTTTGGAAGTAGAAGACACAACTATAAAGCACTGGTACCACTTTGTATTTTTGGCTGTTTTCTTGTTCTGTTGCATTAAGAGGCATTTGAGTTTCTGTCGTGTACTCTGCAGAGAGCTGGGGCTTCCTAGGGCACAGTTCCTGACTTCAGGGTCCATGGCCTGTTGGGGAAGATGGTGAATCCTGTGAAGCACAGCTTCATGGGTACTTTGGGGAAGATACGACTGCATTTCTCTGCACAGCAGACCTCCATTGGCGCACTGACCCTAACATGTTACAGTAAGGTCCGATTATCAAAAAGTGTTAGTCACTCAGTTGTGTCCAACTCTTTGCGACCCTGTGGACTGTAGCCCACCAGGCTCCTCTGTCCATGGGATTCTCCAGGCATGAATACTGGAGCGGGTTGCCATGCCTTTCTACCAGGGATCTTCCCGACCCAGGGATCAAACCTGAATCTCCCACACTGCAGGCAGATTCTTTAGTGTCTAAACACTGGTCCTAGTGTGTCAGAAGGTCTAATGTCCTGCCAGGTCTAATCTCAGCGAGCCCCTTCTGGGTGTCCCATTCCTTTCCTTGTGCAGGATGAGGAGCGCTGAACTTGGCACATAGGCTTGTAACAAGTGTTTTTGGGGTGAACTAACAAAATGACCGGAGGACACAAGAAGGGAGCAAATGTCCATAAAGAGGGGATGGAGTGAAGGAAGGCCTCCCAGAGGCATAAAATGATTTGGGCCTTGTAGGATCAGTAGGAGTTTACCAGGTATAAAAGAGATTCTCAATCAGCAAGTTGGTTGAGATTTCTATAATTAATTCCTTTAAAAAAAAAGAAGATTCCTGTTTTTCTGATCTATATGACTAACGCCATTGTCAGGCATTAAAAAGAATGTTTTGGTTTCCAGGAGGTTTATCCTTTTTTCCTTTTTTGGCATGAGTTTTTTGTTTATGATGGGAAATTGCTTTTAGGCTATTGTTATGCTTTTTCTGTAATTATGTGAAAAATTATATTCATTTAAGATGGTGACATAGTGAGTAAAATAATGAAAAAGAGGTTTTATTTATTTAGGGCATCAATTGAGATAAAATATGTGCAGCTGCAGTTATATCCCCAGGTGATGAACAGAATTGGTATTAAGGTCAACAGATTAGCACAAAGAAGGGCGATTATTGCCTTTGCCTCATTTTGAGAGAAAGTGCCATCTGCCCAACATCGTTTCGATGTAGGTTTTGTTCAGCCCGCGTTCGAGTGTAGTATGGCGATGATACTCCCTTGTCTGTAGGTTACCGTCTGAGACATTCTCTCTCTCATACATTTCCACCAATCTTGGCTTTCACATTTGTTCTCTTTTCTCTTGTTATTAATACTTTGCTTAAGACAAAACTGTATATGCTTGTAGAGTTTAAAAAGTGTTAGCACACATCTGTTGGTTTGCCTGGCTTTAATTCAAAGATTCATCCTGACTTTTTGTTTTCTCGTCTCTTCTCCTTGATTTCTTTTTTTTTTTTTTTTGCCTTGGTTTTCAGTTCTGACATCCCTCCTGGATCTGAAGGTTCAGAAAGCTTACAGAAGTGAGCTTTGTGGACTGGAGGATGGGAGTCCCAGTCACTCCTTCAGTACCAGAGTGTACCAGCCAGAGGCTGGGGAAGCAATTATTTGGCTTCTCCTTATCTGACCAGTGAAGATAATTAGAAGAGGCACACGTCAGCTGGTGGGAGGGAAAGGGGAAAAGAGGGTCCCTTTCTTCCCATTCTTTATTGAGAGTTCTTCACAAGTACTGGATTTGCTTCCGGCGCCATCATCAGGTGCGAGGTTTTGCCTGACTTAGTCATTTAATCGACCTGTAGGCCTCTCCCTCTACTCCATGGGCTGCGTTTGGGTGCCCTCGGGATTCACGTTCATGTGCCGCGGACGTCCATCTGTTTGAGATGCTTGTCACAGGGCCTCTTGGGTTCCCTCTTGCCCCCTGTGCCTGTCATTGCAAGTTCCTGCCCTCTTGTCCTCAGACCGGAATTACCCAGATGCCACTTGGTCAGTGGGTGGACGTGGGGGATGGTGGGTGTTGATCCATCTGGGACCTTCCTGTTCCATTTGGCAAGGGCTTTTAAACAGCGGGAAAGTCAGTCTATGAGATAGTCTGACAGGATTTTACACTTGTAACCTGCTTTCCTGCAGCCTCAGTTCCTGGCCAGGTCACTGGTGGAGTGGTGGACCCAGCAAGGCAGGCTCTGCCTCGGTGGTGCCCACGGCTCAGCCATAGCTCCTGGATACTCAGATATCTCGTCCTTCTGGTTATTTTAGGTCCCAGACTAGAGTCCCAACCATACTTGACTCTGACCTCCCTTGCATTTAAAAGGAGATGCCTAATCTGCTTTCCTGATCTGATTCATGGAAGGCTCTGGAAGCCCAGTTCATTCAAGGACACTAGGGGATTTTTAATTTGGAAGGGAAACCTGGGAGCCTGGAGACTTGTCTCCCAGTTTTTGAGAAGCAGACATAGCTCGGACCAAGGAGTCACTGGTGAGGGAGATGCATTAGGGAAAGGTTGACTCAGGTCTCGGAAGGCAGAAACAAGCCAGCCCTCACACTTGGAGTTGGCTGCCCCTTTACACGGGCTGTTCCCGGTCACCAGAGGCTTCCACACACAGCAGAGTCAGGGGATGTTGAAAGGGGGGCCGTGTTCATTGTCTCCGGGGCTTGGAATTGGTGGTCTTGGGCTTCCCTGGTGGCTCAGATGGTAAAAAGTCTGCCTGCAACGTAGGAGAACCTGGGTTTGATCCCTGGGTTGGGAAGATCCCATGGAGAAGGGCATGGCAACCCACTCCTGTATTCTTGCCTGGAGAATCCCATGGACACAGGGACACAGAGCCTGGAGAACTGCAGTCCAGAGCGTTACAAAGAGTCGGACACAACTGAGCACAGAACAGCAGCAGCAGTCTCGGACCGAGGGAAGTCTGCTCCCAGCCCCTGCTCCCCCCCGAGGCCACTCCCATAGGTGGCAGCTGCCCCAGTGGCTTGGCTTGGCTTCCTGGGCCCCTGTTGGGCCATTGAGACCCCCCATGATCCTGACGTCCTTTGTCCTTCTGGCTTCAAGGTGGTGGGTGCTGTCCCAGCCTCACCTTAATCTGATTCTCCTATAGCCCATGCTTCTTTCTTTCTTTGCTTTCTCTTAGCGTTCTTGCCTTGAGCTGATTTCAGGTATGTGAGTTACACGATGATGGTGGCAGGAAAGAATGTTCTGTTTATCGTGGGAGCCGTTGCCACATGGAGAGGGTGCAGCTTCTGGAGTCAGTGGAATCCGTTTGGTCTTGGCTGCAAACTTAGGCTCAAGGCGCCCTGAGAAGTCATTTCACTGCCCTGAGGTCCAGCTGCCTTGTTGATTTAAGTAGAGTCCCGGTGACTGATTCTCAGGAAGGCCAGTTGTCGTCGTCGGTCAGTCGCTCAGTCGTGTCTGACTCCTTTGACCCCACAGACTGCAGCACGCCAGGCTTCCCTGTCCTTCACCATCTCCCAGAGCGTGCTCAAACTCATGTCCATCAAGTCAGTGATCCCATCCAACCATCTCAAACTCTGTCATCCCCTTCTCCTTCTCAGGAAGGTCAGAATGAGTGTGAAAAAGAGTCCTAAACTATGTGGCCCAGCAGCTTCGCTTTAGAATAATTGCTTGTTGTGTGTGTGTGTGTGTGTGTGTGTGTGTGTTTGCAAAAGACCCCAGAATAGAGCATATCACATATGTGGACATGCTTGGATTTGTGGTTGCTCTGACATGTAACTTTGCCCAAGTCGGGAAATGCATTCTCAACACTGCGAGTGTGAATCAGCCTTGTATTTCGTTGCCGCTGCTTCATCCTGTGTTTTCTGACGACCTTCATTTTAGCTGCTGCTTTTAGCTGCTGGCTGTTGTGCCTTCAAGTTTTTAAGTGGGGAGAGCAGAGTGGTCTTCTTTCCTTCTCTGGCTTCTTCTCCCCCCCGCCCCCCCCCCTTCATCTGTGTAACTGGAAGAGTTAGCTCCATCTGCAGCACAGGGATTCATGGCGTTTCTGACACAAGCCAGACGTGTTTGTTTCCAAAAGCTGCTCCGAGCGCTGCGTCCTCACCCTGCCTCCCGTGATCCGAGGACTCCGGTAGGTATTAGGGACCTTTCGGAGTAAATCATTCAGAGATGATCAGCATGAGACGCTCGGGAGATCTGTCGTGTCCCTCCCGCGACACACCACGTGGCGTCTGGCAGAGGGTCTGATGGAGAGCTCGTTTCACTCTGTGAGGCTGCTCTGCTGAGTTTGGTTTCCTTGTGTTCTCATGGCGTGCCAGTAGGCTCGTTGTGAAGCCCTTTCAAGCTGGTCTCGCCCCCGTGCGGCTTGTCGGCCAGGAACGGGGATCCGGGGGCCCAGCGCCTGGTGTTTCTGTTTCTGGATTTGTGTCCTCGGGCACGTTCTGTGGCCTCTCTGTGCCTTGGTTCCCTGTGTTCCTGGAACTCTGGGCTGGAGGTGAGGGTGAGAGGCGGGCGTGAGGGTGTGGGTGCTGCCCTGAGCTGCTGATTCCCTGGCCAGTGAGCGGGGCGAGTGGGGTGCTGTGTATGTGAGAAGTCGTACTTTCCTTTACAGTGATAGAAATGACCCCCTTGGAAAGAGGTACAGTTTGGGTTCCACTGACTTTTTTTTCCCCCGAATGTATTTGCCTCTTTTATCGTTCTGAAATACACATGTTTAAATTTTGGTTAATATTTAATATTTACTCTGTTTACAATTCATACATTGTACACATATATAACATTTTATAAATCATAAAATAATACATTTGATATTTAGTATTTAAGTTGGTTGAAAATTTTAAATTCACGGGTACCTTACTCGGTAGGCCAGGAAGCTGTGATTGAGATTTACGTGTGCTGAGCCTTGAAGCTCACTTCCTCCCCCCTGCAAAGGGTACTTGCCTGCCTGCAACACCTGAGGGAGGCTTGGGCATCAGCCACCGACCGGCAGATTCAAAGGCCGCTTCCAAATTCTGGTTCAAAGGAAAGCTTTTTGCGTAACCTCCTTCTCTAATTCCCATCCACTCCATCCTGATGAATCTCATGACATTATTACATATGGGGTTGCTTCTCAGACCTGCAGGTTAAAGGTCAGCTGGGTGGGGGCTGTAGCAGCCTCTGTCCAGGGAAGCCAGGGAGGGCTGGACCCCAGCTCCGAGAGTGTCGGAGCCCAGCCCTGAAAGTGCGTGCCATTCTCAGCTGAAGAATCCAGGGGTGTGTGTGTTCTCTGCCACTCAGCCTTGTCTGACTCCCTGTGACCCCATGGATTATAGCCCACCAGGTTCCTCTGTCCCTGGGATTCTCCAGGCAAGAATACTGGAATGGGTTGCCACTTCCTCCTCCAGGGGATCTTCCTGACCCAGGGATCGAACTCATGTCTCTTATGTCTCCTGCACTGGCAAACAGAATCATTACCACTGTGGTACCTGGGAAGCCCACTCCTGAGGCATGAGTTTTCCACACTGCGGGAGATTTTTGTGGAGTTTTCCTTTTCTTCTGAGTCTTTAGAGCATTACCGATCTCTGGGAAAGAGATTAAGCCCTCAGGTTCCATCAGGCCAAGTCATGCTTTCTGTCTAGGCTTCTTGGGTGGCAGATGTTAGCCAATACCTTTTATGTCCAGAAATTACCTCCAGCTGCCTCTGAAGCCTGACTTTTATTTGTAGCAGGTCTGCCTTTGGGGTGATACTATGATTTGTGCGTATAATGCCCGGTAAATCCTAGAAGGGTCCTTCACCTTAGATACTGGCTGACAATCCATTTCAGGTGAATTTCCAGACTTAGATGTTCCTGGTGCATGTCCCTTGCAACTTAATAGAACTTGCAGATAAAAGCCCTTATACTGGTGACCAGCCTTTGAAAGGCGGCTTGTTTAGATGACCTGTCAGCTTTTCGATTCTTCCTTTCCAAAATAAACAGGAATGCCCTCTTGCTTCACAGAACAGAGCCGGAGGTTTATCTGAGCAGACTTGAGGGAGGGCAGGATTTCAGCACCAAGCATCTGTCTTGAGGGGAAGCGCCTATCCCCAGGAGTTTAGGCTCTGTCGTAGAAGGCTGTTCCCTGGATTTCTCCTCTGGTCTCTGCCCGGGACAGTCAGGTCCGGACTGTGCCCCGTCTTCGGGGCCTGTGGCCAGTTGAGCTGTCCGTGAGTGAGGTGTTAGGTCTCAGCATGCCTTTGGGGGGTCCTGGGTGTGGAGGGCGCATTTTGCCTGTCCCAACTGTGTCCCTTCATTCCCTGGGTCTCAGGGTCAGGGAGGGCCCCACAGCTCAGTTGCCTTTTGCATCGCCAGCCCCTCTGCCCCATAACACACTTCTGGAACTTTCTGCCTCTCCCTGGGTCCTCAGTGTGCCCTGCAAGTGCAGACCGCATTCAGAAGAAAGATCAGCTCCCACCACTCACACGTTGGAACCTTTGAGAGTCTGTTGTGTCGTTGCCAGTGAAACGGAATTTTGTCCTGCTTGTGCCTGATGGCTTGTGCCTGTTACTGCCTGGACCGGGGTCTCTGAGGCTGAAATAAAAACTGTGGTCTATTTCAAGGGTCGGGGCTGTCCAGCAGAGCCCAGCATCGTGCAGTGAAGGGACAGAGCTGTGGGCGCTTGGGACCACAAGGGGATCACAAGGCCAGCCCCCATCCCCTGCCTGTCCGGGGAGCTCCTGCCACTAGACTCTGCTGTTTGAGGACCAGGCTGATTATGCTTATTTTTAAACTGTTTTTGCTGGGTCACAATAAGGCAGTTAGCAGCCGCCACACCTGCCTGATGTTTTCTAGGCTGGGCTGTCGGGAGAGCTCTACTTTTGTTGACTCATTGATTCCTGCAACCGCAGATCAATAGGACCAATGGGTTATCAGTGGAGAGAGGTCTGTGGAGCTGTCTGTGGTGATGGACGGGGAGATTGGGAAGGGTGCCCGAGCCGCCATCAGTAGGGGCCCCCAGGCTCCAGCTTAGCTGCTGCTCCGATGACCTTCCCCGCTGCACGGAGGTGGTTGGGGGCTTGGGGGCTGGAAGGCGCGTGCTGGGAAGACTTAGGCTGCTTTGTCCTCCCTGTCACTGTGCAGCCCCTCGGGTGGCAGGGGCCAGAGGCTCTCGTCTTCTTAGGCTCTTAGACCCTGACACAACATTGGGAATCTTCATGAGCAGGCACGGTTTAGCGACGGCAGCATCTCCGAGCAGCCCCAGGAACTGTGCACTTGGGGACCATACCGAGAGGGTCAGGCAGAGCGCCTGCGGGTCTGTGAGCCGCGGGCATGGGACGGCGTGGGGCGGTGGTCTCTGGCCGGGGCAGATTCCCGTGGTCTCAGTTCTTTGTTCTACTGCTCCCTCCTTTCTATTGTCATTTATTTTGAAGATGTAGTTTCTCAGAGGCCTCAAGCTGCCAGTCCTTTAAAAGGGATGTTCCCTACCTTGCCTCCTGCATCTCAGAGTTGAAAGTGTTAGTTGTTGAGTCCTGTCCGACTCTTCATGACCCCATGGACTGTAGCCCACCAGGCTCCTCTGTCCATGGGATTCTTCAGGCGAGAATACTGGAGTGGGTTGCCATTCCTTCCCTAGGGCATCTTCCCGAACCAAAACCCATCTTAAAAAGATCAAGGCGGTTTCCCTGGGTTCCCCTGTGATTTCTGGCTTTTGGAGCTGGGATGGTGGTAGATCGGCGTGTGAGTGTGTGTGCCGTGTATGTGTGTGTTCACACCTGTGGAGTCTTGGCTGGCAGGGCTGAGGCCGATGCTGTCTGGGCAGGTGGGCCGTGAGCTGGGTCTTGAACCCTCGGCTGCCGGTGCACTCGGGCTGGCTGGTTTGCTTTCCAGCCTGTATTAAACACTTGGGGATGTTTTGTGGTGTTGGCAGTGGTTTTAAAATATTTCTTCTCTTTACTGTTTTTTCCCTGGCCTGAGTTTATCTGATAGTAAACTTATCTAACAGCTGCATGTTTTTGATAAAAGTGTTGTCAGTTGCTAAGTCATGTCTGACTCTTTGTGATCCCATGGACTGCAGCACACCAGGCTTCCCTGTTCATCACCATCTCCCAGAGTTTGCTCAATTGAGATGATGATGCCATCCAACCATCTCATCCTCTGTCCCCTTCTCCTCCCACCTTCAGTCTTTCCCAGCATCAGGGTCTTTTCCAAGGAGTCAGCTCTTTGCATCAGGTGGCCAGTGTATTGGAGCTTCAGCAACAGTCATTCCAGTGAATATTCAGTGTTGATTTCCTTTAGGATGGACTGGTTTGATTTCCTTGCCCTCCAAGGGACTCTCAAGTGTCTTCTCCAGCAACACGGTTTGAAAGCATCAGTTCTTTGGTGTTCAGCCTTTATGGTTCAGCTCTCACACCTGTAAATGACTACTGGAAAAACCATGGCTTTGACTGTATGGACTTTTGCTGGCAAAGGGATGTCTCTCTGCTTTTTAATAATGAAAGTGAGACAATAGTAAATGCATGGATGCCTGGGGTCAATGCACTGGCTTCCCTTTTACTGCTCAGAGGGCTTAAGTACAGATTTCTGAAACAAAGAGCCCTGCAAAGTTAGAGCTACAGGGGCTTTGACCTCTGCCCCACCTCACCCCTTTTAAAGGTGAAAACACCTTCTTTTTAAGTTAAAAAAGTCTAGTCATAGCAATGATTTTCCCAGTAGTCATGTATAGCAATGTGAGAGTTGGACTACAAAGAAAGCTGAGCACCAAAGAATTGATGCTTTTGAACTGTGGTGTTGGAGAAGACTTGAGAGTCCCTTGGACTGCAAGGAGATCCAACCAGTCCATCCTAAAGGAAATCAGTCCTGAATATTCATTGGAAGGACGGATGCTGAAGCTGAAACTCCAATACTTTGGCCAACAGATGTGAAGAACTGACTCGTTGGAAGAAACCCTGTTGTTGGGAAAGACTGAAGGCAGGAGGAGAGGGGACAACAGAGGATGAGATGGTTGGATGGCATCACTGACTCGATGGACATGAGTTTGAGCAAGCTCTGGGGATGGACAGGGAAGCCTGGCATGCTGCAGTCCATGGGGTCGCAAAGAGTCGGAGATGATTAAGCAACTGAACTGAACATTCTTTTTAAAGGTCTGGCCCAGGTGGGCTTCTGAGACTGTGGTGGCCACAGGCACCACACCCCTTCCTCCTACACCCCTCTGCCCCACCTGCAGGCCTGGCTTTGTAGGTTACATTTAATTTCAGAGCTCCAGTCGAACATTCGATGCTTTGCATTTGAAACTTTTCAGCACGTTTTAGTTTAAGAGAAAAAGAAAATGATAACCAGGAAGGGATACGGTTTATTCTTGTTTTTTTATTTTTAATTTTTTTGGGTGCACGACACGGCTTGTGGGATCCCTGTTCCCCAGCCAAGGATCAAATTTGCGTCCCCTGCAGTGGAAGCTCTAGAGCTTTCACCACTGGGCGGCCGGGGAGTCCCAGGGCGCAGTTTATTCTTAGTCCCTGGATGGGCGGGGCGCACACTTTGCAGGCAGACCTGAGACTGGCGTGACCCTGTTGGCCTAGGGGTCGTGCTTGGGGGCAGCCAGACGCTTGGGCTCCTCGGAAAGAGACCAGGCCTCCACACGTGCTGGACCTGAGTCAGCTCCGGGCGGGTGTCTTGTTCTTGCTGGATCATTGTGTTTTTTTTCGTCTGCTCCTGGTTTTTTTTGCCTGTCCAGTCCAGTGTGAGTATTGGTTTTGAGAAGTCCAAATCAATTGTTTTATTTTCAGAGTTCTAAATCCAGCCGTGTAAACACTTGGGAGTCTGGGCCTGGGGTTTGGCAGGGGTTCGTGGCTATTTTAAATATGCCAGGAGCTTTCTTGGAAGCCGCTCACTGCCGGGTGTTTTGTGATTGTGTTGTAAGCCGGGGTCTCAGAGCTCTCCAGTGAGAGCACCACAGCCCTGGGGTGGGGGCTGTTGATGGCAAGAGTCTGATTCTCTTCCCTTTAGAATGTCTTTCTGAGGTACTGGGTGCTAGGTGCTGGGTACCTCCTGTCCTGTGAGCCAGGCCAGTGTCTGCGGTGGCTGGTGCTTGTCAAGGGGGTGGAGAGAGCTGGGCCTTTTTAAAGCCTGTGCTCACCAGTGATGTTCTCCCAGGGGTGGGAAGTTTTACACATTTCCATTGCTATAAGCAAGCATAAATTTAGCACAGCTGCAAAGTCTGCTTATGGCCTCAGGTTAATCATTGGAGCTGTGGCAGCATCCAGGTGGGGCTTGTGTGTCTGTGACTGGCTTCGGTTCTCCTCCTTCTCATCTGCACTCTGCCCCCCACCCCACGCCCAACAGGGCAGCACTGGGTGTAAAATGATCAGATTACCATTGTCCCTTGTGGATGTGACCACAGGAAGGTCATGTGTCAGCAAGCACTGCAAAGCAAACTCCGGGAGAACCCTCAGTGAAGTCTGCCTGTTGTCATGGGTTCACATCAGCAGGAACTTCAAGGCTGGGCACCTGCTTCTCCCTTCCTTTCTTCTCCTCTGACCTCACTGTGGCCCCCATCATGTGGGCCCTGCCCCCAGGGGCTGCAGCCCTGGTCAAACATGGGGACATGGCTGATGCCTTCTGGGTCCCTGGGAGGCAGGGCAGGGATGCAGAATTAAATTTCCTAGAAATAGACAGGCAGTTATTTTGTGAAAACTTGCCAAGGGGTGAGCGCCATCGTAACAGTTAGTAGCTAATTAGCTAGTTGCAAAGTAGAGGATGCTCACAATGCGGGAGACACAGGTCCCTGGGTCGGAAAGATCCCCTGGAGAAGGAAATGGCAACCCACTCCAGTACTCTTGCCTGGAAAATCCCATGGACAGAGGACCCTGGTAGGCTACAGCCCATGGGGTCGCAAAGAGTCAGACGTGACTGAACGACTTCACTTCACTTAGGTAGAGCAAGTTGCCACAAATCGTGACGGTATCTCCAGAGGATGTAACTAAACAGAGTAAGCTCAGACACCAGAAGCTCGTCGTGAGTTTGATCTCGCATGTCTACTGAAGAGGCTTCTGTCTGGGATGTTTCATGTATGTACAGCCCAGACCCGAGGGGGCTTCCGGGAGGCACCCACCAGGGATGGCTCCTTCGTGCCCGGCAGGTGTGGACATCTCCACCTGGGTGTGTCCCTGACCACATCTTGGACTCTGGCCCCTTCCCTGTGTTAGGGCCTTGCACCTCCAGCCAGACACCTGGCCTGCCCTTCTTCAATCCGGTCCTTCAGAGGTCCTGGGAGAGTCTCTCTCTCTCTCTCTCTGTCTCTCTCTCTGTCTCTCTCTCTCTCTCTGACTGTAGCCTGCCAGGCCTCTCTGCCCATGGAGTTCTCCAGGCAAGAATTCTGGAGTGGGTTGCCATTTCTTACTCCAGGGGAGTCTTCCAGACCCAGGGATCAAACTCGCTTCTCTTGTGTCTCCTGCATTGGCCGGTGGATCCTTTGCCACTGGGAAGATTCTTTACCACCTGGGAAGCCCTCAGGTCCCAGGCTTAAATGCCAGCACGTCTGGGCCCCTTGCTGGCTGTCTCCCCCGGGGCAGCCTCCTCCCCTTTGTTCCCCTGGCCCCCACAGCTCCTGCCCTGACAGCATCACAGGCTGGCCTTACAAACCTGTGTGCTCATTGATCTTCTGCTCTAGCAGGCTGCTTCTAGCAGGCTGCAAACTCCGGTTTGGAGTGGGTCCTGCATGCTCCTTGGTGCCCTGTGGGCTCTTGAGATAAATGAACTAGCTCGGGCAGCTGGGTCAGGGACTGGCATGGTGCTGTGGGCATAGGGGCATGGTTACGTGTGACTCAACGTGGAGTGTCAGAAAACACTCCCCAGTTCTGTCCCAGTGGTGTCGGAGCCTTCCTGGTGGGGCTGTGCTGTGCTCTCCAGCCCTCGAGGGAGGTCAGCTCCTCGCCTGCAGGCTCTGGAAGCAGGCAGCCTGGCCCCTGGGGCTGCGGGCGCTTGGCTCCCCCTTGGAGGAGGAGGGTGGGCTGCACATTGGGAGGATGGTGGCCGCAGGCTTCTGAGCGGGCTCCACACGGGTTTCAGGCACCCCAAGGAGGTGGGGAGGATGAGGATGTCGGAGCTGGCGCAGCTCTTTGGTTGTCCAGGTTAGGCAGAGGGGCCAGGCTTTTCTAAGCCCGTTACCCGTCCGTGGTCAGCTGTGCAAGGGTCGAGTCCTTGAGCTAGGCCACTCCCTCTGGCCATCGCGTTGGGGTCAGCCCGTGGTCCACCACCAGCACACCCCACACCCCGACCCCAGGGCTGGAGGGAGGGCCAGATCGCCCTCCACGGTCGTGTGAAGGTGCAGTCGGAAACGCTTGTGAAAAGGGCATCCGAGTTGTACTTGGCATCGTGTAGGAGGACACAGAGATTAAATAGAGGAGTTCCCTGAGAGCTGATCTTAAATTAGCTTTTCCTCGCATGCAGAAAATCCTCTCTCTGCCAGAAACGATCTCCTTTCCTGTGAAGTTAGAAGCAGGTCCTGTGAGCGGCTCCCTAGCAGGTGGGAGGTCATGGCTTTTCCATTTGGAAAGCGATGCAGTTTCGATGCCTGATGATTTTACAGAAGAATCAATGTTTTATAGAAAGTGACAGAAATCACGTCTGGTTTGAGCAGGCGACTGTCCGCTTGGGTGTGAGTTCAGTGATGAAGAGGCCCGGGGAGCCCCCTCCTGGGCATCTCCCGGGTGCCCGGGGCACCTGCCCTGGCTGCCTCGCTCGGCAGCTCCTCCAGCCCTTCCGGGAGCTGTCCAGCTGCACACCTGCCTTGTCTGCCTCCACACGGGACTCCTTCCCTCCAGGGCGGCCATGCGTTATGAGAAAGCAAACACAGCTCAGACCTAGAGGACAAGTTGCCAGGGGTAAGTCAGCACCAGGACGGGTGGGGACTCAGATTTCCTCCTTCCAGTTTAACTGGTGAGATGTTGACATGGAGTCTCCTGGTGCAGCCTGGTTCTGCGGAGGCTTTGAGCTGTGATTGGCGGGGTGTTGGTGATGAGTGGGGGTGATGGGCAGTCCCCCAGAGCTGGGGGCCGAATACACAGGCTGCTGCTGTTAGTCAGTCGTGTCGGACTCTTGTGACCCCGTGGACTGTAGCCCACCAGGCTCCTCCCCCCAAGGGTTCTCCAAGCAAGAATACTGGAGTGGGTTGCCGTTCCTTCTCCAGGGGATCTTCCTGACCCACGGATCAAATGCAGGTCTCCTGCATCGCAGGCAGATTCTTTACTGGCTGAGCTGCCAGGGTACATATAAAATCTCACATCTGTTCTTTTACTCCATCAATGGACTGTGTCATTTCACAATCGTCTGAAAGGATCTCTGACAGTCATAGTCTGAGGACTAAGAAATCCAGAAACAATGGGAACCGTCTCCCGTGTTTCCTCCCTAATTCAGTGCTCAGATACTGAGCCCAACCTACAGAGCCTTGCTCCTTTGCTACTGTGGTGACCATGTGGGTGAGTCCTCTTGCGTTCCTCTGGTTCTTAGAGGCGTAACCAGGAACCACTCCTTTACAAGGGAAGCCTCTCTTTTACCTTTCCTTAGTGCAGAAAGAACCCCCATGCCCAAGGTAAGGAAGGAAAACAGGACCCGAATCAGTAGAAGCGTCCCCCTGCCTCTTCCACCTCAGAGACATCGCCCGGCTGGCCTCACTGCAGTGGCCATCATCGCGGACCAGCTTCCTTGCCATGGTTTCTGAGCTGTGGTTTATCAGCTCGCTCACTCATGACCGGGTGCCCAAGCGTGGGCTGAGGGCGCCCGTCCCGTGACCCGGTTTCGGTGTGTTGCGCGTTGGTTGTCCTGGGGCTTTCCCGCTCACAGGTTGCGTTTTGTGGGGGCACGGTCTGCACCCGAGCCTCCATGGGGTCGCAGCCGTGTCTGTGCTGTGTAAATGGGGAGGTGCGGTGGGGGGCACCTTGCTGGGGCAAGAGATAGGAAGTGGGTGGCATGTGTGTGCAGGACTGCTGGGCACCCAGCCTGGGAGCAGAGGAGTGGAGCAGGGTGAGGCTGTCTTCCCAGGATGCTCTTTGAAGGGGACCGAGGTGGAGTCTTGCAGAGATGCTGGGGGGTACCCATGATGTTGTGACCCTTGCCAGCCCTCTGTCGTGAGCTTCAGGATTTCATTCCTCTCTGTAACCACTGGCTTTCTCCTGTTCTCAGAACAGAGGAGAGGAGGCCCAAGACGGTGCACGCGTGGGTGCGTGGCAGGGTGGGTACCAGGACCAGCAGAGTGGGGATGGGCATGGCCCTGACCAGTGGGGAGGGACTTGGTACACTTGTTTTATCTTCCAAGTTTTCACCCATTGCACATGACCAGTACCGACCCTGGAAGTCAGTGACAGAGGGGCCCAGAGGCCACGCAGGCCCTGGAGTGCTCGGCGGACACCCAGGTGTGACGACGGAGCAGGCCTTCATCTCTGCACTCGGCAGCTTGCGTCCTTGTCTCTTGGACAGGAGGCCCCAGGCCAAGCCCGCAGGGAGGAGGCCCGGATCTGTGGCTGTCAGCTGACTCAACAGACCTTCTGCAAGAACATGATTGGATTTGCTGGATGTTACAGCCTCATGGGCAGTATTTATTTTAATCTTTTAAAGCAGCCCCCAGAATTGGTGGAGGCAGCCTGAAATCACTGCCCATTTCCTATGCAAGGGCGGCAGGCTTACTTGTGAGAGAAAGTCATGCCCACTAACTGGAGGTGAGCTCCGTGCCCACCCTGTAAAGAGAACTATCCCAACTGTTTTTGTTTTAATTTGCCTTTGATCTATGTTAAGTCAGGGGTAATGGTAGCCGAAGGCCATTCTGTACCCATCACAAGGAACCCAGGTCTGTGAAACCTCCCTTTTGGCCAGCGCAAACCCATTAAGTTGGGAGAGGCTTGGCCTGCCCCATGCACCAGGGCACTGAGGGTCTGCAAGGGAGGGAAGAATCTTTCCTTGGAGGGAAGATTCTAGGATGTGAGGCTGAAGGGACCAGGTGCAGGCTTCTTGTCTTCCAGGGTAAGGGATAGGGCCCCGAGAGACAAAATGAGTTGCTTCCTGGAAGCAGGAATTGCCCCCTTCAGCTGGGGCAGTGCTGGTTCCCATCTCCTGTTTCAGATGCTTAGCCTCCTGGAGCAGCTCAGAAGGGGTTCACCACATCCATGCCCGCTCACCTGTGTCCCCTGCAGGGCCAGGTGGGAGCTGACTCTGCTGGTGATGGGCAGGCCACGGCAACAGATACACGGTGGGCTCTGTACCTTTTGCTCCGCTGTTGGGGGTGTGCAATCCTGGATCCCACCAGCCACATGGCCTCCACGCCTCTGCTGACCTTATAATTTTCTGGAGAGGCAGAACTAGGATGTGAGGCTGAAGGGACCAGGTGCAGGCTTCTTGTCTTCCAGGGTAAGGGATAGGGCCCCGAGAGACAAAATGAGTTGCTTCCTGGAAGCAGGAATTGCCCCCTTCAGCTGGGGCAGTGCTGGTTCCCATCTCCTGTTTCAGATGCTTAGCCTCCTGGAGCAGCTCAGAAGGGGTTCACCACATCCATGCCCGCTCACCTGTGTCCCCTGCAGGGCCAGGTGGGAGCTGACTCTGCTGGTGATGGGCAGGCCACGGCAACAGATACACGGTGGGCTCTGTACCTTTTGCTCCGCTGTTGGGGGTGTGCAATCCTGGATCCCACCAGCCACATGGCCTCCACGCCTCTGCTGACCTTATAATTTTCTGGAGAGGCAGAATTCGTGGACTCCCTGGTGGCTCATTGATAAAGAAATTGCCTGCAAATGCAGAAGACGCAGGAAACTCAGGTTCAATCCCTGGAGAAGGAAATGGCAACCCACTCCAGTATTCTTGCCTGAAGAAGCCCACGGACAGAGGAGCCTGGCGGACTACAGTCCATGGGGTGGCAAAGAGTTGGACACAACAGAGTACGCGTGCAGGAAAAGATTTCTTTCTGCTTGCTCATTCTGTAGTCATCTTCTGGATTGGATTGGATCTGTTAGCAATCCACCTCTTATTATAAACATTAGTTGCACCATGAATTAAAAAATATTACTGTTTACAATTCTTTATGAATTTAAAACTGTCAAGACTCAATTATATCCAGCACAGGACAGACTGAAATGCAGCTTTTGAATTGTAAACATCTAAGCCATCTCTGGGAAGAACCCCCGGAGGAGGAAATGGCAACCCACTGCGGTATTCTTGCCTGGAGAATCCCATGGACAGAGGCGCCTGGCAGGCTACGGTTCATAGGGTCACAAAGAGTCGGACACGACTGAGCGACTTAACACACACCAAGGTGCCTCTTTTTTCCCAGGGTTTATTTTAACCAGGAAGATTTTCTTGTTTCAACTCTGTCTTAACTTTCACAAAGAAAGTGAAGGTTACCCACCAGCAGCATCTGAGCTGCACAGTAGAAGTTACTTTTTAATATATATGTTGACTCAGACTTTAATAAGGAGAACAGCCAACAGCTGCTTAGAAGTGCCAGGAGCCAGTGGCAGGAGGCTGTGTGTCCTTGACCTTGAGCTGGTGTCTTAGTGGTGGGACGGGGCCTCTGTGTTCCTAGGGTCCTTGTCTCAGGACTCCAGTTTGGAGCCAGTGTTACGGTTTCTCAGTTACTCATCACACCAACTATCATTTGAAAATTCTTGTTACTCTTCCCACTTACAGAAGTGGTTACCCCAGGCTCAGCTGTAAGTCCCCATGTAGTTTGGGTTGACCATCTCCTCTGTGCTAAGACCCTGGGTGGGTCTTTTCCAGCTCTCGTTGGCCGTGCTCCGGAGACAGAGAGGAGCCTGAAGGCGGCCTGAGCCTGGGGCTGGCTTGTGGGCCAGGCAGGAGGTGTTGGTGGCCTGAACTGCTGTGGGCATCTCATAAGCCCGGAGCCCAGGCTCGTTTGGGAAGGAGAGATGGAAAAGGTTGGCCTAGGCAAGGTGTCTCAGACCCCAGACTCAGACCTGTGCCTCCCTGCCTCGGCGTCTTTGCTTCCCTTGGTAGAGGGAGGGTCCAGTGTCACTGCTAAGGCCTGGGGACATCAGGGGGGCTGAGCCAGGCGATCGGGGTCCCGGGAGGCCCCCTGCAGACGCCAGCAGTGTCTGGTTGGGGATCACTTTGGTGTGCAAAACTGAAATATAAAATAGGAAGGTTTCCGGTGGCAGCGGTTGGCTTAACAGGAAGAATGGGAGCTGGCCTTTCATAACACTGTAGCTTGTGACCCTAAGATACGTTTAAAGTCGAATGCACTCTCCTGCTCGCCAAAGTTTTGTGACCCTTTTCAGTGCTGGTGAAATGGGACCTCCACACACTCAGTGACTTTCTTTCTGAAAATCCCTGGGGCATTTAGTGGCCAAATCCACTCCTAGAGCCATGAAGTAAGCCTCCGAAGAGTGAACAGCTGCGGCCACACTGCGTTCTGCCCCCTTAACGGTTCAGTTCAGTCGCTCAGTTGTCTCTGACCCCATTGCAGCACACCAGGCTTCTCTGTCCATCATCAACTCCCGGAGCTTGCTCAAACTCATGTCCATCGAGTCAGTGTTGCCATCCAACCATCTCATCCTCTGTCGTCCCCTTCTCCTCCTGCCTTCAATCTTTCCCACCATCAGGGTCTTTTCCAGTGAGTCAGTTCTTCACATCAGGTGGCCAAAGTATTGGAGCTTCAGCATCAGTCCTTCCAATGAATATAAAGGACTGATTTCCTTTAGAATGGACTGGTTGGATCTCCTTGCAGTCCAAGGGACTCCCAGGAGTCTTGTCCAACACCACAGTTTGAAAGCATCCATTTGACACTTAGCCTTCTTTATGGTAGAGAAGGGAATCAGCCATCCTCTGGGAAGTTAGAAGCCAGCACACTCCCCTGGAGCTCATCTAGGCAGACAGCATTTGCCGTGGGGGCTGCTTAGGGAGAAGAGAAAAGGTCCTATCAAAGGCTGGTCGTGTGGAGAAGGATTCTGAGCCACATCAGGGCTCAGGGGAGAAAAGATGCTTTGGGACTGCGGACCCTCAGTTGTGTCCACAGTGGTCGGATTGGGGCTGTCTGGGTGGCCTGGCAGGGGTCACCCTGCACTGAGAAGGGCCTTTGGAGTGGGAGTGGGACAGTGCCTGCTTCTGTTGCAGGAAGAGGGGCTCTTGTCTAACACTTAGAATGGAATTGTCCAAGGAGACACGCTTGCTGACAAAGCAAGAGATTTCATAGGGAAGGGGCACTGGGCGGGGAGAGGAGCATGAGGGGGCGGGAGACCTCCTGTGCTGCGTGGCTGACAGTCTCAGGTTTTATGGCGATGGAGTCAGTTTCCCAGTTGTCTTTGGCCAATCTTTCTTACTCAGAGTCCTTCCTGGGGTGCACCTGTTGCTCAGTCAAGGTGGATGTCAGCAAGAATGGTTCTGAGAGGTAGTGAGACAACGTGGTGTCTCCTTTTGGCTTCCTCCAATTCTTCCGGTTGGTGGTGACTTGTTAGTTCTGCGTGCCTTACCAGGACCTCCTGTTTGTAAAATAACTCACCTAAATGTTCACTGCGGTGTCTGGCCAGGGCGGGTAGTTTCAGGCAGTGTGTTTCCCCTGACACTTTGAGGGTCTTTGAGGCCCCTGGAAGGCAACTTGAACTTCCAGGGAATCCCAGAATGAATCTGGTATTCCAGAGATTTATGGTCTATTCCGTTTATTATAGAGATTCAAGGATTTTCAAATAAGAAGTCAAATCATCCCTTGGAAAACTGTTGCCAGTGAGCTGTTAAATCCTCCATTGGAGAGTCATCAGTGTATTAATGTATTAGTCAGCCTGCGGTGTAGCTCTTCCCTGCTGCAGCTGAAATGGATTTCTTATTTTATTAGGAATGCGCATTTCCTCTCTCGGCTCAGAAAGGAGGCTGAGTGGAGCTCTGTCGGAGACCAGGGTTCTCTGGAGCTGTGCTTTCTCTTCCCCGCTCTTGTTTCCCTTTATGTTTTGGGATTCTGAATGCTTTAAGCTAAAAATAAATGCTCCCTCACTTTTCTGTTGCTAAAAAGAGTTAAAAAAAATTCTTGGAAATTTAACGTTTCAGACAAACATATCAATCCTGGAGATGATAGTAGGTTGTTTTTTAAAAGTCATCTGTGGTTTCAGAGGTATTTTTTTGTTTTTGTTTTTTAACCCCTGAACATAATTTCAGAAGATTTGTCTGGAACCTCTGCATCACTGGATCCAAATGGGATTGTAGGGAAAGGAGAGGATGAGATGGTTGGATGGATATGAGTTTGAGCAAACTCCGGGAGATAAAAAAGGACACGGAAGCCTGGCGTGCTGCAGTCTATGGGCTCACAAAGGGTTGGACGCAACTGAAGAAGTTTTTATCATGATTTTAGGCCCCCTACCAGATAGGCTATAAGATTGTCCCTCCTAATTAATCATTTTCCCCGAGATGTGTATTACACCAGGCGGTTGTTATGTATGGTGCTCATTTTTAGCATGAAACACACAAGAAGGAAGTCCAGCCACAGCTTTGATGCTTCTCGTCTGAATGTCAGAGTGTAACCGCTTGGTCCAGGCTCAGCGGAAATGGATGTAATGAAGGGGTAATCTCCCTGGCAGATCTTAACTCAGGGTTCCTGGTTATTGGTGGAACCCAGAGATTAATACAGTCTGCAGCCGTCTTCATCCCCTGCAATTAAATAAACTCCCAAGATTTTGGAAGAAATTGCTGGACAGGAAGTACTTTTTTTTTTTTTAGCAACTTTGCAAAATCCAGCTGGTTTTAAGACTTTTGATCCACCAAGTCAAGTAAAGAGAACGGAAGGGTTGATGCTGTAGTAATGCGAAATAGTCCAGTAGTACCAAGGGGGAAAGGGGGCGGGTGGGCTTTCTGCCCAGTAGGAGGTTATTATCTGCTGGATGATTTCTCACCTGTGTTCCTAGCACTTAGGAATTAGTTGATGAGGTCAAGATCCCTAATGGGCAACAAGTTGTGAATTGGGAATCCATCCTTGCCCCTGCCCACCCACACCCCTCTGTGTTCTCTTTGGTCCAAGGGGATTAAAAGTGGGGAACCTTTATGGCTTGGGTGCCTATTGTGTGTGGGGGGTATAAGGAGAGCCTTACATTTCCTGGTTAAAGGCGCCGTTCTGCATGTGAATAATCTTGAAAACAGACCAGGGCTGAGTCCCTCACTTAAGTGCTATTAGCAAGCAGGGATTGAAAGGAGTTTGGAGTCAGGATGAATTTTAAGAAAGTCCCAGGCAAGGGAAACAGCAGAGTTCTCCCGGGAGCAAAAACAGCTGAGCCGCTTTGTTCCTGGATCTGATTTGCGTCTGTTTCTGCTCCCTGCCCCCACTGCTGTTAGGTCTGTCCTCCCCTCTATGGGTATCGGCAGCCTTCCGTGGAGTCCAGAGTCTTGTCCCTTCCGAAGGAGAGCCAGGATGGGGCTGGAGGTGGCCCTGAAGGGGAGCTTCTGGAAGGAAAGCCCCCTCCTTTGCTTTCCTCCAGTGGCCCAGAAAAGCCGCCTTTCTGCCAAGGAGAGAGGCTTTTCTCTGAAATAAGCCTGAGTCCTTTGTGGCTGTGTCTCCCTCAGAAGAACAGGGAGGGGACTTTGGAGTGTCTGGGAGGGGTGCACGCTTAAGATGCCTTCCTGAACCCCTCAAGGTTGATGTGTGTGTGTCCTCTGGAGGGGGCTCAGGTTGTTTCAAAGACAGGGTGCACACGAGCGTTTTTGGGGACGGGGTGCAGTGGGGGCCCCCCCACAGGGTCCAAGTCCTTCCTGTGCCAGGTGGGTGGTGGCGGCTTTTGCTTCCAGCTGCAGGTTGTCTGAGCCCCTCCGTGGAAGGCTGTCTGCTTGCCCTCGCCCCGCAAGTCAGCGGGCACAGCCAGGTGGACCCTGTTCCCCAAGGGACGAAGCCCATTGATGCAGGTGCCTGTGGGTGTGGGAAACCAGCAGCCCATGGGAGGAGGACGGAGGCCGGCTTGGAGGAGGAGGAAGCCAGCCCGGAGGAAAAGGGTTTTCTCCAGTGTTTGTATAATGACGACGTTCCTCCTGCATCAGGCATTCAGATTTCCTAAGAAGGCCTCAAGGCCCCCTCCCTCGGACGTAAGTGCAGAGTCTCGGGGCGCCAAGGGCAGCCGACCTCACCGAGGTGGTCAGCTGCCAGTGGTCCAGGAGTGCCGCACGCGGGCCTTTTGTTAAGGCGCCTGCTGTGGGTGGAGGCTGGCTGGAACCGGCAGGAGCCCCGCCTGACGCCCTCCGGGTTCCCCGGGCCAGGCGGCGCCGGAGCTGGCTCCCAGCAGCGTCCTTCTCCTAGGCACTGCCTGTGTAAACGCCTGTTACTCAGTGACCCACGTGGTCAGCAGTGTCAGGACCAAAGCAGGAGTGAATCCAGTGTGGTGGTGTCAGTACGTCTGCCTCGGCCGTCTTCCAGGTCCAGACTTGGCACCCCCTTCTGTGTGTGTGTGTCTATATACACGTATATGTGTACTTTGTAAAAACATCTTTTAAGACTTTATTTTTTCAGATTAGTTTTAGGTTTACAACAAAACCGAGAGGGAAGAACAGAGCTTCCCTTATCCTTCCACATTCCCCCGCCTTCCTATCATCAGCATCACTCCCCAGAACGGTACCTCTCTATCAGGGCAGGACCTACGCTGACATGCCAGTCTCCCCACATCTGTATTTCACCTTTAGGGCTCACTGCTGTCTATTTTAAAAGACTTGAAACGAATGAAAGCTGCATGTAAAACAACGACAAAGACACTGCTAATGACACCGTGAGTGGATGGCCCAGACAGCGTGGGTTTCGTGTTTCTTGGGGCTCAGCACTGCCGTCTGAACGCCAAGCGCCTCTTCTTGCAAAGTGCGGGTCTGGCAGCTTCCTGCCTGCGCAGCGTCACAGCAGTGTGTATTGCGTGGACACGGGCATTTCCACAGTCTGACCTTCACTGGGCTCTGTCTTAATGCAGAGTTGAGCTGGTCAGGAATTCTACTGCTGTCTGAGTTTAGCTGTGTAGGGACGGCCTTTCTCAAGTCCTAAAATAATAACATGCCGTGCGTGTGGCCCGTGGGCATACCAGGGTGATAGCGGGGAGCTGGTGTCTTCTCTTTCAGCTTCAGTGGTCCTTGCTCAGTGGTAAAGAACCCGCCTGCCAATGCAGGAGATGCTGGTTTGGTTCCTGGCTCAGGAAGATTCCTTTGCAGGAGGAAATGGAAACTCACTCCAGTATTCTTGCCTAGAGCACCCCATGGACAGAGGAGCCTGGCGGGCTCCATGGGGTTGCAAAGAGTCAGACACGACTGAGCTACTGAGCACGCATGCATATTAGAGGAACTGGGCTGAGCAGCACCCCCCACCCCACCTTGAGTCATGTTGATTTTCCTCCCCTTCTTGCAAACACCTCTTGTTCTGTGAGTCGCTTTGACCACCGCCTTGCAGGGAGGCCGCTTTCTTTCTCTGACTGCCTCCAGATTCTGTTTTGAAGAAGCTAATAGTTCGGGTTTTTCATTCCTAATAAAAGTTCCCTGTTATTTTAAGTTCCTTAATCTAGGTGTTCTTTGAGCGTTTCTTTTCACTGTTAATGATTTAAATTGAAAAGATAACATGGAATCTGAAGTGAAGCGGTGTTAATGATAAGAAATGACAAACCGCCTTCCTTTCCTAAACTCTACTGGGCTGTTATCGAGGGTCCTCTGCAGCCTGGGCACTTGCAGCCCCGCCGTGACATCATCTAAAGAGGCCTCAGTGTCACAGGTTAAATGCAGTCAGTCAGTGGTCACCAGCCGTATTGTACTCTAAAGTACAGTCCATGGGCTTTCAGAGTGGCTCCATGGTAAAGAATCTGCCTGCTGGCACAGGAGACGTGGGTCTGATCCTTGGGTTCGGAAGATCCCCTGGAGAAGGAAATGGCACCCCACTCCAGTATCCTTGCCTGGGAAACCCCATGGACAGAGGAGCCTGGCGGGCTGCAGTCCTTAGGGTCACAAAGAGCCACGGCTGAGGGACTGAACGACAACATCGGCCGCGCTTCCGTCCGCGTGCAGGAACGCGTTTCCTTAATATTGCTCTCCTCTAAGTGGGGCATTGAGTGGAGCTCAGCAATGTGACTTGGGATTCTAACCACTCTGAGAACACGCACGCACGTGCACAGGCGTTGCCGGGCGCCCGCACAGGCTTCCAGGGCGTGTGTGCTTATCCTTCGGGGGTCGCTGCGCCTTGGAGCTGAAATGTGATGACCCAGGGCCTGCAGAGCAGGTGAGACCAGGGGGCCTTGGAACGCAGGAGGGAACCAGGCTCTCATCGTCCTCCCTCCCCGTATCGCGACCTCTCACGGCTTTCAGGCCCTCCCGAGCAGCATGACCCGTCTCCCTCCTACCCCACGGTGAAGGTCGCTCCGTCGTGTCCGACTCGTCGTGACCCCATGGACTATACCGCCCTTGGGATTCTCCAGGCCAGAATACTGGAGTGGGTAGCCTTTCCCTTCCCCGGGGAATCTCCCAACCCAGGGATCAAACCCAGGTCTCCCGCAGTGCAGGCGGATTCTTTTCCAGCTGAGCCACCAGGGAGAAGGTATGTGCCTTACTCTCCCCCACAACCCAGTGTGTGTGCCTCATCCAATCAGCAAAGGACCCGCAAGACCCCCATCCCACTCCTTGTACCCTGGGTGTAAAAGCGGACTGAGCAGCCCTGGTCAGCGTCAGTTCTCCCTTGAGCTGGCCTGCTGTTCTAACAGCGTCTCCCACGCTAATGAACCCTATTCTCCTCTCATTCTGCCTCCTGTCCGGAAATTCTTCTCCAGATCACGCGCCCAGATCACGACCTTAAACAGGGCAGCTGGCCGGTCTGGGCCCTCGAGTCCCCACCCTGCTCACCCCGCGACGTGCTGTCCACTCTGTCATCCCGGCTTAGCGAGTGCAGCCCTTGTAAGGCCCTGATCGGTGGGGGAGGAGCATGTGGGAGGCGCTGGCGGGTGCCGCTGTTGCTGCGTCTTTTGTTATTTTTCATTTCACCTCTTTGGAGACAGCGTTCTGTCCTGATCGGGCAATGTTGGAGGCGACGGACATTTTTAAAGTGGGTCTTTTAAGATGGAAGATGTGTTGTTTCTGGTCAGTTAAATTAAGCATTAATTTTATTAATCTAGTTCTTACAAGCAAATGTATTCCGCTCGAGGGAAAATTTATTTGCAAGCAAGAAGGCACCACACACGTTGTTCCAGTGTTTATATAATTACACGTCTTTATTTAATGGAGCCCTGCTTAAGTTATTATGAATATGTAATATTTGTTCTGATAAACATAATCTTTTGGTGACATGTGCTTAAAAATCAGCTGAGCATTACTGAATGAAGCTCATTTTAATTCCCACTTTACCTTCTTTGTTTTCCTATTAAGAGTATTAAAAGCTGTGTTATTGAATTTTTTTTATATGCCAGATGGTATAAAATTTGAGGGCTACTGAAAGGTGGCAATGACAAAGTCTCGTTACCTTGTCCCCACGCTGGTTCCTTAACCCTAGATCGCAGCTGTGAAGTATTTATGCTTCCAGAAGCGTTCTCAGCCTGGACAAGGTTGTGTGTGTTACACACACACACACACACACACACACACGTCACTGTGGCTTTAGGATGGTTGCACTTTGGTACACTGAGGCTTTTGTTGGTAGGAATGTATCCCAGAGCAGGAAATGGCAACCTACTCCAGTGTTCTTGCCCGGAGAATCCCATGGACAGAGGAACCTGGCCAGTTATAGTCCATAGGGTCGCAGAGTCGGACGTGACTGAGTGAGCACATAGGAATGTATCCATGTGCATGTAACCAGCCCTGGGTTGTTACAAGCAAGGCACGGCAACAGCCTGGCTTTGGGAGACATTCTTGGCACAGGTATTTCAGTTGATGGGCCAGCCGGCATCTGCTTCCCTGGACCGCTGGCATCACCCCACCCCCAGTCCTAGAATCCGTGTTCCCGTTGTCCTGAGATCAGCTGATGACACAAAGTGAGTGAGTTGTGACCTCTCTGATCACCCTGCTCACTGCTGGGAAGGTGTGGCATTGGTTCCTGTGTGCTGGTGCACACACGGGCTCAGGCGGGCCTTGTACTAGAGCACCCACCGTTAACTTGTCTGCAGGGACAGCTTGTCTGGGACATGTTAGGGTGGTGCCCGCCAGCCAAAGAGTGGGTGTGCAGGTACCCAGTTAATGTGTGCCCCCCGACACGTGGCCCCTAGCTGGCTCGCTTCCATGGAGGGAGCAGTGGCCCTTGCCCTTCCCTTTCCTGAAAGAGCATCTTTCCTTCTGAGCTCCTTTCCAGTGGGCCTGCTCACTCTGCCAGTTGGCCAGGCGTTCGAGT
>SJXQ01011991.1:119558-122058 GCA_006408695.1 Aepyceros melampus | reverse complement strand
CCATGATAACTGAGGGTGCCTCCCACCCAGACCTCTTCTCTGCTGGTGTTTCTGAAGCATGCAGTGTTCTGGAATCAATGCCTGGAGGGGTGGGGTGGCCATGTTAACAGGTGGATTTACGATCCTGAAACAGAACTCTCTCATAAAGTTGGCTGGAATTCACAGGAGGGGTGGGCTGCATCTCATGGACAAGTAAAGGCAAAAGATTCTGGAGTTGTTCTGGGGAAGGTCCTGCCCACCCCGCCACGAGCTGTGTGGGGCCGGCCAGGACCCCGCTGGCGCCCTCCTGCTGAGGGGAGGAGCAGCAGGCAGCCCAGCCTCCCCAGGAGACCCCTTCCGTGCCGAGGCGTTCCCAGCATCTGCAGTAACGCTCCTCTGTTCAAGGGCACCCTCTGTGTGTGACCACAGGGCCGTGATTGTGTCCTGCTGGGTGTGGCCGCCAGGACAGGAGACCCCTTAGGTCAGTGCCCCTCACATCCCCAACTCTGCTTCAGAAATGCACAGGTCCATGACATAATAGCAGGCCTCACGTGGACTCTTCAGATCGTGTTTGAGCATAAATCTTCTGGAATCTGTCAAAGAGAAAAATGTCAATGTTTGCTTGCTTTCTTTCTGGCCCCATTGCCCAGCTTGCAGGACCCTAGTTCCCTGACCAGGGATTGAACCTGGGCCCTCGGCAGTGAAAGTAACAAGTCCTAACCACCCAACTGCCAGGGAACTCCCTAGTGTTGGCTTTCTTTTCTGGACGGGCAGCGCCAGGCTGTCTGCTTCCCAAGGTGGGGTCGGTAGTGGGGAGATGATGAATGGCTGGTTGCTTTGGGGCTCCCTGCCGCGGATCCACACTTGGGTCCCTGTGGACGTCTGCAGGCAGCACGTGCTGACCGCTCACCTCCAAGCAGAAAGGAAAGGACTCCTGAGATCGCTGGCCTCGTAGAGGAGGGCATCAGTCCACAGCTTGTCACATCCCATTCGTGTGTTTTTGTTGTATTCCCAACTGGGATTTTTAACCAAAAGCCTCAATTTTCTTTTCAGCCAACTCCGTGTTTAGCAGGTAAGCAGTGGAGTGTGGGCAGTAGAGAAATCAATTTAGAAAGACACCTCGTGCGGCCTGACAGTTGACAGTTCTGCCCCGAGGATGCCCAGGCCCACGGTGCTCACGTGTTGCCACCAGAACACACGATTCTGTAAATTTCAGGGCACCTTTACCCGTGTTACCTTGCTTCTTCCTGAGCCTGGAGACCCAGACTGGCTCGATTCCACTCTTCTCTGGTTTGTGTCCAGGAGCTGTTCACAGATCCCAGCACAGCTTTGCAGCTTAAAGAGCATTTTCATCCCTTGTTTTATTTTCTCCTCACAGCTGGCTGTTAGTTTCTGCCAGTGTTTCAAATTAAAATAAGCCCATGGTGTGCACACATAAAAAGGTGTCTGAGGTGACCATTCAGTTCAAATAAAACACCTTCCCCCCCTGCCCCGTGTGGGGGATCGAGCGATTTGATCCTTGCAAGGGGTGAGTTAATTCTTTGAAATTGTTGACGTGTCAGAAGGAGAGAATGTTTTCATACATAGAAAGCACAGACTGAATAGTGTTTGATTTCGAGCACTTTCTTCCTCGGGAAAGAAGCAGCCTAATCTTAATTAAAAATTCAATTCAGTGGCATACTGTTTTGGATTTTCTCAGCGTGAAGCTGACAAACAGCAGGTGCCCTTGAGCAAAAGAATAATTAATAGGTGAAAATTCTCAGATTATAGAGGCTCACGGCAAAGGGAAGACAGGAGTCCAATCAGGAAGGAAACAACTTTATTAGGTTCTGTCCACATAGTCTGGAGCTTGGAGCCGTAGTGATAAAGCATCTCATTTCTACTCATTGGTGTTAAGTTATTCATTCATTTATTGCCCAGCTGGGGAGGGGCGGGCAGGCATCTGCCTTGGGCAGTGCTGGGAGGTAGCGAACCAGACACACCTGAGAGCCAGCCAGTTCCTTGTCAGCACTGGAGAGAGTCAGACCCGCAACATACGATGTTGGGAAAACAGGGAAGAGGCAGGCTGGTTGTGTGAGGAGGGCAGTGAGGGAGCTTTGGGAGGAAGCATTATTTGAGGCTGTGGCATTAAGAAGGCTTTTCAGAGGAGGTGACATCTGGACTGATTGCTGAGTCATGCATAATGCTTTGTTTCGGGCAATGATTGATGGGAAAGGTCTCGGTGTCCAGAGTCGGTGAGGCTGAGCATGGGGCTTGGTCACTGGCACACTGACCGTGAAGCACGGAAGGGGAAATTGAGGATGGAAGGAGCCTGACTGGTGGGAAGGACAGGATGGGTTCAGGGGTTTAGGTCGAATTTTAATAATGTCAGATGTGTTCTGTTTTATTAATCTGTCTGTTGTCCTAGTTATTGGCACCATCATCCATTTATCCAACCAGCCAACATATCTCTCTCTTCCCTCCCTCCTACCTACTTGTCCATCCACTCACCCACCTGTCCACCCCATCCACCCATCTACCC
>SJXQ01011991.1:95080-115189 GCA_006408695.1 Aepyceros melampus | reverse complement strand
CTTGTGTGTTTATTCATCAAAAGTAAAACCATCCCTAGTGGGGGCACCTAAACACGACCTCTTAGTAGCCCCACTTTCTCCACTTTTCAGGCAGTAGTTCTTAACGGTGCGAATTTCATGGCGTCATATGGTTTTCAGAATACCTCTGTTGTAAAGCGGGGAAGCGTCTCGAGTTCACTCTCGGGACGTCCTTCCTTCCATCTGTAGGGGGGAAGTGTCTCACCCTTCAGCAGGGCCGGTGCCCAAGTGCTCCCAGGTCAGAGGAAAGAGTGTCCGCGATCTTTGCTCTCACCTTCAGGGGCTGGCCCTGCCGCCTGGCCACCTGTCCTCATTGTTTGATTCCGGGTCAAGGGATTATTCTTGGCATTGCCAGCAGCCTACAGGGGTGCCTGCCATGGACATGCGTCAGGGCCTCCGGGTCCTGGAAGAACCGTGAGCAGATGCCCCCTGGTGCCTGGAAGTCTTTAGCCCCCCATGAGCCCCTATTTCCCAGGGGCCGCCCTGGGACCGGGGGTGGGGGGTTGGTGGATGCTTCTTTGCATCTCTTCTCCAGACCAGGGAACTGGCATCCATGTGCTGGGGCAAGCCCCACAGGGTGGCAGGAGGGGCCCAGAATTTGTTGTTTCTGAAAGGAAATGCGTGAGAAAAGCCTTGGCACGTAAAGAGTCCTTGCTCCTGGTCCGGGAACCTGTAATTGCCAAGTGTTTTCAATCCTCGCCAGACGCCTTGACGTCCATCAGTTACCCATGCTTGCTTCCTCGAGAAGCTTGACAGCAGTGAATGTTCTGGAGCTTTCGGGCACCGTGTCGCCACCCAGGTTTATGGAGAACACGGGAGTAGAGGGATCCTTTCCGGGGGGCGCCCGAAGCCAGTGATGCCTTTGCAGCTCAGCTGCACCTGCAGCGACTTTTCGCAGCAAAGGGTTGGGTCGGGGCACAGCTGCTGGTGTTACGTCGTGGCTGCTGGGCTGAGGGCTCTGGACCCTGGGTGAGCTGTGAGACCCTCCCGTTTCCTTGCTGTTATTATCGAAAGTGTGAAGGGTTAGTCGCTCAGTCGTGTCCGACTCTTTTGGGACCCCATGGATGGTAGCCCTCTATCTCCTCTGTCCAAGGGATTCTCCAGGCAAGAATACTGGAGTGGGTAGCCTATCCCTTCTCCAGGGGATCTTCCTGACCCAGGGATTGAACCCGGGTGTCCTGCATTGCAGGCGGATTCTTCACCACGGAGCCACCAGGGAACCTTACCGATTAATCCCCTTGCCTGTTATACAGTGACTGGAGTGGCCCACTGCCGTCTCCACCGGGCAGCAGCTTTCCATGGGCGGCGTGTTGCTGCGGGCTCTGGCTGTGCACACAGCTCACTGGGGCCTCCCTGCCCGTCTCCTGTCTGCACAGGGCTGTCCTTTTGCTTTAATTAATATGTAAAAAACCTTTAGTGTATTCAACCCTGAACATTCATTGGAAGGGACTGATGCTTAACCTGCAGCTCCAGTACTTTGGTCACCTAATGCAGAGACTCATTGGAAAAGACTCTGATGCTGGGAAAGATGGAGGGCAGGAGGAGAAGGGGGCGACCGAAGATGAGGTGGTTAGAAGGCATCGTTGACTCAGTGGACATGAGTTTGAGCAAGCTCTGGGAGATGGTGATGGACAGAAAATCCTGGCCTGCTGCAGTCAGCGGGGTGCCAAAGGGTCAGACACGACTGAGCAACTGAACGACAGCAGTCCTTTGTGTCGCTCTGACCCACAGTGGGGGGAGCTCTAGGTGCCTGAGAAGGAGAAGGTGGTCAGGGCCTTCTGTTTTCACGTTCCCAACCTTCTCCCGAGTGCAGTTTACATCCGCTTTCAGAGGATGATGTCTGTCATGCGTTCATTATGTGATCCGTTTTGGTTGATACTTTATTCTTGTGGCAAAGATAGCGGACGCATCCACTTTAGATTATTTTAAAGATACAATTGGAAATGGGGGAATAGATTTAAACATTATGTGTGTTTTTATAATTAGTGAATTAGCAATGTACAGGGCTTCCCTGGTGGCTCAGACGGTAAAGTATCTGCCGCAATGAAGGAGACCCAGGTCAGGAAGGTTCCCCGTGGAATAGGAAATGGCAGTCCACTCCAGTATTCTTGCTTGGAAAATCCCATGGACAGAGGAGCCTGGCGGCTACAGTCCATGAGATCACACGAGTTGGACACGACTAAGCGACTAGCACTTCTTGCAATGCGAAAGTAGGTAACTCAGTCGGGAACCTGTAAGTCCACGGAAGTGTTAATAATCCAAAGAGGAAAACTTTGGGGCACGCACATAACCTTTTTAATCATGTGTGTGTGTGTGTGTGAGACAGCGTGTGTGTATCCGAGTCCTTAGGGCTGCCTTGACAAGTGACCACAGTCTGGGTGGCTTGAAACCCGAGCTGTGTTCTCAGGACTCCAGAGGCCGAGAGTCCGGGAGCAAGGCCTTCACAGGCTGGCTGTTGCAGAGGGAATTCCAGAGATCTGGGTCCTGGTTACTGCCAGCCCCGGGTGGTCCTGGACCTGCGGACACGTCTGCAGTTTCTGCCTTGTCGTCCAGGGATGCCTCCCCGTGTCTGATTCCCCATTTCCTTCATGTCATGAAGACACCCAGCTCTGGATTTTGGCCCACAGGTACTGAGGGTTTGGAATGGATCACATTTTTAGGGAAAGTTAACCCACAGCAGTATGTGTATAGTACACCCTGGGCGTCGAAGCAGAGCTGTTGAAGTTGCCCCGTTACTTCTTAGGGAGACGAAGAACTGGGAGCTGCCCCAGGCCTCACTGGCCGGGCCCACGCTGGTCTCCTGGAACGTCAGAAAGATGCGGTGGGTTTACATGTGCCCTTCACACCGGTGATGGAATTTCACAGCTGTCACTCACTTTCGATGGAAATTACTCCTCTGCCATCCGTGCCCTGCTGATGGCTGCTAGTGAGGCCAGTGAAGGAGGATCTGGGCATGTAATTAGAGTTTCCAGCTCGTGTGTTTGTATGCTCAGTGCCCACCGTGCACCCCCGTCTCCCCACCGCAGACCCCACGTGTCTACCGCTGTTTTTAACTCCCTTCAGATAAGAAGAGAAAGGAAGGAAACTCAGGCTGCAGTATTATGTGGGGATTTGTTGGAGAACGTGGGCAGCCTGAGCCGCGTCCCCTTGTAGCTGGGAGACCATGGTGTCCCCGAGGGCTTTGAGCTTCAGGCATCTCTCTCTGTGTTCCTCCCTTGTGTCTCCTGCCGTGGGCCACACAGAGGACCTGGGGCCCAGAAAGGCTGGTACCCAGCAGCTGTCCTCTCGGTGGTGGGGGCCGGGGAAGGGGCCCATCAGCTCTGAGACAGATCAAACCATCCAGCAGATGGAGTGGTGGATGTTAAGGGTGGTGGGCTGTGACGGTGCCAGGGGCGCTGCCTCCATCCATCTCTGCTCTCAGGCCCCTCCAGCCCACACGTGTGGCAGCACCCACTGGCACCCAAAACAGAGAACATGGACTTGGATCTAGGAGTTTTGGCTCTGCACCCTTCCTGAGCAGAACAGACTAGGATGGTCCGAAGAGTGTAGGCAAAGAATGAAGGGTGGGTCTTCCCCCAGGGCCGTGCTGGAGGTGGGGAGGGAATCCCGCGTCCTTCCCAAATAGGAAGAGGAGAGGGACCATCTTCCGCATAAAGAGGAGGGGCTGAAACGGAAGAGGGGGACAGAAGAAAGCTGAGGGTCTCGCCGAAGTAAGGAATGGTGTAGGACAAGATAACGGCTACTCAAGGAAAACTTTACATAATGTGTGTAAGTCAAGGTGAGAAATCAGGCTTTCTGAATGTAAGTCATAGAATGTGGGATGTGGTTTTGTACTGTGCCCTGGGGTGTGGGGAAGTACACCGGGTGTGTCTCGACTCTTAAAAACCTTGCTGAAAGGAGCCTGCAGCTGTTTCTCTTGTTGATACAGATGTACAGAGTTTGATAGACTTAGCGGTTTCACAGAAAAAAGGGAGCTGGCTTGCCTTCCCGGGAGAGGGACCTGTACCTGCCCAGCGCTGTCTTTACTGCCTACGGGCCAACGTGGTGTGTGGCTGAGTGATTTCAGGGATGGGGTGGGAGGGCACGAGCTGGTGACCCGGGAGCAGCAGCATCTTTCCCAGGAGCCCCAGAGCATCCAGGGACGTGGGGGTCTCACGGCTGGGGTGTCCGGATGCCCGAGTGTCCCCAGGGACAGGGCTGCCCTCCTCCTTGAAGCCCTGAGCCTCCGTGTCAGGCCCGCGACTCACTTGCCTGTGGTTGAAGCCTGGGTTCCCAGCCTGCCTCAGCCGCTTAAACTCTTAGCCCTCCTGGCCTGGGGTGAGTTAGCCAGCCGCCTGAATGTGGACTTGCTCCCTCTGCTCCAAGAGTCGTTTGTGGGGACTGAGAGGGTAAACACGTAGACAAGTCTGCTTAGCGCTGGCATGGAGCCAGCCGGGGCCTGGGTATGCACAGCTGGCCCATACGGGTCCTGCTCCTTTGCTGTGTGTCTTCTGCTCCAGGTAAACAGCCTTCCTCCTCAACTCTCCTCACCGGTGTGACTTCAGGACCTCGGGTCTACCAGGAGCAAGATCGTGGCACTCCCACTACCCACCCACCCCCCCTCTGCTCCTGTCCCAGCCAGCCTGTTCCTTGACCAGGCTCCTATGACCAGCAAAGTTATCCCACCAGCTTTAAGTGCAGCTCAGCTCAGAACAGCAGAGCTCTGTATGAGATGCCTGGGACCTACATTGTGGTCATCTGGAAACGAGAGAAAAGAGAATTTAAAGTGGGCTGGGACTTCCCTGGTGGTCCAGTGGCTAGGACTCCGTGCTCCCAATTCCAGGGGGGTCCGGGTTTGACCGCCCCCCACCCCCGTCCAAGTCAGGCAGCTAGATCCCACGTACTGCAACTGAGGGTTCACATACTGCAAGCAAAGACCTTTCTGCTACAACCAAGACCCAGCACAGCCAAATTAAAAAAAAAAAAAAAGTAGTAAAAAAAAAAAAGTGAGTTGACCACATCCCCAGTGGTGTGGGTTGAGCCTGAGTTCCGTGGGTTCTTTCTCGCCCCTGGGCGGGGTTGCTGTCTGGGCTGCGGGGGAGGTCAGGAGCTTCTCTGGTTGCATATCCTCAGTGCCTCAGGGGCCCCCAAGAGGGGTGAGGGGTGCCCCCCATCTTTGCCTTCTCCTCCCTGGTGTGTCCAGCCCGACAGTGCCCTGCGAGGGTGACCAGCCCTGGGCTTGCCACCGTGCCCCGCCAGTTCCTAGCTGGGATGTCACGTGCTGGATGTGGTCACCTCCTCTGGAAGCAGGGCTCTGCTGCGGTCAGGTCACCTCGAGCTGGACGTCTCTCTGTTAATCCCTGCGTCCCTGGAGGACCCCCTGGAATTGTTCCCCGACAGATGTGCGTATCGTAAGGGCAATAAAAGCCTTTTCAGGAGCCTGTGTATCTTAAATCACTTTTTAAAAAACGAACTGTTTAGAACGAATGTTTACTTAGTTTCTTAGAAACAAGCCATGTGGTAAATACCAGCCTTTATTCTCTGGGACATATGAAATGCATTTAAACTGTCAGCTCCAAAAATCCTTTCCAAATCAAATAAACTTTAAAAAAAAATTTTTGTCAGCTACCACTGCTCAGCAGATGTTAGGCCTATTTCTGAACGCGTTCTTGGGTGCTGCTTAATGTTCCAGTGAACAAAATCTGTAAATGCTAATAAAATTTGAGGAGTTTTGAAATCTAGCCAGTTCAGTGTTTCCACATAATTTTGCCATGTTACTTGCAACCAAGTGATTAAAAGTACATGATAATTTTTTAATGAGGAGTACCTGAAACCTTGTGAAGAGCCTGCTGGTAGGTTGGCTTAGTAGGTAAAGCAGCAGTCCGTTCGGCTACCTTCTCTAATTATTGCAGATGTTAACTCGGTCTCTAACTGTGGACGTATCATTGACCCTTGTCATCGTCCTGATCTGTGTAAACAGTGTGCTAAATAACTGTCCCCTCGCCCGTAAGCCATATTGAGGATCAGATAATGTTGCTTTTAAAACAGGCGAAGAACACTAAAATTATCGCTAGCACTTCAAAGAAATAAAGAGAAAGTAGGTTCTGCTTCATTTTTAACAAGAAAAAAGCCGTAAAATTAAGAGTAAGAGATTATGTTTTTGGCATGGACAGAGTTGGCAGGACAAAATGTGTCTCTGAGTCGGTTGTTTGGAGCTGTGAACACACCGTCCCGTATTGTTATAATTAATTCAGCGGGAAGCTGGGGGCCTGCTGAGAGCTGGGCAAGGCGCCTGCAGTTGGGGCAGGCGCTCCCGAGAGGCGGCGAGGCTTTAGAACCAGCTTTAAGTGCAGCTCAGCTCAGAACAGCAGAGCTCTGTATGAGATGCCTGGGACCTACATTGTGGTCATCTGGAAACGAGAGAAAAGAGAATTTAAAGTGGGCTGGGACTTCCCTGGTGGTCCAGTGGCTAGGACTCCGTGCTCCCAATTCCAGGGGGGTCCGGGTTTGACCGCCCCCCACCCCCGTCCAAGTCAGGCAGCTAGATCCCACGTACTGCAACTGAGGGTTCACATACTGCAAGCAAAGACCTTTCTGCTACAACCAAGACCCAGCACAGCCAAATTAAAAAAAAAAAAAAAGTAGTAAAAAAAAAAAAGTGAGTTGACCACATCCCCAGTGGTGTGGGTTGAGCCTGAGTTCCGTGGGTTCTTTCTCGCCCCTGGGCGGGGTTGCTGTCTGGGCTGCGGGGGAGGTCAGGAGCTTCTCTGGTTGCATATGCCTCAGTGCCTCAGGGGCCCCCAAGAGGGGTGAGGGGTGCCCCCCATCTTTGCCTTCTCCTCCCTGGTGTGTCCAGCCCGACAGTGCCCTGCGAGGGTGACCAGCCCTGGGCTTGCCACCGTGCCCCGCCAGTTCCTAGCTGGGATGTCACGTGCTGGATGTGGTCACCTCCTCTGGAAGCAGGGCTCTGCTGCGGTCAGGTCACCTCGAGCTGGACGTCTCTCTGTTAATCCCTGCGTCCCTGGAGGACCCCCTGGAATTGTTCCCCGACAGATGTGCGTATCGTAAGGGCAATAAAAGCCTTTTCAGGAGCCTGTGTATCTTAAATCACTTTTTAAAAAACGAACTGTTTAGAACGAATGTTTACTTAGTTTCTTAGAAACAAGCCATGTGGTAAATACCAGCCTTTATTCTCTGGGACATATGAAATGCATTTAAACTGTCAGCTCCAAAAATCCTTTCCAAATCAAATAAACTTTAAAAAAAAATTTTTGTCAGCTACCACTGCTCAGCAGATGTTAGGCCTATTTCTGAACGCGTTCTTGGGTGCTGCTTAATGTTCCAGTGAACAAAATCTGAAATGCTAATAAAATTTGAGGAGTTTTGAAATCTAGCCAGTTCAGTGTTTCCACATAATTTTGCCATGTTACTTGCAACCAAGTGATTAAAAGTACATGATAATTTTTTAATGAGGAGTACCTGAAACCTTGTGAAGAGCCTGCTGGTAGGTTGGCTTAGTAGGTAAAGCAGCAGTCCGTTCGGCTACCTTCTCTAATTATTGCAGATGTTAACTCGGTCTCTAACTGTGGACGTATCATTGACCCTTGTCATCGTCCTGATCTGTGTAAACAGTGTGCTAAATAACTGTCCCCTCGCCCGTAAGCCATATTGAGGATCAGATAATGTTGCTTTTAAAACAGGCGAAGAACACTAAAATTATCGCTAGCACTTCAAAGAAATAAAGAGAAAGTAGGTTCTGCTTCATTTTTAACAAGAAAAAAGCCGTAAAATTAAGAGTAAGGAGATTATGTTTTTGGCATGGACAGAGTTGGCAGGACAAAATGTGTCTCTGAGTCGGTTGTTTGGAGCTGTGAACACACCGTCCCGTATTGTTATAATTAATTCAGCGGGAAGCTGGGGGCCTGCTGAGAGCTGGGCAAGGCGCCTGCAGTTGGGGCAGGCGCTCCCGAGAGGCGGCGAGGCTTTAGGACGAATGGCTGTAGTTGCAGGTGGTCATTTACACCTGAGCAGCTGAGCAGCTGCGCACGCTGGCTTCTCCCAGAAAGCATTCCCACACGCTCCGTCGTGTCATTTGACCCCCAGAGCGCCCCAGTAGTAGCCTGTGTGCTGGGGGACATGCTTGTTGCTTCCCTGAGACACCTCCTGACTTCACAGAAGATAAAACCACTTGCTTCATAGGAAAAAGGAGACTGGGGTCTTGAATGTTTCTCCATTGAAATGACAGATCCTTTTCTCTAGGGAAATGTTAAACCCCAAGACGGTTTTTGTCTGTTTGTTTGTTTTGAGCTTTAAGTGGTGGTTTAGTCGCTAAGTCATGTCCAACTTGTGCAACCCCATGGCCTGTAGCCCACCAGGCTTCCTGTCCATGAGATTCTCCAGGCAAGGAGACTGGAGCGGGTTGCCATTTCCTCCTCCAGGGGACCTTCCCGACCCAGGGATCGAACCTGGTCTCCTGCATTAAAGGCGGGTTCTTTACCGACTGAGCTACCAGTTAGAGCGTGACTTAACTGCACATTAGACAACAGTTGTTGGGTCTGTCTGAGCTGACGCCCCTCCTGCCCGCCAGCGTGATCGTCCTAAGACACACCAGCCGGACGCCCTCCACTGAGTCCTTATTTCCAGTGGAATAAGACGATTCCTGAGAATGTTCCAGCTCCATCCCCAGAAATGCGAGGTGACATTCCCAATGCTCAGGGCCTTGCCCCCAGCAGGAACCTTGAGGGCAGAGGGCTGTCCCGCAGCGGTCACCCCCAGCCTGTGAGGTCGGAGGCCTGGGTGCGTTTCTCTTTTTTTGCAGTCTGCACAAACCTGTATTTACAGAACAACCACGTTACATATACACAGGCTTTTGACACACAGTAGTTTAAACTATTATGTCTTTTTACTCCTAGAAGGTAAAGAAAAAACTTAATAAACTAATCCTTTTTGCAGTTTTTATACAAAGTGACAGGTCATGTACTTTTTTCTAAGTTTTAAAGTCTTTTGCTAAGTGCAAACCCTGGATTCCTGTCTCCAGTTTTAAGGCAAGAATGGGACCATCGCAGAGCAGTCTCTCTCTTGGGGAAGCAAGCCTGGAAGGGGAGGTGCCGGCTGCTTTCCAGGCCACTGACCCTAGACCTTGGGTGGGGGATCATTGTTGCATTTCTGAAGGCTTGTAAGAATAAACAAAAACAAAACGCCCCATGCAAACAAGGCTACTGCCCGCAAGGCCTGGATTATTGACTGTCCGGCAACCCCTCCCAGAGACAGTCTGCGACCCCTCCCCTGCCGTGTGTCCACACTCAAGGCGTAACCTGCAGAGGACTCTGGGTTTCTCCACAAGATCCCATCTCACAGCCGCCAGCCCTTTTAGTTTTCTCGAAACAAACACCTGAGTTGCCTCAGAGGACTGTGTGGACTGACAGTTCTATGTTTATTTTTAAATAAATGTATTCAAAAATATAGTTTACGTGACAAAAATAATTTTTTATTTTAATAAGTTCTTTTCACACCAGGAAACATTAGTTTAGAGTGGTCACGTCTGAGGGACAGGGAGCCCGTCTGGTCAGCTTCTGGTGGGTGCAGGCCAGCCCGCCCCACGCCCACACCCACCTTGCTGAGGCGCCTGCCCCTGGACACGTCTTGGGCCCTGGCCGGTGGGGCCTGGCCTCGTGTTTTAAAGCCACTAGGTGAGCAGCTGGGCTCTCTGTCCTGCAGCCTCGGTCCTTTGTGTAATTTATCCTTTTTGATGCTTAAAATAAATGTGCAGGGCACTAAAAGTAAATAACCTTAAGCACCACTAAATATATTCCATTTGCCACCAGACTATTTCAGAGATAGGAATCAATGCTGGAACGTTCGCGTACAGCCCCGGCGGTGAGCACTGGGTGTCCAGCCAACGGCCTCCCTCTTCGGTCACCCAGCCATCCCTTGTGTTACTGACGCTTCTCAGATGCCCCCTTTAAAAAAAAAAAAAACAACTGAAGTTCTGCAGCTACCTGCATCAAGCGAGTTGTTGGCTGTTTTTCCAGCAGCGTTTGTTCCCTTCGTGTCTCATGTTTTGATAGTTCTTGCAAGATTTCAAACTCTTTTCAAGCAAAATGGTTGTGGCCGGCTGAAGGTGCAGGTGATTTGGTCGGCCCTTTCTTCAGCAGAGGTTTAAAGTTAAGGTACGTATGTTGGTTGTTTTGGACATGACGCGGTTGAATGCTTAGAAGGCTATGACGGTACAGTAAGGACGTAACTTACACGTCTGGGAACCTTCCAGGTTCTTGTGACTCACTTTATTGTGATATTTTATGGCGGTGGTCTGGAGCTGAACCCACAATCGCTCCGATGAGCGCCTGAATATTAGATTCTATTAATATATGGAGGTGCCTATCATTTTGGAGAAATGGCTGTTTTCTCCTTCAGAGGGCTGATTCGAACCAGACGCCCCCCTGCATCATCTGCTCAGGGGGTTCCCTATGTTCTGGGGACACGGACTGTGCCTGTTCCTGGTGCCCAGTCCCCCCCAGTCCCCACCAGCCTGCTCTCCTCATCCCTTTCCTTTTTCTCCTACTGCCCTTGACAGTCAGAAACCCTGGGGACTTCCCTGGCGGGCCAGTGGTTGACTCCAGGGGTGTGGGTTCCATCCCTGGTCGGGGAGCTAAGATCCCACATACTGTGCAGTGTGGCAAAGAAAATATATATTAAAAAAAAAGAAAGTCCTGTTCACTCTGTTCCCGGCGTCACTCGCTGACGTGGAAGCCCCCGCTGAGGTTAGGCGCACACGTGTGTGTGTTACTTGCTCAGTCCCACTCTTTATGGCCGCATGGGCTGTAGCCCGCCAGGCTTCTCTGTCAACCTCCACTCTCGGGACAGCGGAGTGTGTGTGTGTCCTGAGAGCAGAGCTTGATGGCTCAGCTGCCAGATCCAGGGGCCTCAGTGAGACCCCTGATCACCCCAAGTCTCCTGAGGTTTGGGCCGTGCAGGCTGCCTGTCCGTTGGAGCAGCCGCTGAGTTATTGGGAGAAGCACCCAGTTCCAGGGATGATGGTGTATGGACTTCAGGGGTAGGGCGGGTTCTAGCTTCCCAGAACAGTTCTGCAGGAGAGTCCCGGGGTGTGGAGCTAGGGTAGCCTGAGTGTGTCTGGGGCTCCAAGCTCAAGGGAACAGGCTACAGGCCCAGGCGTCGGCATCACACCTGGAGCGTGAGCTGAGGACGGCAAGGTCCAGGCTTGTCTGTGCAGCGAGGTCCCCTTTCCACCATAGAGCGCTTGGACACCGTCCCGAGAAAGAATACTTCAGGCTCTGGGACCTGTCTGCCTTCTGGGATTACTGATGCTGCAGGGCGTGGTTTACTCTGCAGTATCTGAGATTCTGCAGCCTTGATTACAGAGACATGTTTTGTTGTGATCATGCTATCTTACAGCAGTTTTACTGGGGTACTTTTGCAGGTGGTTGTTGTCATCATTTAGTTGCTAGTTTGGCTGACTGTGCAACCCTGTGGACTGTAGCCTGCCAGGCTCCTCTGTCCATGGAATTCTCCAGGCAAGAATACTGGAGTGGGTTGCCATGCCCTCCTCCAGGGGGTCTTCTTGACCCAGGGATGGAACCCGAGTCTTCTGTGTTGGCAGGCAGATTCTTTACCATTGAGCCAGCAGAAAAGGCCCCCATCTTTTTTAAACCACAGAGCAAAAGCTAATAAAACTTAATGAAGGTGGAACTGGGTCTCTCCTTAGTTGATGATGATCAGCCAGCCTACACCTGCCTGGGGCTTCCATGTTTATTGCTGTCTTGAAAGGTGGCATTTGGAGGGGAGGGCTCTTAGCAGGTTTCACGTGTTAGGCTGCCAATATACATTTTCCTCAAAGCTCTTGAAGTTAAGATATAAGGAAGTTCAGTAGGACTATTGAGCAACAAACCACTTCCTCAAACATTAATTTCAGATTTCTTTTTGAGCAGCAGTACCATTTTTACAAAATGCTTTCAGTAGCCCTCTGATACCTTGTGCTGTTCCATTAATAAAACTCATAAAAGTTCTAGTTTGTAAATCTGACTCACTGCTTATCAGGGATGGCAATGAAGCTGTTTTTATGAACACAAAATAGGGCTTTAGGGTCTCCTGTTTCCATTTTACATCTGCCTTTCCATCCAGTTAATTTTTGCTTGTGTTTACTTGATGTCAGGAAAACCTGAAGTACACAAGTGAGACTTTAAACATATATTCACTTCATCTGCCATTTCAAGGTCACTCTTCCGTGAAGTAGATCCAGAAGTGTTGAAGCAGTAGGAACAGTGAGGTTCTTGAAATTTCAGGTTGAATTAATAAAAATCAGCTACTCATTCCCTAGAGGTGTTCAGGCAGGGTCCCCATGGATCATCAGTTCAGTTCAGTTCAGTCGCTCAGTCGTGTCCGACTCTTTGTGACCCCATGAATCGCAGCACACCAGGCCTCCCTGTCCATCACCATCTCCCGGAGTTCACTAGACTCAACGTCCATCGAGTCAGTGATGCCATCCAGCCATCTCATCCTCGGTCGTCCCCTTCTCCTCCTGCTCCCAATCCCTCCCAGCATCAAAGTCTTTTCCAGTGAGTCAACTCTTTGCATGAGGTGGCCAAAGTACTGGAGTTTCAGCTTTAGCATCATTCCTTCCAAAGAAATCCCAGGGCTGATCTCCTTTGACCATGGTGCTCACTAAATGTGCGGTGACATCCCCAGGAGTCAGCTGGTTAACTGATTGTTGTTGCTTACCTGACTTGCATCACACACAATACATGTGCCCAGCTTGTCCCTCCCAAGAAGGTGGGACATGTCCCAAAGTAGGTTGCTGGTTTTCAGAAGGCCGAGGTGATGGTGCAACCCTCCCAGCACCCCAGCAGTGGGCTCTGCCTTTGCAAAGAGGTTGCCTGGTGCAGCCAGGGCCACTGTCTGGCTGTGGCTTAGCATGTAACACACCTGCCAGTGCAGGTTGGTTGTTACTGTCACCGTTTCAGAACCGGTTGTACATCTCTTAAAAAATGCTACACTGGCCACTTTCCAACCCCCCACAGAAGCTCTGGAGAATGTTCCTGGGGGTGCACCTTGAACGCCGCTGCAGGATAAGAGTCTTGACTGGCATGACAGCTCTTCAGTGGGGCCTCCAAGGCTCCATCCTTAGTGAGTCCCTGTCGTTTTCTCCTGGACGATCGCATGCTCTTTTGATCTGCAGGTTCGTCTCTTCCTGCATTTCAGGACGGTTCCTCCGTACTTCACCCGAGTTCCTTAGTTGGGCATTTCTTGTCAGAGGCAGCATTTCTCCTTTCCTTAGTTTTATTTGCCTTCCTGTCAGTTAACTTCTGCCTTTTCGTCTCCTTGACGGAGTTTATTTCCTGACATTCCTCCTGGTCAGAATTTCAACTTGGAGCCGTGTTTTCTTCTCTCCCTTGCTTTTCCACATTTTATTCATTTGTTCCAAAATGCCGGTTTGGTTCTCTGTTCTAGAGGCTTCCATTTCTTCTGACGCTGTTCAGATTTTTCTCTTGGAGCTCTTGTCTCGTTAATTGCCCGTTAATAAGTGACATCAGGGAAGGAAGCGACTGGAAGGAATTTCCTTCTGCTTTTTGAGTTTTCTCTTCCATCTGCCCTTTGAGTTTCGCAGGCTCCTTTGCAACTCTCCCCCGCTGGCCTTTTTTATTGTTTTGGCCATGCCACGCAGCTTGCAGGATCTGGGTTCCCTGAGCAAGGACTGTACCCTGGCCACAGCGATGAACGCCCACAATCCTAACCATTAGGCCACCAGGAAACTCCCACAATCCCCTGCTTTCTTTCCTCCTGCCGTATCTTCACATGGTCTTTACCGTTTCCGTAGCTTTTCCCCCCTTTTCCTGAGATCAGCACAGTCCCTATGGCACAGTCCCTCCAGTGCAAGGATGCATGCGCTTCTCAGGCCATTCACGCTGGCTGGGGCCCCAGAGGGCTTCGTGGCGAGCCACATGTCCCGGGTGAGGTCTGGGAAGCACCCCCACCACCACCAGGTTTCCTGGGGAAACAGGCTGGAGGAGACCTCTCTGGACGAGAGGGATGCCCCACTGTGCCTGTGCCCGTTCCCGTGTCCTCGGGCCCCGATTCCCACCCCCTGCCGGGAAGTGCTGGACGTGGGGCTGAGGCTGGGTGTCCCCTCCCGAGAGCCTCAGTATAACATGAGCTCTTTGTCTTCTGAGGGCATCCCCTCCAGACCAAGGGGAGCTGCTGTAACAGGCAGGCCACTGCTCTCCAGGAACCTGCTGGGTGCCCGCCCCCGTGGGCAGTGGGAGGGTGTGTGTGCTGGCCCCCCGTGGCCCCTCCATGCAGTCTGGGTGTTGCAGGCACTTTGCCTCCAGAGAGCCTTGGCGGCTGCTTGTCTTGAAGCCTCCTCATGGTCAGGGGCCGGGACAGGAAGACCTTTCTGCCCCCGTCCGCCATAGCATCCCTCCTCCCTCGGGGACCAGGAACGCTCCCCACCCGGCTCTGCGGTCCTCCTTGATTTATTTGGCTGTGCTGGGTGCTTCTTACTGCACAGGGGCTTTCTCTGGTTGCGGCCATCGATCGGGGCCGCCCTCCAGTGGTGTGCGGGTTTCTCGTTGCAGTGGCTTCTCTCGTTGCAGAGCACGGGCTCTCGAGTGAGCGAGCTTCAGTATTTGCAGCTCAAGAGCTTAGTTGTTCTGCGGCAAGTGGGATCTTCTGGGACCAGGGATTGAACCCGTGTCTCCCACATTGGCAGGCGGATTCTTAACCACTGGACCACCAGGGAAGTCCCCTCCTTTTTCTTCTCCCCCTTCCCCCGCCCTGCTCCTTTTTATTCTTAAGGCCAGTGATTTCAAGGTTGTTTATGTGACGTTTTGCATCTTTTCTTGGTGGATGGTGAATTTTGTTTTCTGGTTTTTAACCACCTTCTCTCACCCCCCGCCCCTTTTATTAAAAATGGAAGAAAGGGAAATTCTGTTACAGCAAAATTTGAATCTTTCCTCTTACCCTGGAACTTTGACTTCTTTCCTGATTTTTCTTTGTTGTACTCAGGCCTGATCTTCTTTGTTGTACTCAGGCCTGGATGGAATGAAGTTGTTGAAGACCGTAGCCTTTGTGTTAAATCCCCTTTCACCTCAGTCAAAACTGCGAGCCTTTCACCTGTGAACTAACTTACCAATCACCACGGATTAATTGGATCCTTACTCTTAGTACATTGTTATAGTCGCCCCCCACTTAAAAAAAAAAAAAATACGTTTTAAAAAAAAATGGCAGAGGAAATGAAGTCTGATTTGGTTAAATTTTGTAATCCAATATGTTACCAATAAAACTTCTTTCCCAGTGTAAATATATGATCCAAAATTCATTTAAATATCACGACTTCTCCAAAACCTCAGCGATAGGCATCAGGCTTCAGTATTTTTACCAAAGAGCAAAATTCATTTTAAGAAATTTTTGGCACATGATTAATTTTTTTATGTTCTCCCAGGGAGAAATGAAAAGACTCAGCGTTGTCTCCAATGTATTCCTCTCATCTCACCAGTCCTAAATAAGTAGATGACAACCCCCTCGCAGGTATTCTGTTGTATTACTAGGCTAAGTAAGAAGAATGTTCTGGGCAGATGTCAGAAACGACAAGAATCTTGAAACCGTCCCTCTGGGAAAATCAGGCGCTCCTGAGCTGGGGCCCCGAGAAGGTGTCAGGACTGGAGGCCAGGACTTAGCAGCTGAACATCAACGATCAGCCTCTGCAGGGGTCTGTGTTAATTTCTTCCTGTCTGCAATTATTCACAGGTGGGCCTGGTCAGGATGTTTCCTGTGAGCTACACACAAGTATTTTTGCTTAATGCTCATTACCTGGGAGGCAGGGTTCCCAGAGATGGGCCGTTGTATCATTTAATCTTACAGGCAATATCCCTTTCATGATGAACTTGTAACAAAATACAAAGATGTTTTCCCATCACAAAAAGTGTTGGGCAGGTCTGTTCCTTTTTAGTCTCCTAAGCACTGTCTCCTAAGGGTTCCCAGGTGGTGTTTAATGCTAAAGAGACATAAGAGATGAAGGTTCCATCCCTAGGTTGGGAAGATTCCCTGGAGGAGGGCATGGCAACCCACGCCAGTGTTCTTGCCTGGAGAATCCCCAAGGACAGAGGAGCCTGGTGGGCTACAGTTCATGGGGTCGCAGAGTCAGATACTAAGTGACTTGGCAAGCAGGCACAGGGATGACTGTCATTTGCAGCTGAAGACAGTTCCCTTCCATGGTGGTGAGTGGAATGAGGAAAAGACACACGCCACCACCCACATTCTAGGTGTTGCCCTGTGGGTGTAGGGAATTACACGAAGGCTTCCAGGCTCCTTTGCAGACGGTGTGTGCCATGAACTGTCTCAACAGAAGTCCACACAGGAGAGAGAAGACGTGAGAACCAGGCAGCATGCGTGGGTTTGGGTCTCTCCCCCTCCTTTCTGGGGGGCAGGGGGGCAGATTGATCAGTGTCTGAACTTCTTTTCCACCCAGTTAGATGTGGATGTTCTGGTGGTATTTGCACCATAATATGCTGTGAGGAGGATGAGATGAAATGGGAAGAGAAGTGTTTGTAAACTATAAAGTATAAGGCTCGCTGTTGCTTGGAGACCTGTTGCTGCTGCTGCTGCTGCTAAGTCACTTCAGTCGTGTCCGACTCTGTGCGACCCCATAGACAGCAGCCCATCAGGCTCCACTGTCCCTGGGATTCTCCAGGCAAGAACACTGGAGGGGGTTGCCATTTCCTTCTCCAATGCATGAAAGTGAAAACTGAAAGTGAAGTCACTGAGTCGTGTCCAACTCTCAGCGACCCCATGGACTGCAGCTCACCAGGCTCCTCCATCCATGGGATTTTCCAGGCAAGAGTACTGGAGTGGGGTGCCATTGCCTTCTCCCGGAGACCTGTTAATGATATGTTAATAATTTTTAGTCCAATTAGCCAAAAGCATAGAAATGTCAAACATCTGTTGGAGTGTTTTACTGCCAACAAAACTTGTTTTTTAGAAATAGGAAAATTCGTTTTTTTTTCCCCTTTTTAAAGCAGAAATGCAAACCCAAGTGAGATGGTTATACCTCTGTTGATGCAGACAGCTCTTATATTTAACAAGATTCCATTGTAGAACCATCCTGCCTAGCTCAAGTTTAAAGAGTAGAGGGAACTCAGCTGTTTTGACCTAAACCAGCATCCCAGATTCAAAACTGGTTCCCCAGCATGAGACCAGGACTCAAGACTAACTTTGAAACCTTGAGAGAAATTGGTCACCAGTGGATTATGCCCCGGAGAAGGAGATGGCAACCCACGCCAGAATTCTTGCCTGCAAAATCCCATGGACAAAGACTCCCAGAAGGTCACAGAGAGTCAGACACGACTGACGACTAAGCACAGCACAGTGGAGTGTAAGGGACTGCTTTAAGTCTTTTTTCAAGATATTTAAAAAAAAACCCTGCTCTTTTCTCTCCAGTGAGCTTTTCGTAACACATCCGTGTCAGCATCCCTGCTTCTGTTTGGTATGTTCAGGTCCACCTTTTACCTTGACCTGCCTAAGAATTCAAGCTCAAGGGCAACAGAGGCTCCCAGGACAGTTTTCTGGGAGAAACTGAAAACTAACCTTTGAATGAACCTGAAATTTAAAAAACTGCACGTGGGGCTTCCCAGGTGGCTCAGTGGTAAATTATCCACCTGCCAGTGCAGGAGATGCAGGTTAGATCCCTGGGTTTGGGAGATTCCCCTGGAGGGGGAGACGGTCAACCCACTCCAGTATTCTTGTCCTGAGAATCCCACACACAGAGGTGCCTGGCGGGCTACCAGTCCGTGGGGCTGCAAAAGAGTGGGACACGACTGAGCGCCTGAGCACACACAGGCACAGGTTGAGTTTAGGCAGGAAGAGCGTCCCCTTTTCTGTGTACACGGGAGATGCAAGCGATCTTGCTGTTCTGTGAAACTCAAGAAAACCAAAGCCCAGAGGCGAACCGGACTCTGCTCACCCATCTGTACCTGCTCTAACGTGGTGCTGTCTGCCTCTGCTGATCACAGGCCGTCTTTGGAAGGAATCCATCAGGAGTGCTCTCTGTTCTCCCTTCTCAGGGAGTTGTCATCACAGGTACAGAGAGCCCTGCTTCCCCCGTGGACTCGGGTTAAACAGCGGTGCACAGGTGGGCTGAGCCAAGTGCACATCGATGGCTCCCAATACGGGGGTCAGGTTTGGGCACACTCTCTAAAACTAAAATGATCCCTCGGGTGGTTTAGTGTCATGTAATAGTATCTGGCAGTCAGAGAAGGTTGACAGTTATTCATGTAACAAGCTTATAGGGTGGGGCCATGGTTGCAAAGCTGGGTCAAACAGGCCTGCAGGGAGACAGAGCCGTCTCTCTATGTAGACAGTTCTGTATCCACAGATTCAGTCAGCCATAGATCGGAAATGATGGGCGGGGGGAGAATTACAGGAAGTTTTCAAAAAGCAAAACTTGAATTTGTTTCATGCTGGCAACTATTTACATAGCATTTATGTTGTACTTAAAGCTCTTTACATGGCATTTACACTGTATTACATGTTATAAGTGATCTGTAGATGACTTAGAGTATACCAGAGGATGTACAGAGGCAATGTGAAAATCTTCACTGTTTTATGTAGGGGATTTTGGAAGCAGCCCCCTGTGGATTCCGAGGGATGACTTTATTGGAAATCGGATTAGAAAAACATTTATAAATCTACATTAAAAATGAAATTGGATGTAGAATTTGGTGGTGTGCTCTAATATTTCCGTAGGAAAAGATCCGATGGCTAGGATCAGATGGTGGGTTTGAATTTCACAAAACAAGGGCATTGGCCCCTGATGGATGTAGACCAGCTTGCTGCCGCCCACACCTTCATCCCAAGGCCTTTTCCCTTTGTGTCTCTAAAGTAAACTATAGAAAATGGCTTTTAAAGTCTTCTTTTATTTACCCGCTGGAGTGTGTTCCCACGATACTCAGTGGTTTGTGTTCCCATTGAGCCTGACAATCTACCAGCAGTAGTTTATTGTTTACATATAACCTTTTTAATTATATTTTTTCTCACAATCAGGGTGCTTAAACACCTGGCTGATTTTTATCTAATTATCAAACCTTTGGGTTCATGGCAAATGCATTTGAGTGTTTCATTTGTTTCTTGATGTACATACAACACCAGAAAACACACCCAAGTCCACTGCAAGTGTCTAATATTCGCAATTGTAAAATATTGAAGAGACATGCTGCGGCTGCTGCTGAGTCGCTCAGTCACGTCCGACTCTGTGCGGCCCCAGAGACGGCAGCCCACCAGGCTCCCCCGTCCCTGGGAGTCTCCAGGCAAGAACACTGGAGTGGGTTGCCATTTCCTTCTCCAGTGCATGAAAGTGAAAAGTGAAAGTGAAGTCGCTCAGTCGTGTCCCACTCTTAGGGACCCCATGGACTGCAGTCTACCAGGCTCCTCCTTCCATGGGATTTTCCAGGCAAGAGTACTGGAGTGGGGTGCCATTGCATTCTCCATTGAAGAGACATACTAACTACATATTTTAGAGGGGAATAATATATAGTGATTTTTAGAATGGGAAGTGCCCTTAGGGATGCAGAAGACAACCACCTGCGCCTTTAGAGCTGATGCAAATTAGATCCAGAGCCTTTGCTTGTGGTTACACAGCAGAGGAACAGAGGAGCAGAAAGAACTCTGAGCAAACCTTTCCTAACCTTAATATTGTGATCTGATCACTTGGACACATAACTTGTAAACGTGACTCTACAAAATCATATCAAAGAAGGTGAATGGCAGTAGACGTGAAATCCATCAAGTGCTTGCTCTGAGACAGGACGCAGAGACCCAGGGGAGGGGCAGGGCCAACAGCGGGCGTCACTCCTGGGCAGCCGAGTGGTGACGCCCACCGGGTGCCAGCTCCCCAGGGAGGTGGGGGCGGCGGCTGGCAGCCGAGGGGTGCTGGTCCTGCGGGAACTCCCCTTCCTGCCCCGGAGACCACGCAGGGGTGAGGAATTGGCCACCTGAGCCTGGCATGCCAGGGGCAGCTGGGCGGCCTCATGCAGCTGGAACCTGTGATCACCAGGCAGGGGCCGGCCTCTGCGTGTGCTAAGATGCCAGGGCTCACGGCGCCTGCCT
>SJXQ01011991.1:63795-94840 GCA_006408695.1 Aepyceros melampus | reverse complement strand
CCCGCTGTCCAGGGGAAGGGCCGGCAGTCCGACCCGGACGCCGGGGAGGTGCCGGAGGGGAGGCGGCTGCGCGCCCGCGGGCGGGAGGTCAGGCCCCCGCGCCACGTGGCCGCCCCGCGGGCGCGCGGTCTCTAACGCTGTCTGTCGCCAGCTGCCCCGCTGTGTCTCGCGCAGGTGTCGTCCCGTAGCTTCTGTCTAACCCGTGTGTGGTAGCAGCCCCTCCCTGTGCCCTGTGAACACGGAAACGCCATCCCCATGCTGTTGTGTGTCTCCCCTTCAAGAACTGGGTTTCCCTTGAGGAGAATACAGAGGTTCTCAGCCCTGGGATTTGTCCACGCGGTCGAGACCAGGCCCCCACCCTTTTCACAGCACATGAAAATTTCGTTTCGGTTTCCTGAACCCAAGGAGAGAATGACGAATGTCGATGCTCTCCGTTTCTGGACTCTGTGTCAGCCGGGTTCCCAGGGAGAGAGAGACATCCCGAGTCGGCACACAAAGTCCGCTTGAGCGCTCCACCCTCCTGAGTCCCGGGCATCCTGGCCTTGCGCGGAGCCTGTGTGTCCTAACTCCAAACGATCATGGGTTCTTAAAGACGGCTATTGGGATCTGGAGTGGCAGAAGTCCTTCCAAAGCCCAGTGGTTACTGGAGGCAGATCTGAAGCTATTCCTAAACACTCAGGGCTGCCTCCAGGGCCGCAGTCTAGGGCGTATTTTTCCACAAGCGAAGCCCACGTCTGTTCGCCCTCCCCACGCTCTGTCTTTCCCCTGTAACAAGGTGTTTTGTGTGTGTGTGTGGCAGGTGGCAGGTTCAAGAAAGAGATTGTTGTCGACGGACAAAGCTATCTGCTGCTGATCCGAGATGAAGGTGGCCCCCCGGAGGCCCAGGTGAGTACAGCACCCCCACTGGGGACCCTGGTGCACCTCTCGCTCCTCCTTGAGGTTCTGACTCCACAGGTGTGCACAGAAGAGGTGAGAGAGCGGCCCCTGAAAATGTTTCCTGTGACTGAAGTTTTTCACTTCAGTTAGTCGCTCAGTCGTGTCCGACTCTGCGACCCATGGACCACAGCACGCCAGGTATCCCTGTCCATCACCAACTCCTGGAATTTATTCAAACTCATATCCATTGAGTTGGTGAAGCCATGCAACCATCTCATCCTCTCTTATCCCCTTCTCCTCCCACCTTCAATCTTTCCCAGCATCTGGATCTTTTCCAATGAGTCAGTTCTTCACATCAGGTGGCCAAAGTATTGGAGTTTCAGCTTCAACATCAGTCCTTCAAATGAATAGTCAGGACTGATCTCCTTTAGAATGGACTGGTTGGATCTCCTTGCAGCCTAAGGGACTCTCAAGAGTCTTCTCCAACACCACAGTTTGAAAGCATCAATTCTTCGGCACTCAACTTTCTTTATAGTCCAACTCTCACATCCATACATGACTACTGGGAAAACCATAGCCTTGACTAGACGGACCTTTGTTGGCATAGTACTGTCTCTACGCTTTAATAACGCTGTCTAGTTTTGGGGAGAGGCTAATTCTGTTTTTCCTGCAGACTGAAACCTAGAGGGGCAGTTTGGTTTGTGTGGCTGATTTTCCCTTTGTGTTTCTAAGAAGGAAGGAAGAGCAGATTTTGCTCTGATTTGTCAACTCAGTGGCATTGGCATCGAAGTTTCTATAGCTTCCCACCCTTATAAATGTTTCATATCGAGAGCATGCTAAGTCACTGCAGTCATGTCTGACCCTTTGTGACCCCCATGGACAGTAGCCCACCAGGCTCCTCTGTCCAAGGGATTCTCCAGGAGAGAATGCTGGAGTGGGTTGCCATTTCCTCTGGAGCAGTGCAGTCACTTAGAAAGCTGGGTGGAATTGGAAATCTGAACACCACCACCAGGCTGCCCACCAGGCTTCACAGCCCAGGTCATTCTCCACTGAAAACCAGAAGCTGCAGCATGGTGTGACTTCTTTGAGAGTTCCTTGAAAAAATGGGCATTGTGGAGAAAAAAAAAAAAAACCGAGCCTGAGTGTGAAAAATTTCTTTCTTTGGTTTCTCACTCCCTAGTTTATGGTTTTATTTCTATAATAATTTACCAGCTAAACACTTTAAAGGAGGTAAGGGCTACTGATAGTCAAGACTGATTAATGCAAACTTAATATTAAAAATAACCCTGGTGTTCTTTCTTGAACTTACCCGTTTGTGAAAGTGCACTTAAATTTAGTGATTTAAGTGAACGATGTTGAATATAGGGGTTGTTACAGAGTTGTTAAAGAGTTAAGAGTTCTAGAACTCCATACACTAAGGGGTGTGTGGCTCTACAGAAATATGGCGTGGAGTTACCAGGTTCCAGTGAGTCTATAGTGTCAGTGATTATAAGCTATGCCAGTATTTAAAAGAAAAATACTGTCAACTCATGAAAGAAAGCAGTCCTTAAGATATGTTCTGATAGCAAAGACGTGAAAGTATGGAAAAGAGTTCTTTAGTTTTGATGAAACAGCATAGTCAATGATAGTAATAAGGAAACATTAAAGACAGGTTAAACATGGGAAAAGCAGGTTATGAAGCTGCGAGACCGCCTGGTCACTGCATGTCGGTTACTCCGAGCAGGACAGGCTTGCCATCTGACAGTGTCCCGGAAGGTTTGTGATGGCAATGAAGCTAAATGGCTCTTAGTCGACCTTCACCCATGGAGTGTCTGTCCCGCTGTCACGAGGCTCCCTCAGTGGTGCCTGGGAGCAGGTGAATGAAGTAGGTGAAGTGTGGGAGTCACCTGGGGTGATTTTCCGCCTTTCCAGCTCATACACGTTTCAGAGTGTGCAGGGGCAATTTCACACTCAGAGCACACCTGGGCTCCAGCCATTAAGAGTCTAAGAAGAAAGTTGAGAGATGTGCAGAAACGCATGTCGGAGCTGACTGAGTGGCTCCAGGGCCGCTGCTGTCCAAGGTCGCTGCCCAGGGATGGACACCGGTGGGTCAGAGAGGCACAGACATGGTGCTTTTTTCCCTGACTCCAGTGGTAGACCAGCGAGCCGGCTGCCCTGGACCAGAGTTAGTGATGAGACCTGTCCCCAAGGTTCCAGGTCCACCCTGGAGAGGGAACTCCAGCTTGAGGAACTGGGGGCTCAGCGCACCTCCCTACCCTGAAGGTTTCGGCAGCCGTGATCGCTGTTGTTATTGTTTAGTCGCTATCATCTGAACTTCAGGTTTAATTTTGTCCTGTCACATAAAATCCCCACGGCTAACTGAATACCCTTCTCATTCCTATGTAGAAGTGAGAGCTCGGGCTTCCCAGGTGGAGCTAGAGGTAAAGAGCCCGCCTGCCAGTGCAGGAGATGTAAGAGATGCCAGTGTGATCCCCAGGTCAGGAAGGTCCCCTGGAGGAGGGCGTGGCAGCCCACTCCAGTGTTCTTGCCTGGAGAGTCCCATGGACAGAGGAGCCGGGAGGGCTGCAGTCCATAGGGTTGTAAAAAGTAGAACATGACTGAAGTGACTTAGCACGCCAGCTTAACCAGTGGCAACTTGCCCCGAATGTATTAGAGCTGACGCCTTGACCATCAGAACTTGTGTCGGAGCTGCAGCTTCTTTTAGAGAAAGCACGTGGGATTTTTTCCCCCGCATTTTCACTCGGGTCTTTCATTAAAGAGGAGGGCGTCAGGCTCCAGACGGTGACTGGTGCTGTGTGTGTGACCCTGGGGAGCTCTCAGTCCCGGGGTGCTTTGCTCACTTGGCTCCAACTTTACAAGGTGACTGTGGGTATCACATGAGCTAACTAACGTGTTCCTCTGGCTGATTTGCCAGAAAGAGGGTCTGATGTGAGTTCAACTGGATGCAGGTAAAACAAGAATAAAATGATAAACGAGCTGGGCCGCTGTGGGGTTTTCGTTTTTCCCTCCTCCTTTTTGCTCATTAGGTTCACTGGTTTGGTTAATGTCTCTGGCAGTGGGTCGTAATTCCCACGAAGGGTGCTGTAATTCATCAGCGGCAGATACGAAGACCTCTTCTGTTGACAGAGTCGTTGGCCCTGAGGGTGGAGGACTTCTGAGCCATGGGCCCCCAGAGGAGGAGCCCCGTCTCAGGGTCCCAGAGTGGCTTCCTGGGGGGCTCTGCAGGCAGTTTAGGGTGCAGCAGGAAGCTGCGGGGTCACCCCACCTATTGGTCCCCAGGTCGGCTCTATGCGAGCTGCGTGCTTTCCATCAGCTGAGTCGGGACGGGGGTGGACATTCCCATGTGGAAGAAGGTCTGGTTTGACTTTGGAGACACGGTGGCCTGGGTGGGAAGCAGGTGCGGGCCCCATCCCAGGTGTGTTGTTCCAAGGATGAGAAGGGCGTTAGCAATGCTTCAGAAGCAGGTTTCGGTAGAAGCTGGACGGCACGTATGGCCCCCCTGCCCGTGCTCACGAAGGTGGCCCGATGCTGCTCCTTCCCTCTGTCTCCTCGCTCCTCAGCCCTGCTCACCTGCCCTCTTTCTCCCCAGTTTGCCATGTGGGTGGACGCCGTCATATTTGTCTTCAGCTTGGAGGACGAGATCAGTTTCCAGACTGTCTACCACTACTACAGCCGCATGGCCAGCTACCGGAACACGAGCGAGATCCCGCTGGTGCTGGTGGGGACCCAGGGTGAGTGGCGTCTCCGGGTAGGCGGGGCTCCCGGGGCTCTGGCCACCGAGCCGGCAGTGGCTTCCTGGCCTGTGTTTTCCGAGATGGGGGTGGTTTGCAGAAGGTCTAAAGAAGAAGTAATTTCCTGCTGAAGTCTTACTTTTTTTTATTATTTATTATTATTATTTTTTTTTCCTTTACAATATTCTCTTGGTTTTGCCGTACATCAACATGAATCTACCACAGGTGTACATGTGTTCCCAGTCCTGAAGCCCCCTCCCACCTCCCTCCCCATACCATTCTTCTGGGTCATCCCAGTGCACCAGCCCCAGGCATCCTGTATCCTGCATCAAACCTAGACTGGTGATTCGTTTCTTATATATTATACATGTTTCAGTGCCATTTACAGGGAGGATCCCTGAAATGGCAATCATCTTGCCTCTTCATTTGGTTCAGTGGAGAAATCACTTGGCAGCTTCAAAACAAAACACACCGCTATACCCCCAAGGGTTTCAGAAAGAAAGAAGTCTAATTTTTATATTGAGTGAGTGAAGTCAGTCAGTCGTGTCTGACTCTTTGTGACCCCATGGACGGTAGCCTACCAGGCTCCTCTGTCCATAGGATTTTCCAGGCAAGAGTACTGGAGTGGGTTGCCATTTCCTTCTCCAGGAGATCTTCCCAACCCAGGGATCGAACCCAGGTCTCCCACATTGTAGGCAGTCACTTTACCATCTGAGCCACCAGGGAAGAGCCCCAATTTCTATATTAGGGCATCTTAATTCTATCTGTCATAAAGTAATGTGATTTATAAGCAACCTGAAATGTTACTTCTGTTAATGTTTGCAACTTTAATACTGATTTTTCATACATTGCCGAGTTTCATTTTATTCTACTGTATTTCTTAAGGTCTTATGACCCAATTCTCATTTTTAGCAGATCCCTCAGAGAGCGTACAATCTTACTGCATGGGTATGTTTTGTTTTTTTTTTTCTAGGTCACATAAAGCTTGATCTCTTAGTAAAGTGACATCACCTAGGACACTCTTGGTCATAGATTTATTGACATGCTGGTATCTGCTGGGGACTTAACTAAGGGGTCACAGGGATTGTTTTATAAAGTCAGATGAAAGTGCAAGTTGCTCAGTCGTGTCCGACTCTTTGCGACCCCATGGACTATACAGTCCATGGAGTTCTCCAGGCCGGAATACTGGAGTGTAGGTAACCATTCCCTTCTCCAGGGGATCTTCCTGACCCAGGGATTGAACCCAGGTCTCCTGCATTGCAGGCGGATTCTTTACCAGCTGAGCCACCGTGGAAACCAGATGAAGGTTACCTTTAAAACCGCTTTGTCAGAAAAACGAGGAACTTAAAAAATAATCACGTCCAAGAAACCCTGGATTTATCCCTTCATTTCTTGGTGCAGGTTCTGTTTTGTTAATTCCTTTGGAATAAGCACATCCAATCTGCCCTTGTATGCCCTGATGTGAGACTTCTTCAGGTAAGAAACTCGCTGTGTTTGAGCAGCAGGACCAGTTAGCTATATGCAGGCACCAGGTCTGATGTAACTGAGAGCAGGGTAATCCATGCCTTGGTGGGATAAGCCAAGATCATGGAGTGGGGAAGTGTGCTGGGAGGAAAAAAAAAAAAAGTGTGGAATAAACTAAAAGCATCTTCTCAGGGTGCTAGATGTAAAATTTGAGTTGGGGTTTCATGGAGAGGACCTCACCCCCATCTTGCCCCCGCCAAGCATATATGTCGTGACCAGTGGTCTCATAACTAAAGCCTTCAGAGTAGAGGTGGGTTTAGACCAACTTGGGCTATCAGTTCATTTCATTCCATTCAGTCGCTCAGTCATCTCCGACCCTTTGCAACCCCATGAACTGCAGCATGCCAGGCTTCCCTGTCCATCACCAACTCCCGGAGCCCACCCAAACCCACATCCATCGAGTCAGTGATGCCATCCAACCATCTCATCCTCTGTCGTCTCTTCTCCTCCCGCCTTCAATCTTTCCCAGCATCAGGGTCTTTTCAAATGAGTCAACTCTTCGCATCAGGTGGCCAAAGTACTGGAGTTTCAGCTTCAACATCAGTCCTTCCAATGACCACTCAGGACTGATCTCCTTTAGGATGAACTGGTTGGATCTCCTTGCAGTCCAAGGGGCTCTCAAGAGTCTTCTCCAGCACCACAGCTCAAAAACCAGTTCTGCACTCAGCTGACATGAGAGATTTTTAATGCCCAACGCGCCCTCTAGTGGTCACTGCGAGACAAGGCGCACCCTCAAGGAGCCCTTGGTTTGTGTTTGGACCTGTACAGGATTGGGTGTTTCACTTCCAAAAAAAAAAAAAAAAAATTTTTTTTTAAACTTCTTATTTTGTATTGGGTTATAGCTGATTAACAGACAATGTTATGATACTTTTGGATGTACAGTGAAGGGACTAAAACTTCTTGACACATAACGTTTCATAGTGGGCAGCTCATCTAAAATCGGATCTTGCTTTTCCAAGCTGCCTGGAGATCAAGGCAGTTAATTTTCAGTAAGCCACCTCTCCCTGCAGGCCTGCCCAGGGCTTTCTGAGCCAGAGCGCAGTCTGTGTGGGCATCTCCTTACTGGCTCCCTGGGTTCAGGGGTCCACGCTCAGGACACACAATACTGCACAAAGGTGCAGTAGGGTCCCCAGAGGAAAGGGAAGACAGGCATTCCGTCCAAGCCAGAAAGCCACCTTGGCCAGTTTGCTGTCTTTCTTCTTTAGCTGTGTGTTTGGCTGTAGAGAGTGGTGAGTCTCGGGGCCACGCAGACCCGGGCTTCCTGCCTCTGGACTGCTGTTGACCTTGACGCTGCCAGGCTTTGGAGGGAGGAAATCTCACGGGGCCCTGGGGGCATCTGTGGGCACAGCAGTGTCGAGCACGTGGCTGGTTTCCTTCCTTCTGTTTCCACATATGGCCCACCTTCCTGAGGTCCTGCTGGGGTGGTCGGCGGGTGTCTTTGCGGGCTGCTGACCTTGGAGGTGCGTGTCGCCTCTGTGTGTCCCGCCCCAGCTGAAGGGGGATCCGACCTGTCTCCCGCCAGGATGATCCGGGTCTCTGTGGGCCCCGGGGATGGCTCCATAGGCTGGGGAAGTCCCTCCGGGGGCCCTGAGGGCAGGAACCAGCCCCCTTTCATTCCCTCAGTTTTATAAGCATCTGTGGCTGGAGGGCTTGTCTCAGACCTTTTGGGACTTCAGCAAAGCCACGCCCCAAAGGAGCAGGACTTGAGTGTTTTCAGGAGGGACAGTCCTCACCTGAGGGGTCATTACACAGACCTCCGATTCCCAGAGCACCCTAGAAGCCCCCGTGGCGGGAAGGTGGAGGGAGTGTGGGCTTCTGGAAGGTTCCACCCTCGGGGACCATTAGCTCCTTGTGGGTTCTCGTTCTGTGAACCCTGAACACGGATCCTGCTGCCGTGCAGACTGCATGGGGCATCAGAGATAGAGGTGAGGGCATCTCAGATTCCCCCCCGAGGTGGGGCCTGTGGCCCCATCGGAGGTTATGGGGTGCAGATGAAGGAGAATCAAGTTCACTGTTCAAGGACACTTGGGGTGCGGGGCCTCACCGGCAGTGGGTGGACATGCTCTCTCTTGGGGAGCTGGAGGATGTTCATCAGGGCCGAGGCGATGGTGTTTGTTAAACATAGCCTGTTTTAGAGACGGGCAGATAGCATTGATTTGAGGGTGAAACCTGAGCTGTAAACAAAGATAAAAAGGGACTTCAGCAAAGCCACGCCCCAAAGGAGCAGGACTTGAGTGTTTTCAGGAGGGACAGTCCTCACCTGAGGGGTCATTACACAGACCTCCGATTCCCAGAGCACCCTAGAAGCCCCCGTGGCGGGAAGGTGGAGGGAGTGTGGGCTTCTGGAAGGTTCCACCCTCGGGGACCATTAGCTCCTTGTGGGTTCTCGTTCTGTGAACCCTGAACACGGATCCTGCTGCCGTGCAGACTGCATGGGGCATCAGAGATAGAGGTGAGGGCATCTCAGATTCCCCCCCGAGGTGGGGCCTGTGGCCCCATCGGAGGTTATGGGGTGCAGATGAAGGAGAATCAAGTTCACTGTTCAAGGACACTTGGGGTGCGGGGCCTCACCTGGCAGTGGGTGGACATGCTCTCTCTTGGGGAGCTGGAGGATGTTCATCAGGGCCGAGGCGATGGTGTTTGTTAAACATAGCCTGTTTTAGAGACGGGCAGATAGCATTGATTTGAGGGTGAAACCTGAGCTGTAAACAAAGATAAAAAATGTACAGTCTCAGGAGTGAAACATGAGGCAAAAAGAGTGCTCCAGTGTAGGATCTGTTTCTGACACGTGACGCCGTGTCGTGGAAGCCGGATGGGACAGAAATGGGGTGGGCACCCACCAGGGAAGGAGGCCTGGGTTATTGTGGGAACTCCGTCAGGATAAATTCTAAGCTGGATTAATGCTCTGTGCATTTATTTTCTAGTTTACATACACCGCAATGTTTGAAAATTCTGGGTTTCTGTTTTTCTGCTATTTTCATAAAAGATGTTTCCACCTTAAAAATACTTCTTTTCCTTAGGTGTTATGAAATCCAAGTCAGGTTTAATAATCTGTAGGTGAGACAGGATGAGATACTGTTTGAATTAATCCCTCTGACAGGCCTTGCCAGGGGTCTGAGTCATAGTTTTCCTGGGGGTCATTCAGAACTGTCAGTTAAACCTGTTCCATGGGGCTAGGAAAAACAAACAGGGAGTAAGTGAAAAAGAGAAAGTGAAAACAAAATCAGTGTATCATTCCCTGGAGCTGCCTCTCTTATTTAATACTGAAAAAGCTGAGCGCCTCGTGCATTTCCTGTGCTGCAGCAAACATTTAAGAGGTTGTTGGTGTCTTGTCTGCTGCTGTTTCTGGGACTAGCGGAGAAGACTTCCGCTGGTGGGCTTTTCTTTAAAGAGCTCTTGGGTGTTTCCTGTACCTCAGGAGCCTTCACACCCGCAGGAAAAATGCCACGTCAGGAACAGTCCCTGAAAAGCCCATTTCGTCTCACGGTAGCACCGTGGCTGGAGCATCTGGGCCCTTCCTCTGGTCCTGTGTGCCGGGCGCCTGGCTGCCCCTCTCCCCCTCCCCCTCCCCCTCCCTGTAACTCGGGANTCTGCTCAGACCCGACGTGGCTTGTGCACTCGTCTGTGGCCCCTTCTAGCGCCCCAGGTCACCTCCCACTCCTGCTCTCAGCCTTGGATCGCCCTTAAACCCGAGATGCTCGGCCACCCCCTGCCCTGGACCCCTGCCATCCTGCTCCACCTCCTGCAGGCGCACTTCCCTGACCCCTGCCCTCCGACCCGTCTCCCGTCCCGCGCCCCACCTACACCCTGGTCCTTTCTCCACTCTGTGTCACTTTCCGCCCCCTCCCCGGCTGACCTGACACCCACTCCGTGAGAGCACAGGCTTCTGTCCCTCTGGTTCGCTGTGGTTTCCCTGTGCCCGAACAGCACAGGCGCCTGCGGGGGCTCCGCGAGCGTGTGTCCAGTGGCCGCGGGCGCCTGGAGGGGTTGGTGCTGGTGGAGGCGTGTGTTTCGCGGGCGCCTGTGCATAGATGGCCACTGCACGTAGTGACCGTTTAGTTTTCTTTGGGAACCACGTTTATTTAACCCTTACCCTTCTCTCCCCTGGTGGCTCAGATGGTAAAGAATCCGTCTGCAATGCTGGAGACCCAGGTTTGACTCCTGGATCGGGAAGATCCCCTGGAGAAGGACATGGCAACCCACTCCAGTATTCTTGCCTGGAGAATCCCATGGACGGAGGAGCCTGGGGGGCTACAGTCCATGGGGTCACAGGACGCGACTGAGTGACTAACACTTGCATTTCAGCCTTCCCTCCCGGTCTCTGCGGGCATGCTTTTATTTCCTGTTCAGGTACAGGGTCCTCTGGGACAGCTGGCCATGTGATGTCTGAGCTGAGTGGGGATGAACTATGCTCTGATCACTCCAGGTCCTGAGAACAGTCCCCTCACTGCGGAGGAGGGGCGGGCGTAGAGCTCCTCGGGGCCGCGGGTGGCGGGGCGCCCTCAGGCCTCTTGGGGTCACCGTGTCGCCTCTTCTTGTCCGTCTGTTGCAGACGCCATCAGCTCCACCAACCCGCGGGTCATCGATGACGCCCGGGCACGGAAGCTCTCCAGCGACCTGAAGAGGTGCACGTACTACGAGACGTGCGCCACGTACGGGCTGAACGTGGAGCGGGTCTTCCAGGACGGTACGTGTGCGCCGTGCAGCGACGGGGCCTGCGCCCTGCCTGCGGGAGGGGTCCCTCAGCGCCGGGCCGCTCTCCGGGTCCGCTGAGCATCCGCCCTGAGACAGTCCAGCAGCCAGTTCCGAGTGTCCCGTGGGTGACCTTTATCACGACCGTTCTTTATGCACAGAACATGCGAGACACACACAGACACATGCGCGCATCATTTCTGCTTCACTGTAGATGCTCAGTCTTCACTCGACCCCTTAAAAAAACAAAGTTTAAATGGTAGCAAGTGAAGAAGAGCTAAAGAGCCTCTTGATGAAAGTAGAGTGAAAAAGTTGGCTTAAAGCTCAACATTCAAAAAATGAAGATCATGGCACCTGGTCCCATCATTTCATGGCAAATAGATGGGGAAACAGTGGAAACAGTGGCAGACTTCATTTTGGGGGGCTCCAAAATCACTGCAGATGGTGACTGCAGCCATGAAATTAAAAGAGGCTTACTCCTTGGCAGGAAAGTTATGACCAACCTAGACAGTATATTAAAAAGCAGAGACATTACTTTGCCAACAAAAGTCTGTCTAGTCAAGGCTATGGTTTTTCCAGTGGTCATGTATGGATGTGAGAATTGGACTGTAAAGAAAGCTGAGCGCCAAAGAATTGATGCTTTTGAACTGTGGTGTTGGAGAAGACTCTTGAGAATCCCTTGGATTGCAAGGAGATCCAACCAGTCCATCCTAAAGAAGATAAGTCCTGAGTGTTCATTGGAAGGACTAATGCTGAAGCTGAAACTCCAATACTTTGGCCGCCTGATGTGAAGAACTGACTCATTGGAAAAGACCCTGATGCTGGGAAAGATTGAAGGCGGGAGGAGAAGGGGACCACAGAGGATGAGATAGTTGGATGGCATCACTGACTCAATGGACATGGGTTTGGGTGGACTCCGGGAGTTGGTGATGGACAGGGAGGCCTGGCGTGCTGTGGTTCATGGGGTTGCAAAGGGTCAGACTCAACTGAGTGACTGAACGACTGAAAGGTTTCATGTTAGGAAGACAGGAAATGGAAAGAACGGAGTTGGGTCTGGCCAAAAGTAACAGTGCCTTAGGCCTGGTGGTGGGAGCCAGCGCCAGCATTTGGAAGTTATTTCTTCCTGTTGCCTCAGTCTTGATCTCTCACCTCCAGGACGGCCATGCCTCAGGTGGGAAATTCTCCTGAAGGAACTGAAGGTTGCCCGAGGGATAAACAGTCATGGACAGGCTCCTGATGGCAGATGAGATGCTGAGGCGAGGGGGCAGTGCAGGTGGAGAGGAGCGGGAGGTGGAGGGTGGGGAGGCAGTCAGCAGGGAGGGGGCGATCTCCCCGACCCCCCCAGGTCTGGGCTGGGGGGTCTGGCAGTGGTTAGCATCCCAGGCCTAGGACAAGGATGCTTCTGGCAAAGAGTCCCGTTTCTGATGGGAGGGGCGGGAAGCGAATCCTCGGCCTCCGCCTCTTCTAGGTGAATCTGGGTTAGACCGAGCTTCGCATCCCCATCTCTGGTGCCGAGGCATGTTGGGGACTGAGCAGGGTGGCCGGGTGATCTCATAAGAGGTTCCCTTACTGCCGGGGTCCCATAGTCTCATGATGCATCGGTCCTGGGGAGACTGCTCGAGCCTGAAAGAGCGGCAATGCAGGGTTGCTCCCGGCACAGCTCCAAACCAGGCAACGTATGCTCTCCTTTTAAATGTCCAAGCGAGTTTTCAGATGAAATTGCAGGAGTTCCACGCTTGCTTTCATCATTTTATTAAATTTCAAACCTTGGCATCCAGTTTTTAACTTTGCATTTTCTTCCACTTGGCTCAGCAATCAGCTGCTTTGTAAGCTTGCCCCCTCTTTCCGCTTGTCTGCCTCACAGGTAATCATCAGCCTCTTCTGTGTCTCAGCAGGTTTCTCCTGTTTGGTCCCTGCCTAGGCCTTACAGCTCAGGATTCCACTGAGGACAGCCCCAGACCCTGGGATCCTGTGTCCCCTTCATTCCTCACCTTACATTCACATGGACCGTTCCCACCTGTGCTAGGGAGCAGACCCTCCCCCCCCCAGAAAACCATGCAGAGCCAGTGTCTGCGGCTCCTTGGACCTTAGTGAGCAGATGCAGAACCGTGCCAGGAAGCACGCGGGCTCCCTGAGCGGTGACCTCCAGCAGGCAAGGTAGCTGTCGGCCACGCAAGAGCGGACACCCCCGAGGGGTTACGTGATGAAACGTCCCCAGACAGGACCCAGGGTCCGAGCCCAGCCCGCAGCCTGTCTCTAATAACAGCTTTTTTGTTTATAGGCTGTGGAGGGCTGAGTTGCCTGTGGGTGTGACCACAGAAGGGAGTGGTTCCTATGATATCTGGTGGCCAGGGGAGTCCAAGATACTCGCTCCGTGGCCTTTCACAGAATTTCTGCCCATCCCTGACGTCAGTTCAGTTTAGTCGCTCGGTCCTGTCTGACTCTTTGCGACCCCATGGACTGCAGCATGCCAGATCTCCCTGTCCATCATCAACTCCTGGAGCTCAAACTCATGTCCAAACTCAAACTCACTGAGTCAGTGATGCCATCCAACCATCTCATCCTCTGTCATCCCCTTCTCCCGCCTTCAGTCTTTCCCAGCATCAGGATCTTTTCCAGTAAATCTGTTCTTCACATCAGGTGGCCAAAGTATTGGAGTTTCAGCTTCAGCATCAGTCGTTTCAAAGAACATTCAGGACTTATTTTGTCTAGGATGGACTGGTTGGATCTCCTTGCTGTCCAAGGGACTCTCAAGAGTCTTCTCCAACACCACTGTTCTGACATAGAGGATCGGAATTTAGTTGCGTGGATGAATGTCTTTTCCATGTGATGGCTTTGCTTGTACTTTGATGGAGGTTTGCAACGTGACCTCTCCATGAATAAATGAATTCATCTTATACATAATAAGCTGATTAATACTCAAGGATGATGAGTGGTGAAGCTTCCCTGCCGGGCTTCCAAAACATCCCAGGCAGTGGGCAGGTCCCCTGTGTGCTGGGGCACGCCTCTCTCACCCTCACGGTGGACCTCAGGCAAGGGGAGCAGGAGGAGGGATCTTTCCAGAACTCATTGGGTAGAACCCCACAATGTCTCCTTGCTGTGACAGCTGCTCAGTGACTCCACTGGTGAAGCAAGTTCAACCCAAAGTGTGAGCTTGCACAGGCTTGGATTCCCCATCTGTGGTGTTATTATTCTAGCAATTGCCATTACGTATTTGAATTGTGCAGTCTTCAAAGGAAATAACATCTGCAATACTGCAACTTCCATCTCTATTGTGATTTTTATCCTTAACATATTTTTATTTACACGAAATAAGTTTTTTAAAGTAAAATTGGGTTTTTTTTTTGTGTGTGTATGTGAAGTTGCTCAGTTGTGTTCAACTCTTTGTGATCCCATGGTCTATAGCTTACCAGGCTCCTCTGTCCATGGAATTTTCCAGGCAATAGTACTGGAGTGGGTTGCCATTTCCTTCTCTAGGGGATCTTCCTGACCTATGGATCGAGCCCAGGTCTCCCGCCTTGCAGGCAGACACTTTACCGTCTGAGCCACCAGGGAAGGCCCTCTATTTTATACAATAATTAGATGACATGTATTTTGATTTGTTGATCATCAGCTCTTTCATTGTTAGTTGGTAAAAGTAGATGTTAGCCAAGTGGGGAGTATTCTCAGTACTTAGAAATAATTAACAACAGCCATCCATTTTAATCTTCAAGAGAAAAAACTGGGAAGTTCTGTAGCTAAAGAACTCAAGAAGAGTCATGTAGCTCAACCGAAGGCCCTCACCTTCACTGAGCCCCAGTCTGGGAGCCCAGAGCCCAGAGCCTTAACCACGTTGTTAGAACAAAGCACCATGAACTTCCCTGGTGGCTAGGTGGTAAAGAATCCGCCTGCCAGTGCAGGAGACATGGGTTCGATCCCTGGTCCAGGAAGATCTCACATGCCGCGGGCAGCTAAGTCCATGCACCACAACTAGAGAAAAGCCCACACAGCAGCGAAGACCTGCACAGCTAAAATTAAATTAAAAAATAAAATTTAAAAAGTAAGCATTTGGGTCCCTCAGGTGGGAGGGTGGGGATGGGGGTGAAGGTAGTGTGTTTAGTTCACAGATTCACTGCCGCCCATTCATGGACTCAAGTTTATCTGGATTTCTTTTTTCTTCTTTTACTTTAATTCATTTCAGTTGCTCAGTCATGTCCGACTCTTTGCAACCCCATGAACCGCAGCACGCCAGTCCTCCCTGTCCATCACCAACTCCCGGAGTTTACCCAAACTCATGTCCATCGAGTCAGTGATGCCATCCAACCATCTCATCCTCTGTCGCCCCCTTCTCCTCCTTCAGTCTTTCCCATCATTAGGGTCTTTTCCTTTGAATTGGCCCTTCACATCAGGAGGCCAAAGTATTGGACTTTCAGCTTCAGCATCAGTCCTTCCAATGAATGTTCAGGGTTGATTTCCTTTAGGACTGACTGGTTGGATCTCCTTGCAGTCCAAGGGACTCTCAAGAGTCTTCTCCAACACCACAGTTCAAAAGCATCAGTTCTTCTGCGCTCAGCCTTCTTTACAGTGCAACTCTCATATCCATATATGACTATTGGAAAAACCATAGATAATAAAGTGGCTCCAATGAATGAATATATTTTCTTTTCCAAAGGAGTACTTTCGAAGATTTTTCATGTTCAAAAGCAAGCCATGTGTGTCCACACATATAAATATATTTAATATATATTGACAAGGTGAACTTGTGAGTTGCCATCTGTTAATACGTACTTTTTATCGTTTGTAGTAATGACTGATATTTATGTCACAGTTTAAGGGCTTATGATGTAAGGCAGATCTTACGAGGCCTGGAAACTGCCTTCTTTGTGGGGTGGCTTCCTCAGTCACATCAGATTGCTGGTGCCAGGCCAGCATATCCTTTTCCTGTCTTCACAGTACCTCTGTGCCCACCAGGGTCACGGCCACGCCCCCTCCCCGGTCCCACACCCACAGCCCGCTCTGCAGTGAGAGCTGGATATGCCGAATTTCCTGGTCCAGATGAGTGGTTAGTGTCTGTTAGGATGGGGCAAAAAAGCTTCAGCTGCTTGAGTTACACTTTTTAAAGGGGTTTACTAGTTTGCTGGGAAAGATTGAGGGCAGGAGAAGGGGACGACGGAGAATGAGATGGTTGGATGGCATCACTGACTCAGTGGACACGGGTTTGGGTGGACTCTGGGAGTTGGTGATGGACAGGGAGGCCTGGCGTGCTGCGGTTCATGGGGTCGCAAAGAGTCGGACATGACTGAGCGACTGAACTGACTGACTAGTTTAAAATTCTCCAAGAACAGGGATGATATGAAAACGGTTACCTGCCTAGGTGATGCTCAGTGGAAGGGGGTAGGTAGAAAAGGAAAACGGTCATCAGGTTCGTCTAAGTTAGCTGTTTGAGTCTAAGAAGGTGCTCTGACCCTGGTTTGATGGCTACCCTGCTGTCGTCATTAACCACGGGTGTCACCGGCTCTCACGGCCTGGTAGCTCTTTACATGGTCTAATCCACTAGGAATTAGAATTTGCAAGTTGTCCCTGAAAAGGCCACATCTGATTCATCCTTGATAATTTCTCACGGAATTTCAGAGATGCCTGATACGGAGTAGACTTTTGGTTGAAACTGTGGGCGGAGGGTGTGCGTATGGTGTATAGTAGAGGGGGGTATGTAGATTTGGGGAGGGGAGGTCTCTCTGTTGGTGGTGTCGCCCTTGTTTATGTTAGAATGAGAAAGTGTGTACATGATTTATAGTAACTATTTTTATAAAGCATGACATTGTCAGTACCACTTCTATATGTGTTTTCAAATTCAGTCAATTTCTTAAGCAAGAAATTAACAAATTGAAATAATGCATGAATGCCAAAACTAAAATAGCAGCATTTGGTGTAGTAAACTGAATTCTCAGAGATAACAAAAACAAAAAACACTTCTGAGTTACTCTTCAGGAAAAAGAAAAAAATTGAGTTCAAGTTCTTAGTGGTGGGAAGTTTTAAACCCATGTGTTACAGGCAAGCCCAGTGTCTGGCATTTGATTTGTAACCAGATCTTCCAAACACAGTGACACAGTGGAGAGTGTGTCAAGGTGGGACCAGTAGCTGATCTGCACCCACTAATGTGGGGCTAGGAGGTGATGAACCTTGAATAACCCAAGTGTCTGAAAATATGATTATTAATTTGTCACTGGTATGCAGTCAGCTTGTCCCTTATCTGAAGTCTCTCTGTCTGGAAGTAAGAGCTTATCTGTCATTATGTTCAGTGGGCCCAGAGGACTGACTTTTAAAGAGGAGTTAGCTCTTTCGACTATCGATGGATTTGCTTAAAAAATTGGAATTGACATATATACACTTGTTGTTTTATGTGTCTGACTCTCTGACCCTGTGGACTGTAGCCCGTCCAGCTCCTCTGTCCATGGGATGTCCCAGGCAAGAATATTGAGTGGGTTGCCATTTCCTCCTCCAGGGCATCTTCCCACCCCAGGCAGGGATCAAACCCGTGTCTCCTGCATCGGCAGGTAGATTCTTAACCCCTGAGCCACAAGGGAAGCCCATATATATGCTGCTATGAATAAAGTAGATGACTAATGAGAACCTACTGTTTATCTCGGGAAACTCTACTCAACGCTCTGTGGAGACCTAAATGGAAAGGAAATCCCAAAAAGAGGGGATGTGTATGAAGATGGAGCTGACTCACTTGGCTGGACAGTGGAAACAAACACCACATTGTAAAGCAACTGGAGCCCTATAAAATTTTTTTTAAAAAACATGACTTATCCCAAAATGACAGTTTTTAGGTAGAGGGGAATTTCTAGATTATCAGTGTGGTCCATACTCCACAGACTGCAGCCACTGGCTGTCACGATAGCCAATCAGGTGTGAAACTTGATGAAGTTTCTGATGCATGTAGAAGGAACCATCACGAGGAGAGGCCTCTCAGTACTTTAAAACATAACATAGGCGTCATCTTAAAATCTTCATTAAAACTGATGATATTGTGAACAGCAAGGGGCAGGAAGCCATCTCTTAGCTCATGGTGCCGGGGTCTGTTGTGTTGACAGAGGCTTTGATCTTTTCTGGCAGCTTGGTTCCCTAAGACTGGGGCTTTTTCATGCTGTGCTGCTTTCCTTGGGAGCGTCGAGTGGGCCTCAGTGCTCATGTGTACACGGAAATGCCTGAATTAACTCCCGCCCTGCCAACTCGAGGTCATTAAGCACACTGTTAGCGGATGTGCTCTGTTTAGATGCTCTTGTTCAGAGCCTCTCTTTTGCTCGTGGAATTAATTTTATCAATGCCACCGAAAATGGTTCTTTGACTACTTTGCTGCAGTGTGGCATCAGAGCCGTGTTTTGCCCCAGGATTCCTCTTAATGACTTTAGCCAGTTGAATTAGCTTGATGTATCATTAATGCATACAAATGGCTTTTATTTTTGTTCATAATCTGTTCATAATGCCATGGCATTCTGCTCTTTCTAATGTTTTTGAGATGATTAAACGGTGATGTACTTTTTGACCTATTTAACCCTCCAGCAGAGTCTCTGATCAGAAGGACATGAAGTTATGATTTCCCTAGGGTAGTCAGAAGTTGTTACCATCTCTGGCTGATGTTTCCAAGTTCTTTGAAATCTTCTGTGTTTTATAACATTTTTTCACTTACAGAGCATGGCCTTTAGCCAGGTATTTTTAAATGGAAGTATCGTTGATTTACAATTTCTGGTGTACAGCAAAGTGATTTAGTTGCATCATATACGTTCTTTTCGGTTCTGGTTTATCGTAGGAAACTGAATGTCATGCCCTGTGCTACACAGTAGGACCTTGCTGTTTTTATCTATTCTCTATATAATAGTGACATCGACTAACCCACTCCCGCTCCATCCATCCCCCAGCCCCCTCCGCCTTGGCAATCGCAAGACTGTTTTCTGACATAGCCAGATTTTGAGCGACCTTTGCTCACTAAGAAACCGCTCAGGACCCACCAGGTTAGCAGCACCAAATCGGTTCATTTCGTGAAAGATGAAAGCAGTCCTCAAGGGAGGTTGACTTTTATGTTGTGCAATGCTCTGATACGGGACTTGGTGCCTTGTCCCCGTGGACTTGGGTATTTTTTACATGCTGTGTACTGGGTGAGCCTGGCAGACCCTGACTCCAGGAGTGACTTGGAGCAGATGCTCGGGGTCCCCAGAGACCAGGCTCTGGAGTCCGCAGTTAGTTTGTGTATTTAGTGCAGAGTGCCGGGAACCTGGTGAAGAGGAGAGCAATGCATTAATACCTTGATCCGTGGTCTTCCCTGAGTCCCGGAAAAGTGAACTGTGGAAAATGGCTTGTAAATTTGTCTAGCAGAGACAAAGATGTAAAAACCTTGATGAGTAAGTTTTGAATTTTATGAGACTTGCCAAAGAAAACAGAATAGTTTTTAAAGGATGTGAAATATGGAAATAAATACCACTGGTCAGATCACCATGCATTGGCTATTATTGTCAAAGCCTGGCAGGGTGTATGTGCGTGGACGCCCATGTGTTTGAACAGACAGCGTCTTGGGCTTTGTAATGTTTTGCCGTCTGCTTTTTCACAAAAATAATTTTTCTGCAAAATAATTTCTAATTTTTATACTGCATTTTATTGAGTACTATAACAACTTTTTTTTTGCCCAGTCTATTAGACATTTAATGGTCATACGCCCCTACCCACCCCGGCCATTTATTTATTGTTTTTAGAATTAATGCTTCAGTGGGTGACTCTCTGCCTAAAGCTTCATCTCCATCCTTCATCATTTCTTTGGGACACACCTCTGGATGCCAGACTACCTGGTTAGCAACTTGCAAAGCTTTAAAGCCTTAGCCTTCCAGGGAGTCTGAACCAACTCTGGTTTCCTCCAGCAGATGTCTTTTCTGCCCACTGGCCACCCTGGATATTTTCATTTTAAAAGTTTTTATTGTTTATAAACAGAAAATAACCACAGTTTCTAGTGTTTTTTTTTCATATATTAACTTCCAACAGGTCTGTCCCTTAATACAAAAGATAAGCGCATTTCCTGCAGTCAGCTGACTTTTTAGGAGGTGGCAGCCAGTCTCCTGGGAGGGATAAAAATATTATTTTTTAATAATCTTTCCCTTGCTGCTCCTACAGAGGTCCTTGCCCTCTCGGTGGACCAGGCAGGTTCTCTGAGCACCCAGCCCCCGCAGAGGGCCGCCAGCCCAGAACCTGATCCCCAGCCCAGGCAGAGCTGTGACCTCAGTGGCTGGATGTCCTCAGAGCTTTCTCACCAGCCTGCCTGTGTCACTGTGGAGACAGACGTCCTGGGTGCCTTCTGAGGGAAGCAGGGAGTACCTAGGTCCTTGGGTTTGGACCCACCTCTGATTTCCACGCCAGGTGCCCGGGGCTGTGCGTGTCTGTCTCACGTGCATCTCCGTCTGCAGGGAGCCCTGTGCCTGACCCTGCTCTGCTCCCAGTGCAGCCATAGTTCAAGGAGGCTTTTTTTCCTATGAACATTGGAATTTCAGGAAACTCCCTATGTATAACGTTGTCTGTAAACCGAATGAAAAAATCCTGAGCACTGGTGCAGTCGTCTGGATGTTAGGGAATACTCCCATGCCCGCACCAAGATTTCACCCTTAAACAAAATACCAGGGTGTCTTCTGCATTTAAGTTCTTTTCTTGCCTGGCCAGCAGGCTTGTAGGAGTTCACATCGGGAAGGAGCCGAGGCCTTGTCTTTTCACCCCTCGCTTTATAGACAAGCCAGCAGGACTCATGGGGCCAGTCCAGGCAGGAAGGCCCCTTAGTAGCAAAGCAGAAACTGGAAATGAGGTCTGTATCTGTTGGCAGCACAAGTTTCACCTTTGTCCTGAAAATGGAATTCTTAAAAGCCACTGATGACATTTTTAAACCTGGTAGTGAACAGAAGTCCTCCAGCAACTGATCATCCGGTTCAGTCCAGTCGCTCAGTCGTGTCCAGCTCCCTGCGGCCCCATGGACTGCAGCGCGCCAGGCCTCCCTGTCCTTTGCCCACTCCCAGAGCTTACTCAAACTCACGTCCATTGAGTCAGTGATGCCATCCAACCATCATCCTCTGTCGTCCCCTTCTCCTCCTGCCTTCATTCTTTCCCAGCATCAGGGTCTTTTCAGATGAGTCAGTTCTTCACATCAGGTGACCAAAGTATTGGAGTTTCAGCTTCAGCATCAGTCCGTCCAATGAATATTCAGGACTGATTTCCTTTAGGATTATTTTTTAATGAAAGCCATTTCCCCCGTGAGGAATCTTGGCTTAAATGCAGTGCTATAATGATGAATTATAAATCATGACTTATTTCTGATACACTACCTAACAAAAACACATTCGCACGGACTGTTTTCTTTACATGATAGGATATGCAGGCAATAGAACTAGATCTGTGACAGGATCTCTGAGATTCAGGGAAAAAAAATAACAGCAGAAGACCAGTACTCAGTTTATAATTTAGTGAGCTGCCACTAGGAGGCATCCTAAGCACGCATAAGGATGATTCTCGCATAATTGCAGCTTTTGCTGTCTCCGTGCAGAATACAGACATCATAAAGCTAACACGCTGGTGTAAGAGGTGATTTAGACCCCTGTAAGAAGACCCGCTCCATAAAGTATATGAAGCTACTGCATCAGCAGTGCATGAAGGCAGAGATGAAAGAAGTTTCATCCGCTCATCGGAATGGGGAGGAGAATAAAATTTTCAAAGATGAGATGATGTAGTCTGTGGTTAAAGGGACCCAGAACCCTTTTTTTCCTAATTTTGTCTCACATCTAACTTCACAGAAGAAGCAAAGAAAGTTTCTGCCAAAGATACACTTATTTTTATATATGGGTTTATTATAATAAATAACACTTTCAGTAAATCAGTATAATAAATGGATTTACTTGTCCCATCATTCTCATTTGACAGAAGCCACCAGGAGTTCTGTTGACCCAGGTGCCCCACTTTATGGTCTGCACCCTAGATCTGAAGGCAGGTGATGCCTGGGCCACTCATTAGCACCCAGGCAGGGCAGGTGTCTGTGTAGGATTGGGTGCAGCTCTGGCCATCAGACCCCCCTGTTTGGGGGAGGCCGTGGGCTCTTCACACAGCCTGGCAGTTAGAGATGAGACAGACGACAGTCAGGCTGACCTTCCCGGGCAGGAGGGAGGGAGTTGGTCAGATTGGGGAAACCTAGGTGGTCTTTGCTGCACAGGCGAGCAGTATCACTTAGGGGATCTGTAGGCCCCTGCAGTTTTGGGGGCCCTTCCGGAGAACAGGCAGTCTCTGCCTCCTCTGTGGATCAGCAGTGGGCTGGGGGATGCGGACGGGAGAGTCTCTAATAGAAAATGACCCACTTGCCTCTGGCCAGTCTGTGGGTTTCTTGAGATGGTGCTGTTTACTTTTTGCTTTATTTTGTTCTGTTGGTTCATTTTCCCACTCAGGTTGATAACTTCTCCCTCTGACTTTCCACTTATTCGTGTCTTGCTGCACCTTTTAATTTTCTCCCACTGCATAATTCCCATTAGACATGGTAGCATCTCAGCTCAGAAAATTTTCAGTTTGTTTGGGAAATGGGATTAATTACACATTGGGTGCTCCAGTGAGAAATGTATCAAGCCACAGGCTTTTCTGTACAGGTGTTCTTTTATCAAGTTACCTACAAATGGAGTGATCAGAATTGATAAGAGAATAGAATTTGGAGAGTCCCACGGTTTTCAGTCCTCGGGAGAGTTGGAACGGGGCAGAATATTTTGAGCAAGAAGAGGAGTTGGGTAGAAGTGGGTACATTCACCCGAATGAGACGTGAGATGCCCCCTGGAGGACAGCTTTCACAGACAGGCTTTCAGAACCAGAGGCTGTTTACCAGCCCCTGCCTGTGAGAGACCAGTTGCGGTGTGTGGAGATGGGACGGGGCCCAGGTTTGCAGGTATTTCCGTTGAGTTCAATACACTCTTCCTGCATGAAACCACTGGCAAAGGCACTGAGGTGGGTGCACAGGCCTGGCAGAAAGTGAGCCCGGCTCCATAGTGAGGCTGGCAACGCACACATCCTTGAGGGTCAGTGGGCATGAACAGTGTCCCAGGACCCTCGTATTCTGAGCGAGGGCTCCAGGGGGCTGGACCCCAGCTCAGCCAGAGCAGTCAGCTGCATCTCTCTGTGTCGGTGTTGCTTGATGAAGTTTTTCCGAAAGAAGGGAAAGTCGGGTGCTAGAGGACATGTGGAAGAACAGTGAGCTCACAAACACATCCCTGGGGATGAAATATCCTCAGCGAATATCAGGTAATTCAGAATAAACAGGTGAAAATGCCCATAAAATGGATTGGAAACTGTAAGCAGGGACTCTTCTCCTGGAGACCTTGCTTTTTCCCAGGGTGTCTCCCTCCTGGGGGGCCCTTTGTCCCCACGTGGTTCCCAGAGAAACACAGTTGGATGTGCGGGTCACACTGCTGCGTGCCGCAGGAACTAGTGGGACGTTGAGATAAGATGATGGACCCAGGAAATCCTTCTGGGGATAGGTCACTAACTCACCTGCTATAAGTACAATGGTCCAGGAAGGCGGGAGCGTGGAAAAGAGCCAGTCTTAGGAGTAGGACTCAGGTGTGTGTTGCCCCCGCCCAGCTGGCCAGGTAACAGTAGGAAAGCGGGGCTCCTTGTTCTGTAGCTTTGCTGACCGTCAGGTTGCACAAGGCCCAGGCTACATGAGTGAGTCCTGCACTGTGGGGGTGGGCGGGGGGTCATAGCCATCGGCTGCTAAACTGTTACCCTTCCCGTGGAGTTTTGCTTTTCAGAGGGGCTTCCTTGGTGGCTCGGCTGGTAAAGAATCCACCTGCAATGCAGGAGACCTCAGTTTGATCCCTGGGTCAGGAAGACTCCCTGGAGAAGGACATGGCAACCCACTCCGGTATCCTTGCCTGGAGAATCCCACATAGCCTGGCGGGCTACGGTCCATGGGGTCACAGAGTCGGATACGACTGAGCAGCTTTCGCTTTCTTCCTTTACAGAGTCCCAGTTCACATCCATTTCCATGCAGATACACATGCATATTTCATGTGTTATCTATTTACATATATTTAAATGTTCATGTTGTTCCTGACTAGGATAAGCCTTCTTTGTGAAAATACAGAAAAGTGTGAAGGAAGCCAGTTAAAACCACCTGTGATCCCACCACCTCGTGATAAGCGTTCTATGTCCATCTAGTCAAACTAGTCACTTAATACTTCAGAAGCAAAGTTGGCCCTTTGTTCTGTACCCTTGTTAATAACCTGCTTTAGAAAGACCTGGGAACAGTTTCTACATGGCTTACTTTCCTCTGTGTCTTCATGACTTTGCAGCACTCCTCTCCCCGCCAGCATCTGCCAGCCTGGATTCACCAATCCCAGAGACAGGAGGTGGTCTCCAGAACCCCCCTTGTTGAGATCTCTGCCCACAGCATCTCCAGTTCTGACTGTTTAGACCAGGAAGGTCAGCTGTGACGTCCCTGGGCCTGCCTGGGAGTGGTGTGTGTGCAGGATGAAGTTCAGGAGTCCTGCCGTGTGCAGGCGACATCCTTCACCTGTCAGCAGCCCCCTTCCCGCATCTCTGATCACCAGGGAGCTGTGGTTACAGACTGGCCTGCAGATCGGTAGACGGGAGAAGCAAGTCTAACTGCTTAGTGCGTGGATTCCTCTTGGGAAATAAAGGAATTGATACCACTAGACACATTTGACAAAAATCACAAGAGGCCATATAGGCTCCTTTTATGGATCCCCTTTTCTTTTCTGGCAGATTAGCAAAAGTAAGCTGCACTTTATAAAGATCCATTCCTAAATTTCATGTATCCATTTTCCCATATACAAAGCCTTCTTAAAAAAAAAAAAAAAGCCTAAATTGAGAGATAAGTCTTAAAATGGTCATTTTTTAATGAATGAAAAGTCATTCAGAATTTTATTCAAACTAATCAGAAAAGCTGGTGGATGGGGAGTGGGGGGAAGGCGGTATGCCTTTGGTGGGCTCCCCCAATCAGTGCTAGGAAAATTAGTCTTGAAATGACAGATTGCAGAGCCGTGGCCTGAGATGGTGTGGCGGGTGAGATGCGCATCCCCCCAACCCCCAAGGTATTCATGTCCGAGTCCCTGGCCTGTCAGTCAGTTCAGTCTCTGAGTCATGTCTGACTGTTTGTGACGCCATGGACTGCAGCACGCCAGGCCTCCCTGTCCATCACCAACTCCCAGAGTTTACTCAAACTCATGTCCATTGACTTGGTGATGCCATCCAACCATCTCATCCTCTGTCGTCCCCTTCTCTTCCCACCTTAAGTCTTTCCCAGGATCAGGGTCTTTTCCAATGAGCCAGTTCTTCGCATCAGGTGGCCAAAGTATTAAGAGTTTCAGCTTCAACATCAGTCCTTCCAATGAATATTCAGGACTGATCTTTAGGATGGACTGGTTGGATCTCCTTGAAGTCCAAGGGACTCTCAAGAGTCTTCTCCAACACCACAGTTCAAAACCATCAATTATTTGGCAATGTGGATCTACCTTAAGAGGCAGGAAGGGGTTTGCAGGGTGGTTAAGCATTTCAGAGTGGGGATCGTGGACCATCCCCGTTGGGCCCTGAAAGGAGCTGCCTTTACCCTCTTAAGGAGGCGGCAGCGTGGATCCGAGCGCACGCTCAGTGGAGGACCACAGGAGGGTGGGGCGGAGGGATCCCAAGGCCGCCGTGATGGAGCCACAAGCCCGCAGACGCCGGGGAAGTAAGAAACGGGTTCTCCCTGGAGCCTCCGGCGAGCCCAGCCCTGCCAGCTCCCCGACTTCAGCCCTAGATGTTAGGTTCTCAGCATCGAGAGCTGGGAAAGAATAAAGACTTCCGCTGATTGCAAGCCGCCAGTACTGCGGGGATTTGTTAGGGCGGCCGGGGAAAGTCCCTGCAGACGGAAAGGGGCCGGCTGCTGCGTGAAGGCTGGAGGAAACCGTGCCTGAGGTGGAGATGCTGAGCCCCGGTGATGCGGCGGCCAAGGGGGTCTTCCCAGGAGGGGTGACCCAACCTGCAGGGGCCGACGCAGGCCCTCGCCGGGCGGGGTGGTCATACTGCTGGCTATTTCTCAGCAGTTCCATGAAGTCAGGGCTCTAGACACCTTGTGCGGTCGAGGGGCTCTTTGTCAATTTTCCCCGCTTCGCACTCCCTTCCCCACTACGGCCTTTCGGCTCTCACCAGCTCGTCAGTGACTGTCTGGCCCCTGTCCAGTGGCCACTCTCCATGCTGGTCCTGCCCTCACCTGTCACCCTCCGTGACACCTGCCACCCCCTCGTCTGTGGGTTCTTCCCCTGCCCAGCCCCTTTCTTGATGATGGAATTTACTGAGGCCCTGTCCTGGGCCCCTGCCTCTTCTCTCTCTGGTTATCTCAGCGGCAGATCCCTTTCGTCGATTCAGTGGATGGATTTCATGCATAAGAAATTGCATTAGCTGTTTTTGCCAGGCAGCTGTGAAAAGCGGAGCGGAGACCCACCATTGGTACTGGCTCGAGCTGGCCTCCACCAGCGTTTACTGAGTGCTGTGTGTACCTTCGCATGCTGGCTACATGACAGCAGGTGTCTGCCCGCGCCCGGAGGCACCACAGTGACCGCAGGTCCGCATGATGCTGGCCAGCCACAGTGGGCACTGGCCGGAACATACACATTCAGCCTTCGCAGAACCTGGCAGCTGTTGCCTGCCCCATCTAGCTTTTTCAGAACAGGAAAAGACATGCCCAAAATTGTGCAGCTGATTTGAGAAGGTTTGTAGAAGATTGGAAAAGCATTTGAGTATGAGTCTAGGGTTCAGAGGGGGTTCCCTTAGTGGCTCAACTGGTAAAGAATCCGCCTTAATGCGGGAGACCCTGGTTCAATTCCTGTGTTGAGAAGGTCCCCTGGAGAAGGGATAGGTTACTCGCTCCTGTATTCTTGGGCTTCCCTGGTGACCCAGACAGTAAAGAATCTGCCTGCAGTGCGGGAGACCTGGGTTCAATCCCTGGGTTGGGAAGATCCCCTGGATGAGGAAATGATAACCCACTCCAGTGTTCTGGCCTGGAAAATCCCCATGAACAGAGGAGCCTGGCGGGCTGCAGTCCATGGGGTCGCAAAGAGTCGGACGCGACTGAGCGTCAACAGCAGCAGCCAGGGTTCTGAATGTTTCCCCATTTTAGTTTTATTACATTTTTATTTTATCATTCAACTCTTCTACCTGTTTCCAGATAAGTGGTATGGGAATTGAAAGCAGATTTATCCAGGCTTTCGAAAAACAAGCCACAGAACTCAGGTGGAATTAAGTTATTCTAGTCAGACGATGGTTGAAATAAATGGAACGTCTCAAAACCCAGATGTTTCTTAAAACTTTGCTAACGACAAGACAAGCTGAGCTGTTGCTAATGAAATGAGATGCCGAGGAACTTCAATTTCTCTTGACGAACTTCCTGCTTAATCCAGTAAAGACAGCTGTTACCGAATCTCTACCGCTGCAAGGGCTTGCAAATTCAATAGGTATTGAATCATCATCTCAGATGGTGCTGAGTCCGTTACCAAGAAACCATCGCCTCTAGGTGGCCTGGGGATGGATGCCGGGCTGGACCACAGAACACTGGGCTCCTCTTGCCGCTTGTGACGAATCAGCCCGTCACCTCCTCAGCGTCCCCAGCTGTGGGGTGGGGACCGCTGCCCATGTTACTTCTCCCTAGGGATGCTCAGGATAACTAAGGCATCTGGGCTTGCTTGGGGGACTTCGGAAGAGAATCCTTGCCTATCCTGGAAGTAGCAGACGGCCTTGGGAGCTGGGCTTTCAGAGACGGGAGCTGGTCCTGCTGGCCCTCCAGGAGGTCCTGGAGCCCTTCGCCTGATCCTGACCTGTCCAGTTCTCCCCGGATGTAGGACAAAATGCACTGAGTCTTCTCTCTCCACTTTCCCCCTTGTGTTCTGGATGCAGACTAACTCACCATCCATTCTGATTCTTTTAAATCACACCTACTTGTCCATTATAACCGATTCTAGAGGACTTGTTGAGTTGACTCATAAGTCACACTCTCCTCTGTTACAGGGGTGAGTTGGCCAGGGGAGAGGGAGTGTCTCTGGGTAACCACAGTGTGTGTGTGTGTGTCTGTGTGTTCAGTCGCTTCAGTCGTATCCGACTCTTTGCAACCGTATAAACTGTTGCATGCCAGACTCCTCTGTCTGTGGGATTCTCCAGGCGAGAATACTAGAGTGGGTTGCTATGCCCTCCTCCAGGGGATCTTCCCGACCCAGGGACTGAACCCAGGTCTCCTGCGGCTCCTGCATTGCCTGTGGACTCTTTACCGCTGAGCCACCAGGGAAGCCCCAGCCGCAGTGTATCTACTATTAATTAACCGAGTTTCCTGGCTGCCTTTCTTTTCCTCATACCTAAAGAAAAATTAAGTCCTTCTTATAAATATTACCAAAAATTCATTGAAGAGGCCTTTTTTCCCCTTGGTTAAGATGACTATCTCTTCATCTCACCTGCTGATCATTTCCACTGGTCTCTTTTCCTAGAATCCTTAGCAAAAAATAAACAGCATGGAGAGATAGTACGTAGTCTCTAGTTATTACCTGAATAAAAGCTATATTTCATAGTCTTGCCCACACTGATCTATTGTGCAGGAAACATCCAGACCTATGAGCTGCTTTGTATTAAGTTTTGAAATGGAAATTCAAATAGTAGATGCCTTTTCTCAGAATGTTACACAGTCCTCTGCCTCTACCCCGGCCCCTGAATATGGCATACATCTTATTAAGAACCCATGGCTGGAAAATTCACAAACAGTGCCTCCACAGTCGTTTTAAGAATCCTCGGTACTGTTACCTCCATTTCTGGATGAGGAGACAGAGGCTCTGTGGACAGAGGGCCTGTAACCACAGGGTAAGTGGTTTGGCTGAGACGTGGGTGCACGTGTCTCCTTTTTGTAAAGGACGGTGCCTGCAGGGTCCTGTGCTCTGCTCCACGGGGATTTGGGCAGGACAAGTACGTGATGGAAAGCACAAATCAAAGGTCGCAGCCTTGGAGTGTGTATCCTAAGCACTGCTGATAGCAAAGCAAAGCAGCGACTAGGAAATGCAGTCTTTAAAATGGAAATGACGCCAGGGCTGGAAGTGGAGCTGGGTGTAAATACAGTAATTAAAATAGTTATCAGGCGGCTCGTAATTACCTTCGCTCCGGCAGGCCGCCTTTATCTTTATGATCGGTGCTTGGGTTCCAATCAGAGCTTTCAAATGAACTTATTTTGGTATTTTCGGCGAAGTCTCAGAGTCAAAAGCAGATGGTTCTAAAGTAATTACTCACCCTTTTTCTTCCTGTGGAAGAGAATTAACATGAGAGAGACGCATGGCAGTGGGGGAAAAACCCTAAGGAGATGCTCTGAGTCGTGGGCTGGTCCGTTCACTCTCGTCCCCTGAATTCCTCCCTGACCATGAAAACAAGACCACCTGCACCTCCCGAGGCCACAGTTCATGTGCCGCTCGGGAAAACTCAAAGCTGCTTTCTCATTTTTCATGGAAAGGAGTCCCCTGGTACAAATTCTGGGAATGGTGGAGGGGGAGTTCAAGGTGTCGTGATGAAAATAAGACGTGGGTCGAATGCAGCTCGTCTTCCTGCCTGGAGGATCCCATGGACAGAGGAGCCTGGCGGCTACAGTCCATGGAATCACGAGTCAGGCAAGACTGAGTGACTTTCAGTTCAATTCAGAGCACAGCGCTGGACTGGGCGTCGGCCAGCAGCCTCGTGATGCCAAGGAGGGAAGTGCAGAGCTCCATGTGCAGAGCTCCGTGGTGGGGCCTCCGGCCCGGCCTGGTGTGCACCCGAGGACCAGAGATGCCGAAGAGGAGCTGTAATACTGGGCACCAGGTTCCAGGGAGGGCCACCCTCGATGGGAGAAGATTAGCATTGATGTCACCTTCATTTGAGCCTCAGTGGCTGGGATAACTGCCGTGAGCATTTTAAACCAGCAGAGGTAGTAGGGTTTTACGAGGAGATGAATCAAAGCCGTTCTCCAGTCCTGGACGTGTGGCGTTCTTCCCACTGGGACGAGACGAGCAGCATCTCCAGGACAAGCCTCCACGAAAGCTTCGCAGACTGTGCTTTCCTCGGGCGGCAGCCTGGTTCTCCGATGGCCGGGAAGTCAGCGCTCACCCCAGGGAGGCTGAGAGGCTCCACGGTCCCTCCTCCCTCAAGATGTCCAACTTGCCGCCTGTGCGGTTCCAGGATGGGGTCGCTGGGAGGGCCTTTACTCTGTCTCCTCTCTGGGGAGGATAGGCTGGATTTGCAGAGAAACGAAGGCATCAAGACACGTGATGCCCTGGGCTCTTCCTGAGCCGCAGGGATGAAATGCGCAGAAGTGGCACCAAGGCAGGCAGACTACGATGGAGTAGCCCTCTACACACTCCCTCTTGTGCTCAGCAGGGACCCTGGCTTTTTTTCTGTGGGTTGTGGGGACAAAGAGAAGCCCCCACTCCGTCTTCACCCCCCGCCTTCTCGGTGGCCTGGCTGGCTGAGCTCTTTGCCTGCTGTTGGCACAAAAGGCGACTCCCCCACTGCCAAGCCTGTGTCCACCTCCATCGGCATCTCAGACCCTGACCCTGGGGATGGAGGTTGTCCAGCAAGTCATCTCAGCTTTGCACCCACACCCCCCCCGCACACGGATACAGACACCACACACCCTGTACGTGACCGATGGCTTAGTGGCTGTTGGGAAAAAGTCCTTGCTCCAAGAAAGGATGTGTTTTAAATATTTAGGGCTGAAGGGAAACGATAATCTACTTACTTGGTGCAGCTGATAAATACAGCAGTAAGACAAATAGGGTGAAGTGTTTGCATTTGTTTCCTGTAGGCGGTGGGTTTCCGAGGTGTTTACTGTGCTATGCAGTACTTTCTTCAGTGACGCTTCCACGTAAAAATGTTCTGAATAGAGCAGATTTTGGGAGGAGCCAGTTGTCTTTGCTGTGGATTTGAGTGGGGGGGGGGGGCGCCGCCACCTGGGACCCTCCTGGCTCCGTCCGTCCTGGCCTTTGCCTCCGTTCCCTCTGAACTAAAGCATCCGCTTGCTCAGCCGAGAGTTCGGGGCTTGGCCAGAGGGGAGCTCTTCTCTAAGAGCTGTCCCTGTCGGCTTGTCTAAGGACAGCTCCCCACATGCCTCTTTGATCCTGGGGGTCCCAGCGCATCTCCCCCTCCGCTCAGACTGGATAGTTGGGGCTGTTCCCCCCCCCCCCCCC
>SJXQ01011991.1:43308-63415 GCA_006408695.1 Aepyceros melampus | reverse complement strand
CACTTTGCATTCTGTGGATGTCTCTCCTTCCCCTCTAGTCTTCTGCCATGGGTTTTTGTTTTTTTTTTTCTCTCTGTACCACGCAGCATGCACGATCTTAGTTCTCTGACCAGGGATCGAACCCGCAGCCCCTGCAGTGCAGCATCTTAACTACTAGGCGGCCGGGGAAGTCCCTCTCTGCTGTGCTTTTAAAATTCAGGTCTAATCAGACTTCGCACTTCCTGTTGTCTTTCTGAAACTCTCCACTGTTCTTGGGGGTGGAGACCCCCATCTGTGAGTCCCAAGAGACTCCTGGCTCCCATGCCCCACCCCCACCGGCCCCTGCACCTCTCAGCATCTACCCTGCTCCAGGCTCCTCCCTCTTCCCACCCCCCTCCTCGCCTCTGGTCCCTGAAGCCTCTGTCTTCTCCAGAGTGCAGACCTGGGATCCGAGCCCTGAAGTCTGCTTCTCTGCTGCCCCTGTGCCTGGGGCGAGGTGCCGGGTCCCGGAGGTAACAGGTGACTGTCGGGCACCTGCCGTGAGTCGGTCACAGTAAAAAGATAGAGCAGGTCCTGATAAAGAGTAAGGGGCTCCATGGGCTTCGCTGTGAGGGTCATCTGGGGGCTCTGTTCCCCGCCTGGACTGGACTATCCGGGAGTCAGCAGGGACCGTGTCCAGACCATCAGCCTGCCCGCCCCCGTCTTCATCGCCGTCATCCCCGCGCCTGTGTTCCTTCTGCACGAGGCTGGCTCATTTCCTTGTCTTAGTCTCATCACGTGACTTACTCCTCGGACCACCCCCCCTTTCTCCCAGGAGGCAAATACGGAGGTGGAAACAGGCCCGGAATCTGGGTCACCACTGCAGAGCTGAGAGGGGAACCCACGTGCTTCTCTGTTGCACTGACTGCCTTGTAAATACTTTAAAGAGAAATTAGTATTTTTTTTTAATTGGAATATAATTGTTTTACAGCATTGCATTGGTTTTCTGCTGTACAGCGAAGCGAATCGGCTGCATGCGTATGCCATATCCTCTCCCCGCTCCCCCCCGCCCCTCTAGGCCATCACGGAGCCCCGAGCTGAGCCCCCTGCGCTGTAAGCAGCTCCCCACTAGCTGTCTGCTTCACACGTGGCAGTGCAGACATGTCAACGCTGCTCTCCCTGATGGTCCCATGCACCTCTCGTGCACGTGTCCGCAGGTTCTCTAGTCTGCCTTTCTATTCCTGCCTTGGAAATAGATTCATCTGTACCACTTTTCTAGATTCCATATACATGTTAATATACACTTTTTTTTTTCTTTCTGACTTACCTCTCTATGACAAGCTAATCAGTTCAGTTGCTTAATAGTGTCCGACTCTTTGTAACCCCTTGAACTGCAGCACGCCATGCCTCCCTGTCCATCACCAACTCCCAGAGTTTACTCAAACTCATGTCCATTGAGTCAGTGATGTCATCCAACCATCTCATCCTCTGTCGTCCCTTTCTCCTCCTGCCTCAATCTTTCCCAGCATCAGGGTCTTTTCCAATGAGTCAGTTCTTTGCATCAGGTGGCCAAAGTATTGGAGTTTCAGCTTCAGCATCAGTCCGTCCAATGAATATTCAGGACAGACTTTCTTTAGGACAGACTGGTTGGACAAACTAATTTGACTGATAAATATTTGCCAAAAATGTCAATGGAGCCATCAGCAAAGAATCCTCAGGAACTTGAGGAACCCTCACTAGAGGACTTGGGAAAGGAAGTCTTAATAGAAGCATTGATGAGTGTTTTGTTTTTTGTTTTTTAAATAACAGCCTTGTGAGTGAGTACTCAGTCATGGCTGACTTTTTGCAGCCCCATGGACTTTAATCCCACCAGGTGCATCTGTCCTTGGAAGTTTCCAGACAGGAGTACTGGAACAGATTGCCATTTCCTACTCCAGGGGATCTAACTGACTGACCTAGGGATGGAATCCATGTCTTTCTGAGATCCAATTCAGTGCCATCAAAAAAAAAGTTACCTGTTTATTTTTTATTTTGAGATTTGGGCTTTTGGCTGCAAGTCATGAATGTTTGTAATCTGAGAGCAATTGTGATTAATATATGTTTTCCATACCCTACCAAGTATTTCTCATCGTGGTTTATTTTCCGGAAGCTCCTTAAATAGCATATTTGGCTGCCCTAGAACAGTGATTGGTGATGGACAGGGAGGCCTGGCGTGCTGTAGTCCATGGGGTCGCAAAGAGTCGGACACGACTGAGTGACTGAACTGAACTGAACTGAGAACATGCCAGACAGTTCTTCAATGCTCAGAAAGATTTTCAACCCTGGAGACCAAGCCTTTCTGGAAGGTCAATGACAGAGGCGGCCACTAGATGGCAGTCCTACCACAGGCAGACCAGAGCCGCCTGATCCCGTCTGGTCTTCCTTCAGGTGAGATAATCAGCTCAGCGCTTTGCAGACTGAGGGCGGTGAGGTGATGCTCCAAATGCATTAGGCGTGCTGTAGTCCATGGGGTCGCAAAGAGTCGGACACGACTGAGTGACTGAACTGAACTGAACTGAGAACATGCCAGACAGTTCTTCAATGCTCAGAAAGATTTTCAACCCTGGAGACCAAGCCTTTCTGGAAGGTCAATGACAGAGGCGGCCACTAGATGGCAGTCCTACCACAGGCAGACCAGAGCCGCCTGATCCCGTCTGGTCTTCCTTCAGGTGAGATAATCAGCTCAGCGCTTTGCAGACTGAGGGCGGTGAGGTGATGCTCCAAATGCGTTTTCATTTGAAAGATACAGTGAGTTGAATCAGGCAGAAAGCGGATGCGCTAGGGAAGTGGAAGCTCACGGCAGAGACAGTCAGCTCCCAAAGCAGTGGGACCCAGGGTTCCGAGCCCCTGTGTTGCTTCTGAGCAACGTCCTCTCCAGCTCCTCTGAGTAGACAGACACGCTTTATAAAGTTTGCACCCAATGGGAAAATACTTCGGGAGCCTGGATTCTTGCTGAAGGGTTGGACTAGAGAGCATGTGCAAGGCTCCTCACACGAGGCCCAGGACATTGGTATCCGGTGTCCACTCATAAAGTTGTCTGGAACAGAAGGAGGCAAGTCCCCTGGAGGGGCTCTCCCTGCCCCTGTCAGCGGGTCTGTCGTCTCTCTTGATGCAGATGGGCCCGATTTATTTCCAGGCAATAGTTGATTCTCTTCCTTTCTCTCTCTTTTTTTTCTCCTTTCTCTTTTTTACAGCTTTAAAAAAATAAATTGAAGAATGTAGGTCTAGAAAAATGAATAGCTACAGGTAACCAGCACCAGATAATCAGTGGCCGACGCAGCAAAAAATACATTTCCGCAGAAAATTGGATTTTGCACATAAAACTTAGTAATACTAATAAAGACAGGTCATTACCAAGTTTTAAGCCAAATAAGCAAACTCAAAGAGATCTGCTGTCAGTGTGAATCTCAGTGGCTTCCTGGGCTTTTTTTTTTTTTTTTTGGAGATGTGTAAATCAGTTTTCATGTAGCGGGTGCACGACAGGTTTGCAGAATTCATCCTGCCCCTTCTGACGGTGGGCAGAGTGCCTGGTGCTGGGTGATTTACAGTCTGGTGGCAAGGTATGTTTATATTTAAGCTGTGCAACGGTGTAGCTAATGAGAAAGATAAGAAATTTATAGTCCTCAGTGATTGATAGGATTACTGCCTCGGCATTAATTGAAACCTGAGGGACACAGCTGTGGGCTCAAGTTGGTGGGGGTGGGGGGGGATTACTTCAAGTAAAAGGGAAACTTTCAGATTTGCTTCTGAACATTTGAAAGATAATTTTCCCGCTGACAGTCTGGTTGGTGATAGAAACAGTTGTTCCTTGCCAAGGCTTGGGTAATTACATGGTGATAATTACAGTATTTGTTCTGTAACCTCCCTATGGTAGGTGGTTATAAGTGTGGGGAAAAAAATTAAAGACTGTGGAGTTTTTTAAATGGCTTTAAAATTTTACATGGAGAATAATAAAATTCTCTATGGTTACTCTTTGCTAAATATTCTCTGGACTATTAAAGATGTTAGGGGGGAAGGAAAAAAAAAACCGAACTCATAATGTCAGAGGCGAACCTCTCGTATTAGAGATGCCTTAAAATTCCCACCGAAGGTGTTTCATCTGGGTATTTTCTAAAGTAGTCTCTGAGACCTTACCCAGCCTGTCACTTTCTAAATGCACCATTCTTGCTGGAGCTCGGTCTTGTGAAAATGTCTAAATTTTCCCATTAAGTGCTTAAAAAGTAATAAAACTACAGTCATTAGACTTCACTCATCAGAGTTATATCAGGAGGAATTTTCTCCGGTGCCATAAATCTGAGCACGGGTTCGACATTCATACCCCTCAGATTCATTCCCTGGCAATGGACGTTTGAAGGTAAATGGCTTAAGTAGGGCAGTTTAAATTTTTAATACAATCTTATTGTAACTGTTAGCACATGATTAAAGTGCAAAGGGGCCTTCTGTGTTTTGCAAGATTTATAATAAACGTTCTGTGATGCCTCTTGTATGCTGAACTAGAGATATTAACGGCAGTTCAATGCGGATGAAGGCCAGAAAGTCACAAACGAAGGGCCAAGTCTTGATTACAAAGTAAATCAGGCTTTCGGAGCGCAGGTGTCTTTTCAGGGGATGCTTTGTGAATTCCTGTCTTGTTAACAGTCTCCAGGTGCCTAGAAGCTCTCAGCGGCCAGGGAGCACCCAAGCCCTCCTTTGAGCATTTCACAGCCAGGGGACGCTATTGGGAAAATCCGTACATCGGTCTTCCAGACACCAGTTTGCTTTTGCAGATGTGTTGGTAAAGGCGCCTTCTCATCAGACGTCTTTTTCTTGGGCGGAACGCCTCTGCCATGTAAGGAGATGCCAGGTTCCCTCTGCGGGACCCAGGAGGCTTGAGGCAGTGACTGCCCACTGTGGGAGTCTCCTTCTGCAGACCCGGGACACAGCGGCATTCCTCTGTCCACTGTGGGCTGCTGGTGTTCGTGGGCTTGTTTTAAGGCTTCTGACAGGATGGCAGGATGGGCTCTTCATTGAGGGGCCAGCCTCAGCCCAGGAGCACAGATGGAGCTGGGCAGGCTGCCCCCAGCTCAAGGTGCAAGATCACCCTTAACTTCCCAGGCCTGGAGGCCCAGCCATTGTGTGTGTGTGTTGGGTGGTGGTGTGGGGGGCTGGTAATGCATTTAAAGGATGGCTCTAGCTACCATGGGGCTTCCCTGCTGGCTTAGACAGTAAAAAATCTGCCTGCATTGGAGGGAAAGTGAAAGTGAAAGTCGCTCAGTCATGTCCGACTCTTTGCGACCCCACGGACTGTACAGTCCATGGAATTCTCCAGGTCAGAATACTGGAGTGGGTAATCTCTCCCTTCTCCAGGGATCTTCCTGACCCAGGGATCAAACCCAGGTCTCCTGCATTGCAGGCAGATTCTTTACCAACTGAGCTATCAGGGAGGTGGCTTCAATTCCTGGGTCACTAACATCCCCTGGAGAAGGGAATGGCAACCCACTGCAGTATTCTTGCCTGGAGAATTCCCTGGACAGAGGAGCCTGGTGGGCTGTAATCCATTGGGTCATAAACAGCTGGACATGACTGAGTGGTGAACGCTTTCACTTTAGCTATTGTATACTTTATCCCCCTCAGTTTTTGTATTTTTGCCTATCAAGAGAAATCTGTGTTAACTACCTTTCTCATCTATCCTTATATATTTTTTTTGGAAGAAGGAAAAAAGTCTCTGGATTTTCTAACTGTCTCTGACCATGCCCTTCTTTGGCATATTGAGTTTTTAGGCTGTAACTCCCTTTTACCCCTGTGTCTGAGCCAGCAATGGATTTGGGATGTCAGCAGTGAAGAGAGAGTGTTCCTCTCAAATTGTTTTCTCTGATTCTTGTGATAGATGCTAATGGTTGGGTTATTAACCGGCACACACTTGAGTCTTTTTTCTCTGTTCACGTGGGTATCTTTTCTCTCGAAATGAATTCCCCAAAGCTTCATCAGAAAAGCTGATGCTGTACGTAACCATGCACACTGTTACTAGCTAGAGTGTCACGGGGAGCAGTATCAATGGAAGAACCGCAGACTGTGAACTTCCTTCCCTGAAAAACTTGATGAAGTTCACAGCCGCTTCCTTCCTTCACTGTAAGTATCACCTTGAAGGGTGTTACAGCAGCGGGATTGTGTTTCATTTTCACACTTTTTGACATCAAGAAGATGTGCTGAGGTTGCAGTGTGACTTTGCCTGTGTTAAGCGTCACTGATCATCCTGCAGCCATAGACTAGGCCTCTGGTAGGAGCCTACTTCTATTCTTGGGCTCTGAAGCCATGTGGATGGCGACTGCAGCCCTGAAATTTAGAAGATGATTGCTTCTTGGAAGGAAAGCTACGACAAACCTAGACAGTGTATTAAAAAACAAAGGTATCACTTTGCCAACAAAGGTCCGTATAGTCAAGGCTGTGATTTTTCCAGTATCATGTACGAATGTGAGAGTTGGACTATAAGAAAGCTGAGAGGCGACAAACTGATACTTTTGAACTGTGGTGTTGGAGAAGACTCTAGAAAGTCCCTTGGACTGCAAGGAGATCCAACCAGTCTATCCTAAAGGGAATCAACCCTGAATATTCATTGGAAGGACTGATGCTGAAGCTGGAACTCCAGTACTTTGGCCACCTGATGTGAAGAACTGATTCATTTGAAAAGACCCTGATGCTGGGAAAGATTGAAGGCAGGAGGAGAAGGGGACGACAGAGGATGAGATGGTTGGATGGTATACTGATTCGATGGACATAAAGTTGGGCAAACTCTGGGAGATGGTGAGGGACAGGAGAGAAGACTCTAGAAAGTCCCTTGGACTGCAAGGAGATCCAACCAGTCTATCCTAAAGGGAATCAACCCTGAATATTCATTGGAAGGACTGATGCTGAAGCTGGAACTCCAGTACTTTGGCCACCTGATGTGAAGAACTGATTCATTTGAAAAGACCCTGATGCTGGGAAAGATTGAAGGCAGGAGGAGAAGGGGACGACAGAGGATGAGATGGTTGGATGGTATCACTGATTCGATGGACATAAAGTTGGGCAAACTCTGGGAGATGGTGAGGGACAGGGAGGTCTGGCGTGCTGCAGTCCATGGGGTTGCAAAGAGTCGGACACAATTTGGCAACTGCACAACAGCAGGAGCTTGCCGTCTTCAGCTGTAAGTGCTGGGAATTGTGTGCTGCATGTCGCTGCTGAGTCTCCCACATTTTACATTGCTGGGATACAGAGGATAACGTTTTCTGACCTGCTGCCATGTGTGTAGGTTGAGGTGTGAGGAATTCTGTGACTTGTTTTCATAGTGTCCACTGTGGATTTTTTTTAAATGCGATTTTTCTCGGTGAGTTTAAATCATGATGTCGCCAAGGACAACGGTCCTCAGTTTTTGTTAATGAAGGATGTTTTCTTAGGGTAGATTAAAGGAAGACTCCTGTGTATAGGAAGAGTTTTGAGCTATGGTTTAAAGAGGCATTATGACCTCTTATCTACTGCTAACACACACACCCCAGGTCAGGCACATTTATAAAAAGGTGTAATGTTCTTAAAAAATGGGCACTATGTNTCCGGGAGTTGGTGATGGACAGGGAGGCCTGGCGTACTGCGATTCATGGGGTCGCAAAGAGTCGGACACGACTGCACGACTGAACTGAACTGAACTGATGTTCCTTTCAAATCCTTGGCAGGACCAGAGAAGTTTGCGATGTGAATTGGGAGTGTGAGACTGACGTATATATACGCTACTGAGTGGCACAGCAAAGTCTACTCAAGGCTCTGTGGCGACCTGAATGGGATTGTCACTGTTGTTTGGTAGCTGAGTCATGTCCGACTCTGTGACCCCACAGAGCGCAGCACGCCAGACTGCCCTGTCCTTCACCATCCCCCGGAGTTTGCTCAGATTCACGTCCATGGAGTCGGTGATGCCATCCAACCGTCTCAGCCTCTGTCGTCCCCTTCTCTTCCCGCCTTCAGTCTTTCCCAGCATCAGGGTCTTTTCAAATGAGTCAGCTCTTCGCATCCGGTGGCCGAGGTATTGGAGCTTCAGCTTCAGGATCAGTCGAGGTTTCTCAGGAGACAGGTGAGGTGGTCTGGTATTCCCATCTCGTTAGGAAATTTCCACAGTTTGTTGTGATCCACACAGTCAGAGGCTTTAGGGTAGTAGATGAAGCAGAAGTAGATGTTTTCCTGGAACTCCCTTGCTTTCTTATGATCCAACGAATGTTGGCAGTTTGATCTCTGGCTCCTCTGCCTTTTCTAAACCCAGCTTGTAATCTGGAAGTTCTCAGTTCAGGTACTGCTGACGCCCAGCCTAAAGGATTTTGAGCGTGACCTTGCTAGCATGTGAGATGAGGGCAAATTGTAGGGTAGCTTGAACAATCTTTGGCATTGCTCTTCTTTGGGGTTCAATCGAAAAATGATCTTTTCCGGTCCTGTGGTCCCTACTGAGTTTTCCATATTTGCTGACATGTTGAGTCAGCACTTTAACAGCATTATCCTTTAGGATTTGAAAGAGCTCAACTGGAATTCTGCTGCCTCCACTAGCTTTGTTCATAGTGATGCTTCCCAAGGCCCATGTGACTTCACATTCCAGGACGTCCGGCTCTAGGTGAGTGACCACACCATTGTGGCTATCTGGGTCATTCAAACCCTTTTCCTCAGTTCTCTTGTGTATTCTTGCCCCTTCTTAGTGTCTTCTGCTTCTCTTAGTTCCTTACCATTTCTGTGCTTTATCATGCCCATTCTTGCATGAAAATTTCCCTTGGTATCTCCAGTTTTCTTGAAGAAATCTCTAATCTTTCCCATTCTATTGTTTTTCTCTATTTCTTTGCTTTGTTTATTTAAGATAGACTTATCTCTCCTTACTATTCTCTGTAACTCTGCATTCAGTTGGGTATATCTTTCCCTTTCTGCCTTGCCTTTCACTTCTCTTCTTTCCTTAGCTATTTGTAAAGCCTCCTCAGGCAACCACTTTGCCTTCTTATATTGCTTTTTTTCTTTGGGATGGTTTTGGTTACTGCCTCCTATACAATGTTGTAAACTTCCATCCATAGTTTTTTAGGCACTCTATCTACCAGATCTAATCCCTTGAATCTATTTGTTACCTCCACTATGTAATCATAAGGGATTTGATTTAGGTCGTACATGAATGGCCTGGTGGTTTTCCCTACTTCAGTTGAAGCCTGAATTTGCAATAAGGAGTTCATGACCTGAGCCACAGTCAGCTCACGGTCTTGTTTTTGCTGACTGTATAGAGCTTCTCCATCTTTGGCTGCAGAGAATATAATCAGTCTGATTTTGGTGTTGACCATCTGGTGATGTCCATGTGTAGAGTCATCTCTTGCATTCTTGGGAAAGGGTGTTTGCTATGACCAGCACGTTCTCTTGACAAAACTCTATTAGCCTTTGCCCTGTTTCATTTTGTACTCCAAGGCCCAACTTAACCTGTTACTCCAGGTATCTCTTGACTCCCTACTTTTGCATTCCAATCCCCTTATGATGAAAAGGACATCTTTTTCTGGTGTTAGTTCTATAAGGTCTTGTAGGTCTTCATAGAGCTGTTCAGCTTCAGCCTCTTCTGCACTAGTGGTTGGGGCATAGACTTGGATTACTGTGATACTGAATGATTTGCCTTGGAAACGAACAGAGATCATCCTGTTGCTTTTGGGGATGTGCCCTGCATTTCAGACTTTTTTGTTGACCCAGGGCTGCTCCAGCTCTTCTAACGGATCCTTGCCCACAGAAGTACATATAATGTTGTCTGAATTAAATTTGCCCATCCCTGTGCATTTTAGTTCACTGATTCCTAAGATGTCAGTGTTCACTCTTGGCATCTCCTGCTTGACCACGTCCTTCCAGTGTATCTTAATTCATGGACCTAACGTTCCGGGTCCTATGCAGTCTTGTTCTTTACAGCATTTGGACTGTACTTTCACCACCAGACACATCCACAGCTGAGTGTCATTTCCACTTGGGCCAAGCCACTTTTTTCTTTCTGGAGGTACCAGTGCTTGCCCTCCACTCTTCCCGAGCAGCATGTTGGACACCTCCCAGCCTGGGGGGCTCGTCTTCTGGTGTCATATCTTTTTGCTTTTTCATAGTGTTCATGGGGTTCTCTTGGCAAGAATGCTGGACTGGTTTGCCTTCTCCAGTGGACCATGACTTGTCAGAACTCTTCACTCTAACCTGTCCGTCTTGGGTGGCCCTGCACGGAATGCCTCATAGCTTCATTGAGTTACACAAGCCTCTTTGCCATCACAAGGCTTTGATCCATGAAGGGGGACCTAAGTGGGAAAGAAATCCAAAAAAGAGGGGATGTGTGTATACATATAGCTGATTCCCTTTGCTGTTTGGTAGACGCTAACACAACATTGTGAAGCAACTCCACTCCAATAAATTTTTTTTTAAAGACGTTTATGATAATTAGATGTTACTTGTAGAGAAGCTCACCGTCATCTCCAGGGATCTGCTGTGTTTCACTGGGAAGAGAAAAAGGCTTTGTAACCATGATTCTGGTAGCTCGGTGTGCCAGAGCTGATGTGTGTTTGAAAACTTGTTATTTTGGATGTATTCACAAAATGTAATGTTGAGTGAAAGCAGGCTTTCATACTAAATGAATGATTCCATTTATATGAGGTTCTATGAATACAACAGGCAAAGTAATCTGCGGTTAAAAAAAATTGGGGGGAAGGTGGTTGTAAGGGAGTAAGAAGGGCTGGTAGAGAGGATTTCGGGTGATGTAGGCCAGGAGGCGGAGAAGGCAATGGCACCCCACTCCAGTACTCTTGCCTGGAGAATCCCATGGACAGAGGAGCATGGTGGGCTGCAGTCCATGGAGTTGCAAAGAGTTGGACACGACTGAGCAATTTTACTTTCACTTTTCACTTTCATGCATTGGAGAAGGAAATGGAACCCACTCCAGTGTTCTTGCCTGGAGAATCCCAGGGACGGCGGAGCCTGGTGGGCTGCCGTCTATGGGGTCACACAGAGTCGGACACGACTGAAGCGACTTAGCAGCAGCAGCAGCAGCAGCAGGCCGGGAGGGGAAACAATACTGCTCCCTGAGAGGGTGCAAGCCTTCTCTGTCTTCATAGTGATTTGAGTTATGTGACATTTGTCACTTCATGGAGTGGTACAACCGAGATGTTTGCATTTCACAGGGTGTACATTTAATCACGGGAAAAGGAACCCTAAGTGCTTAATGAATGCGTTAAGTATGCACATGCTGAAGTGTGTCGGGCAGGAGAGCGCCGGTGCCTGCCTCGTATTTGAAATGTGTCAAAAATAAAATGGATGGATGGTGGGCGTGTTATAAGCCAAGTGGAGCAACACGGGGCAGTTATAAAACGGAGGTGTTGTGGACACGGGTGTGCACAACATTTCTTTCCATGTTTTGGTGCAGGGTTATAAATTTGCATTATGAAGTTTAAGGGGTGAGAGAAACTGCTGTTACTCCATTTAGAATACTGTTGTAGATATTTTAAGGTGGGTCAGGTGGTGGTTTAGTCGCTAAGTTGTGTCCGACTCTGCGACCCCATGGACTGTAGCCCTCCAGGCTCCTTCATCCATGGGATTCTCCAGGCAAGAATACTGGAGTGGGTTGCCATTTCCTTCTCCAAGGCATCTTCCCAGGCATCTCACCCAGGTCTCCTGCATCGTAGGCAAATTCTTTAATGACTGAGCTCCAAGGGAAGCCCAAGGTGGGTCTAGGTACACTGAATTTATTTTTTGTTATTAATTTTTATTTTTTTAGTTTGTTTTGCTTTACAATACTGTATTCATTTTGCTACACATTGACATGAATCAGCCACGAGTGTACATGAACTCCCAATCCCGACCCCCACCTCCCCTCTCCCGCCCCACACCCTCTTTCTGGATTATCCCCGTGCATCAGTCCCAAGCATCCTGCATCCTGCATCAAACCTGGACTGGTGATTTGTTTCACTTATGATATCACACATGTTACACTGCCACTCTGCCAACCCATCCCACCCTCTCCCTCTCCTACAGAGTCCAAAAGGCCGTTCTATACATCTGTGTCTCTTTTGCTGTCTTGCGTACAGGTTTATCATTACCATCATTCTAAATTCCATATATATGTGTAAGTATACTGTATTGGTGTTTTTCTTTCTGGCTTACTTCACTCTGTATAATCGGCTCCAGCGTCATCCACCTCATTAGAACTGATTCAAATGTATTCTTTTTAATAGCTGAGTAATACTCCATTGTGTATATGTACCACAGCTTTCTTATCCATTCATCTGCTGATGGACATCTAGGTTGCTTCCATGTCCTGGCTATTATAAACAGTGCCACAATGAACATTGGGGTACACGTGTCTCTTTCAATTCTGGTTTCCTCGGTGTGTATGCCCAGCAGTGGGATCGCTGGATCATAAGGCAGTTCTATTTGCAATTTTTTAAGGAATCTCCACACTGTTCTCCATAGTGGCTGTACTAATTTGCATTCCCATCAAAAGTGTAAGAGGGTTCCCTTTTCTCCACACCCTCTCCAGCATTTATTGCTTGTTGACTTTTGGATTGCAGCCATTCTGACTGGTGTGAAATGGTACCTCATTGTGGTTTTGATTTGCATTTCTCTGATAATGAGTGATGTTGAGCATCTTTTCATGTGTTTGTTAGCCATTCGTATGTCTTCTTTGGAGAAATGTCTATTTAGTTCTTGGCCCATTTTTTGATTGGGTCATTTATTTTTCTGAAGTTGAGCTGCTTAAGCTGCTTGTATATTTTTGAGATTAGTTGTTTGTCAGTTGCTTCATTTAGGTACACTGAATTTAATGTGAAGTGCTTTCTCACAGGGAGGCTGTGCAGTACTAGGAGGTCTGTTATTTTTTTTTTTTTAATACACTTTCCAGAGCTAAATGCATGCAGGATTCTTTGAAGGACTTCAGTTATTCGTAGAAATGCATGGTAGTATGTGAGGATGGTTTGGCTTCCTCATAGTGACTGAATCACAGCAGATTGCAAACTTAGAAATCAATCAATGTTCTCTGCTGAACTCTAATTAACACTTAAACACGATTAGTCACAAACGTGAAATCTTGATGGCGGTGACCTCAGGTATTCTAACTGTAAATAAAATTAGATTTAGATCCCTTTTAATTACCTGCGGTGCTGTGAGTAATTACAATGGCAATTGATACACTCAATTTCTTGTTGAAGGAAAGAACTCTGGCAAAGTTTCTCTAAGCTGTGTACTTAACCCTTCTGCAGCCATGATGTATGGAAAAGAATGACCAAGGATGCTGTTTTATTTTGCTTCAAACTGTTTTTGGAGAATGATTGATTTACAGTGTTTGCCAGTTTCTGGGGTGGTTGCCAGTTCCTTCTCCAGGGGATCCTCCCGACCTGGGAGTTGGACCTGTGATTCCTGAGTCTCTCGCGTGGCCAGGCGGGTTCTTTTTGCCACTGAGCCACCTGGGAAGCCCGTGTTAGTTCCTGCTGTAGAGCAGGGTGCGTCGGTTCTGTGCGTGCACACACCCACTCTTCCCGCGCAGGTCGTTGGGGGCGCTGGGGAGGGTTCCCTGTGCTATGCCCTTGTCGTTCAGTCACTGTCGTGTCCGACTCTTTTTCGTTCCCATGGACTGCAGCCCCCCAGGCTGCTCTGTCCGTGGGATTTCCCAGGCGAGAATGCTGGAGTGGGCTGCCGTTTCCTTCTCCAGCGGATCTTCCGGGATCAGGGATTGAACCCAGGTCTCGTGCATTGCAGGCTGAATTTTTACCACTGAGCCACCGGGGAGGCCTGCACTATACAGTAGGCCTTATTAGTTATATATTTAGGATGCCGTATTAACTCTATGGGATCATATTGTTTCTTTACTTGGGCCCTTGAATTCATGTAACTTAAATGCCTGAAGAGGTAAAGTGGAAGTTGCTCAGTCATGTCTGACTCTTTGCGACCCCATGGACTACACAGTCCATGGAATTCTCCAGGCCAGGGTACTGCCGTGGGTAAGTCATTCCCGTCTCCAGAGGATCTTCCCAACCCAGGGATTGAACCTAATGGCAGTCCACTCCAGTACTCTTGCCTGGAGAATCTCATGGACTGAGGAGCCTGGTGGGGTGCAGTCCATGGGGTCACAAAGAGTCGGACACGACTGAGTGACTTGACTTACTTACGTACTTACTCCTGCATTGCCGGCGGATTCTTTACCAGGGAAGCCCAACTTAAATGCCTAGTATCGCATTAAATATCGCAAAAGGCAAATCGTGTGTCTCCTGGAGAGGGTAGGGTTCTGTGTGGTGGTGCTGGTTAAATGATAATAATTGATGGGTGGTGGGAGAGCCTCACAATGACTTAATGCACACAGCCGTGTTGAGACCGAGTGGAAATCTCTTTTGTCATCTCATCCTTCTTGCTAATTGCACCACAATACATTGTCTAATTCAGACTCTGTGTCACTGTCACTCCTCCAAGGCGTCTCACGCAAGGAGCAGGGCTGCTGGCTCGTTATTAACAGAGCCGGGAAGCGAGGAATCCTTTTCCCAGGTTCCGACCCAGACGTCTTCTCCCCCACTTTAGGAAGAAAATGTCTTTTTTATGGAGATTGTTGTAAGGATAACTATTCCCAGAAACAGGAAAACAGCTTCAGTTGCGATAGATAAGTCCATTTTTCTTGAACGTTAAAAGGTATCTCTAAGAGAATGTGCTTATGGCAAATGGGGATATTAAAAAAGTTTCTACAACTCCCTTTTTTTTTCTGTGAGCACATGTCTCCGTAGGAAGCAAGGTAGACTTCTCAAATTTCGTCAGGTCAGTATCAACCAAACCGTGTTAATTTTTAAGAGAGAAACCAGTGCTTGTGTTAAACTGTATTTGTCTCAAGGCTCCAGATTTAAAAATCTACTTACTGCCTTTACATCTCGTGTATTTTCTTATTTCAGGCCCCTTTCACCTCCTGTTCCTCATTTATCTTCATCTTCTCACACTCCTTTGGGCTTCCTGGGGCTTCCCAGGTGGCGTTAGTGGTAAAGAACCTGCCTGCCAATGCAGGAAACAAAGGAGTCGTGGGTTTGATCCCTGGGTCAGGAAGATCCTCTGGAGAGGGAAATGGCAGCCCACTCCAGTATTCTTGGCTGGAGAAGCCCACGGACAGAGGAGCCTGGCAGGCTGCAGTCCAGTTCAGTTCAGTTCAGTCACGCAGTCGTGTCCGACTCTTTGCGACCCCATGAATTGCAGCATGCCAGGCCTCCCTGTCCATCACCAACTCCCGGAGTTCACTCAGACTCACGTCCATCGAGTCAGTGATGCCATCCAGCCATCTCATCCTTGGTCGTCCCCTTCTCCTCCTGCCCCCAATCCCTCCCAGCATCAGGGTCTTTTCCAATGAGTCAACTCTTCACATAAGGTGCCCAAAGTACTGGAGCTTCAGTTTTAGCATCATTCCTTCCAAAGAAATCCCAGGGTTGATCTCCCTCAGAATGGACTGGTTGGATCTCCTTGCAGTCCAAGGGACTCTCAAGAGTCTTCTCCAACACCACACTTAAAAAGCATCAATTCTTCGGTGCTCAGCCTTCTTCACAGTCCAACTCTCACATCCATACATGACCACAGGAAAAACCATAGCCTTGACTAGACGGACCTTAGTCGGCAAAGAAATGTCTCTGCTTTTGAATATACTATCTAGGTTGGTCATAACTTTTCTTCCAAGGAGTAAGCGCCTTTTAATTTCATGGCTGTAGTCACCATCTGCAGTGATTTTGGAGCCCAAAAAAATAAAGTCTGACACTGTTTCCACTGTTTCCCCATCTATTTCCCATGAAGTGATGGGACCAGATGCCATGATCTTCGTTTTCTGAATGTTGAGCTTTAAGCCAACTTTTTCACTCTCCTATTTCACTTTCATCAAGAGGCTTTTTAGCTCCTCTTCACTTTCTGCCATAAGGGTGGTGTCATCTGCATATCTGAGGTTATTGATATTTCTCCCAGCAATCTTGATTCCAGCTTGTGTTTCTTCCAGTCCAGCGTTTCTCATGATGTACTCTGCATAGAAGTTAAATAAGCAGGGTGACAATATACAGCCTTGACGTACTCCTTTTCCTATTTGGAACCAGTCTGTTGTTNGCCATAAGGGTGGTGTCATCTGCATATCTGAGGTTATTGATATTTCTCCCAGCAATCTTGATTCCAGCTTGTGTTTCTTCCAGTCCAGCGTTTCTCATGATGTACTCTGCATAGAAGTTAAATAAGCAGGGTGACAATATACAGCCTTGACGTACTCCTTTTCCTATTTGGAACCAGTGTTTTGTTCCATGTCCAGTTCTAACTGTTGCTTCCTGACCTGCATACAGATTTCTCAAGAGGCAGGTTAGGTGGTCTGGTATTCCCATCTCTTTCAGAAGCACAATAGGATGGTTAAATAGGTTATGCTAAATAATTCATAGAATAATGAAAAATTTTTTACCAGACTTATAACTGATCCAAAAGGGTGATTTTGTTCTTTAGAAATTTCATAATAGCAGTTAGTAAATATAGCCCACTGCCTGCTTTGCAAATAAAATGTTACTGAAACATAACCACGCCCCTTCCTGTACAGACTTCAAGCAACAGTGATAGAGATGAGCAGCTGCACAAAGACCAGAAGGGCTGAGAAACTTAAAATCTTCATCATCTGGATCTTTACAGAAAAAAAGTTTGCTGACTTGTGCTTTACACTATAGGAACACTTCTTAGATGTGTATACTATGAGTTCTCACAACAAAGTGTGGCATCTAGGAGTGTGACAGACACAAGTGTGCACGTTGGCTCCGCCACTTTCTATTGTATGACCCTGTACATAGAACTCACTCTCAGAGCCTCAGCTTTTTCTTCTGTGACATGAGGATCACTCCATCCTTAGAGTGTTTCTAAGGGTATTTGAGATTCTGTTTGTGGCACACATAACTTGACGGTGCAGACACAGTCATGTCACAATCCTGGGTACCACCAGGACTCTCCGAGGGTCAGACACACAGAGTTCAAATCCCCACACAACTCTGTGATCTTGGGGGGAAGTTACTTATCTCCCCAAGCCTCAACCCTCAATCTACTCATAATGTAAAATGAAGATGATGATGAGATTCTATCAGCGGTTCACCTTGTACATGAAAACCAACCTAAGAAAATATCTGTACAATATTTAGCATAGTATCTGGTACCTATGTCCATGCTCTTCAACAGGTACCTAATATCCTGCTCTCTGTCACATCCCATTTCTATTCCATCATGTAGACATGATACTGACACCTTTTTGCTTAAATTCATGTGTCCCAATTACCTTCTTATTNGTTTTTCTGGAACTCTCTTGCTTTTTCCATGATCCAGCGGATGTTGGCAATTTGATCTCTGGTTCCTCTGCCTTTTCTAAAACCAGCTTGAACATCAGGGAGTTCACGGTTCACATATTGCTGAAGTCTGGCTTGGAGAATTTTGAGCATTACTTTACTAGCATGTGAGATGAGTGCAATTGTGCGGTAGTTTGAGCATTCTTTTGGCATTGCCTTTCTTTGGAATTGGGATGAAAACTGACCTTTTCCAGTCCTGTGGCCACTGCTGAGTTTTCCAGATTTGCTGGCAAATTGAGTGCAGCACTTTCACAGCATCATCTTTCAGGATTTGAAACAGCTCAACGGGAATTCCATCACCTCCACTAGCTTTGTTCGTAGTGATGCTTTCTAAGCCTGAAAAGGCTGCAGTCCATGGGGTCGCAAAGAGTCGGACACGACTGAAGCGACTTAGCACAGATGTCTCACCTTCCTTTACGTTTTTGTGCCGTTCCTTTCGCTTGAATAATCACATCTGTGGTTTTACCGTTTCTTTGTAGTCTCTTCTGTTTTTCCGTGTTTTGAAATCCTCATTATAGGAAAAAGTCACCTTTTTCCTGCATCACTTCTGCCTTTGTCATAAATTGTATTCTTCTGATATCGCTACCTTTATTTGCCTGTATCCTGGGTGTTTCTTTCATCTAACTCATAACTGAGTCTAAGTGTTAATCTATTTTGACCTGTAATTTGGCCTTTAAAAAAAATCTAAAAAGTGAGACTTCCCGGCGTAGGAACAATGGCAAGGAGCTCCATGGAAAGCATCCAAGGGGAGCCTTCCCCTTCAGAGGGTGTCAGAAGCCTCTCTGCTCCAGAATCATCCACTCTGTCCACAAGACAGCTTGATGAGTTGAGAAGAAGTGACAGGTTCATTTTTCCCCTCTTTGTTTAAGCCATTTATCTTTTAGATCCTTGTCTGCCATCTAAATTGTATTGCCAGTTTGTTGGGATCTTCGCTTGCCTTGTCTTGAAAGACGCTGATTTGCATCCAAGTTGAGCATAAAGGAGAGAGGAAGTTAATCATCTCTCAGCCTCTTGAACAGATCCGCACAGGGCTTCATTGTTGCCTGATCGGAATCTGGGTGAAAGTCCCTGTTCACCAGGGTCTTGGTGAAAATATCCCTGAGCCCCGGTCCAGAAAGCTTGGCTCCTTGAAAGCTCTTTAATTTATACTTTAGGCAAATCTTTCTATATTTGCAGTTAACCTAAGCTCCATCCGTAGTTCTTTATTCATTAAGTGGCATCATAGTAATGAATGCCCAGTGAGCACTGAGTGAATGGTATGCAGCCTTGTAGCTGTGAGCAGCAAATCAGGGCAGAGCTTTCTTCCTTCTGAGCCAGCAAGGTTACGCAGGAGAAGTCCTTTTTCCATAGGTCCGGGAGGCCAGTGGTGTTCCAGCCCTTCCTGAGGTCTTCCCGCCTGTCAGGAGTACCACCTCCCACCCCCAGAATCTCCGTTTGGTGATGCTCGGACCCCACGGCCAGCAGCAGCCGCCTGCTCCTGGCTTCTGTGAGTCTGAGAAGAGTGCTCATCTTCTCCTGCCTCAGGCGTGAGCCAATAGGCACACCTGCACCCTGTGTTGCAACTTCTAGGGACACACACACACACACACACACACACACTATCCTTTTCATCAGGACCTGCCCTCATCTGGTGGTGATTATCGCTGCTTTTTCAGGCAGGACACTTTTGATATGTTTTGTGCTCCTGTAATCATTGCGGTCATGCGTCCCAATTTTTCCTGCCTTTTAAAATTTTTAATTTTTTAAGTGAAGTATAGTTGATTTATGGCTCAGCGATAAAGAATCCATCTGCCAATGCAGGAGACACGGGAGTCGTGGGTTTGATCCCTGGGTCAGGAAGATCCCCTGGAGGAGGATATGGCTACCCACTCCAGTATTCTTGCCGGGCAGGCCCATGGACGGAGGAGCCTGGCGGGCTACGGTCCCTGAGGTTGCAGAGTTGGATACGACTGAGCAACTGAGCATGCACACACACATGGTTGATTCACAATATTGTGTTAGTTTCAGGCGTACAGATAGCAATTCAGTTATGTGTACATATTCTTCTTCAGATTCTCTTCCTTAGAGATTATTATGAAGCTTTATCAGTAGAGTTCCCTCTGCTATACAGTAGTTCCTTGTGGATTATCTATTCTATGAGTAGTTGTGTGTATCTGTTAATCGCAGACTCCTAATTTATCTTGCTCCCCAGCCCCTGGCCCCTAAATCGTCCCTGCTTTTGATGATTTCCTCCGTGTCTGTGTAACACATTCCTAATCCGTCAGCATTGCCCTCCTGGGAACTGTCCCCGCTTTGTCACAAGCACATGCCTCCTTTCAGGGCACTGTTACGCCCGAGCGGCAGGGCCCGTGTCTGACACACGTATCAAGGAAGAAGGCGAGTGCTCGATCTGAAACGGCCAGCTTGAGGAAGAGAGAGGCGTGCGGGTTCTTGGCCGGCGCCCCTTCTCCTGGGAGACCGTCTTGGACTGAGGCACGGAGGCCGTGTGACCGTCTCTTCCGAAGGGCGCCCTCAGGCAGGGCCGTCCGCTTCTTCAGTGGGGCGACTGGCATGCAGCTCCGCATCCAGCAGGCGACCTGCCGCGTCCAGCTGCTCCAAGATGCGATGAAAGATCGGGAGCCAGGCAGGCCAAAGAGCGGAGGGAGTCGCCGCCTCGACCCGTGCAAGGGGAAAGCTGGCCCCCGGGCAGACCCGTGCGAGGACCGAGCGTGTCCCGGGACCGCCCGGGTCGCCGGCACGGATGCTGCCCCGCGTGCACTGGCAGGTGGTGT